>OZ038502.1:35257415-35347415 GCA_964036315.1 Acanthosepion esculentum
GACTGTTTCTGCTTTCTAATTCTTCCATGTCCAGCCGCCCTTTGTGTCTTAGTGGCTTTACTACCTTGCTTGGGGTGAACTCGATTAAAAAGTAAAAGAAAAGAAAATAGTATATGTATTATAAACTGAAACTCACATTATATATTGCTCATATAAATATAAGTATATATTGAAAATGTTAACACCATTGGCTGTTTAATACCAATTTTGACTGATTGATTGATTCGTTTTTCTATCAACCAATTGCAGGTTATTTAAAGCCAGGAAATATTTTTATATTATAAGAATTTTTTTAGGATAATAATGGTTTAGTGATAAAAGTCTTACTAATTAAACAATAGCTGGAGAGAAAGTGGTGAATTTATACCTTTCCCGGTGGTATTTGCGCGTAAGCGAATATAACGGACCCGACTGTAATTGGAAATCGGCTCTCCAATTAACAATTCCGAGCTATTATCCATTACATCACCTTCACATCGCACGTTACACGAGTATATATATATATATATATATATATATATATATACATACACACACACACACACACACACACACACACACACACACACACACATATATATATATATATATATATATATATATATATATATATATATATATATATATATATATATAGTTTACAAAAAACTAGGTAATCCGTATGGGTAGACCCAAGGAAAACAAAATCCAGAGAGCTCAATGTAAATCAGAGCTAATAATTTAAATAAAAACAGACCAATTTTAGGTTCCAAATAATAAATTATTTCTCCACAGCCCTTTTAAAGGACCGCGGATCATCAGACTTTACTTCCAAAGATTGAAACGAAAAATGAAAAGAAATTTACACATTTTTGACGGACAGTACTAAGTATATGTAAATTAACGAAGTGAGGAAGTGAGGTGGAGATAGACATGATTGAGTTAGATGTAATATTTCTATTCTTTAAAATTTAAATATATATGTATATATATATATATATATATATATATATATATATATATATATATATATATATATATATATATATATATAATTAATGCCAGTTTGTCACTTAGCTGATTGATGCGAGCTTCAGCATCCCGATTCCAGAGTTTCGTAGACAGGCTCTCCGGGAATTACTCAGGAGGTATCAGCAGTTGACTGCTTATACTTCTCGATTTTTCATTTTTATATGCACTTTTCATTGGTGCAAGACTTTTTAGTGTATTTCTGAAATAGTGAGAATTGAATAAGAATGTTCTTGAACAAATTATCAACATCCTCTACCAAGTGTTCCAAAGCTTGGACTCAAAATAAGCCTTTCCAAAACAGAAAGTATGATGAGAAAGTAGAATGAAAGCGGTGAGGATCTACACCCTGGATGCATTATGAATATTCAGGATATAGAATTAGTAAATACTAAATACTTCTGATACTTCGGTGTTATGATCAGTTATAACAGATCTCATATATGAGATAAGGTAATTTCGCCCAATACTGCAAATTGCTACAAAACCAAAACATTTCTCTGAAAACTCGAGTAATGTTCTTAAATAGCCTCGTTGGATAGAGACTTACAAATAGATGCCATGCATGGTACCAACACCGTTCAGAAATATCTAAACTGTCAACTGTGTAGAACCGCTTTCTCAGATCAATGGTGTGTGAAGCATGGGGACTCGGCGAAACCATTCTTCTGATGCTACAGAATCACATACAAAGAACTGTACCAGATGAGAGGAACCAGATCACTTGAGGACTTTCAACGACAGCAACAACTAAAATGAATAGCACATGTAACTCGAAGAGAAAATAATGACATAATCAAGATGTTGATATTCCACACGACTTCAAATAAAAGGTAAGAAAGGAAACTCCATCAGTACTGGAAGAAGCGATTACAATTACTGAACTTGAGATACCTTTTTTGTCTTTTTAATCATTTCACTTCAAACAAAACAATAAAGCCGATAAGAAGAAGGGGGTTACTGAAAGTGAAAGAATATGAGAAAAGGAAAACATTATTAAACTAAGAGACCACTAAAAAAAAGACGAATAAAGAAGACAGTAAATAACGATTCATATTACATTAAAATTTTTGAAGATCAATCTTGACTGGAAAGTAAGAAGTCAAAAGAGGGTTCCACAAGAAGTGCGAGAAAAGAAACTGTTAGCATAGAACTTACGGTTACATAAGCCATTTCATTTGTAAAATGATGAGACCTAGCCGCCAATCTAGTACTCTGCTTAAATTTAAAGTCTAGGTACCATAGTGGAAAGTTTATCAGAACAATTCCCAAGAAAGAACTTATAGAAAAAGCACAGGAAGCTACGTTACAGCTGTCGGAAAATGACTGAAGCCGTGATGCCAGATTAGGACAAATAACAATGCAGGTTCTTCTTTAGATTTTATCAAGGATCTCTAAATATATAACAGGAGCACTATACCAGATGCGGTAGCATTATTCAAAGCAAGGACGAATGGTAGACGTATAAAAAAGTTAAGGGTTCTCTCAGACGATTAATACGGAGTAGTTTCGTTTTGAAAGCGTTAAAATTAACAAGTCTTTCTTTGTCACAGATAACAAAAGAATGTAGGACATTTTTGAGATCAGCTACCATTTTTTCTTTTTTTTCACAGTGGTTTTCACTCTGTACAAGGCCCAAGGGCCACTCAAATTAGAGGGTTACAGAGTAAGAAGTACTGCTTATGCGGATATGCGTGAAAGATAACGGTTAACCCTAGACTTGAACAGGTTAAAATTGTAGTGATTGAGGAAGCAAACTCTTGGGAACCTGTTCCACAATGCAGTGGTTCGTGCGAAGAATCTACTTCAGGGGAACTTACATCTCACCAGGGGAATATGAAATGAATGAGGGTGGTTCGCTACAATGTGTGTGGCATAGCGAGTCTTTGCCGTAAAGGTTAACACTGGTGGAACTAAGGAGTGTACTTCATCTGAAATGGAAATAGCGAGAACAGGAGACGTTTTTGAAAAGGTTTCCAGAGTGGAATATAATTGGTTATCTACAAGGATGCGGAGACGCTTTTGGACTTTACTGAGTGTGGAAAATGAAGACTGGGCAGTTCCCTCCCATATACGGCAGCAGTACTCCATTCTATAGGACGACACTTTCTCCCGCTCATATGTAGCAGTCAGTTATGCGCCATGCGTGATACACGCTTACGCGATAATCTATCTTTCGATGCATGACTGACGAGGCAGATTTTTTTCCCGCATTAGGTTGCCATTTCTTTCTGCGGTAGACCAGTTGCTATCCAAAGCTATATAAGCCGGTATGTTCTGCTATTTACCCATGGGGAGGGGAGAAGAGTATTCATACCTTTCCCAAGCGTATTAACACGTAAGTGAATGCAATGGATTCGACTGGAATTCGAACTTGACTCTCCGATTCCTCAATCCAAGCCGCTATCCATTACTCCACCGACTCCATTTTTGGTCTGATCTGGGTCTTATATACAGGATAACAGCAGGAGGGAGATTCTTGCTGGAGCGCTACAGGGAATCGACCATTTTTCAAACATATTTAGCGATGGGTCGTATGCTTCAGGGGAACTTACATCTCACCAGGGGAATATGAAATGAATGATGATGGTTCACTACAATGTGTGTGGCATAGCGAGTCTTTGCCGTAAAGGTTAACACTGGTGGAACTAAGGAGTGGACTTCATTTGGAAATAGCGATAGAACAGTGAGAGGCTTGCGACGTCTTATCTTTGTGAAAAGGTTTGCAGTGTGGAACATAATTGTCACCCACAAGGATGCGGAGACGCTTTTGGACTTTACTGGGTGTTTCAACGTGATATGGCCGTTAGCCAGAGAAATAGAATAACCATATATAAACAAAGTTGAACCGATACCCTTGAATAAACCGTACAAATTGCCTCCACGCACATTAATTCAGTATTAGGTTTCCTTATCATCAAGTCAAAACCGCCCACACACACGTCTGATGCCACACATCAGTTTTATTGCAGACAAATTGCATAAAACGTGTACTGACTAGAGCACACACAGACATGCACACACACACACAATATATATATATATATATATATATATATATATATATATATATATATATATATATATATATATATATATATATATATATATATATATATATACACACACACACACACACACTCGGAGCGTGGTTAGAACGTTTGCTTCCTGACCATGAGACCCGGGTTCGAATATCTCCAATGTTGATTCGTCAGGAAGAAGACTTCCTGATGTTATCGGTCTGGATTGGGGCGACCTTTGGAAAATACCTGAAAACCATATCACCAGATGATCCAAGCCTTGTGAGTGAAATTGGGTAGACGGAACACATAAATTTTATTGCAGACAAAGGAGAAGGTCGTTGATAGCTAGTCATCGTGACCGAGGGTTTGAATATGCTAGATATTTTCAGATTGTTGATCACACTAGATAACACGCTCTCTCCCAGTAACTGCAACTAAGGTCTGCTCAGCATAGTTGCTGTATAAACGACAGGTAAGCTCTGTTGAACAAACACAAAATGTGCCTGAGCGAGGGTCTGCAACAGGGATTGGCTAGCCACCCTAATAGCCGGGTATCCTCGAACATGAATGTCCAGCTATTATATATATATATATATATATATATATATATATATATATATATATATATATATATATATATAGTAGAACTCCCGAAATCCGAACATAGTATAATTTAGACTTCCTTGAATTTGGACTCATCTTCAAATGCGAACTTTTGTATTGACATAAATATGAAGCCTTTTCTTCCTCAAATCACAACTGTAGCCTCAATACCAAACATCTCGGATGTTCCGTTTAGAGAAATTGTACTTTATATCCTTATTTTTAACTTCCTTTACAGATTGTAATTGTTTTTGAATAAGATAATATACAGACACGCGTATTACAAAATGAAATTATCAAAAAAAGAAACTTCACAATCGTAAAGTGAAAGAATGTCGTACTCGCGTCAAAAGCGCCATAGAAAGAACTGCCATGAATGCAAATTTTAAACATTTCATAAAGTGTTTTAGTTTTTCAAAAATTACAATATTTATTTAGCACAAATTTTTTTCATTACTATTGTTTGTCAATTATTTTTTGTACATTTATGTATTCAATCTACACTTTAAATAAAAACAAATCAACGTTACAAACTAGCTTTTGTATAGAAATAAAAAAAATGATCAACACGGAACATTCGTTGGTATTAATCAAACGGGCATTAATGAAAAATTGATGCCCGAGCACATCCAGTTAGATTATCTACTAACTCCCGCAATATGGAAATATTTGATAATAATAAAATGAAATATATAAAAGCATTAGAACTAAACAACCATGAAGTAAATTTAGAAAAAAAAGGTAAAAAAATAAACAGAGGTACCGTAATGTTATATGTAAATAACCTTTTTCAAACGAATATTGGAAGAATTTTTCTAAATTTAATTCATAATCACTTTAATTACTCTGCAATACTAAAGAAGATTTTTTTAAAAAAATAATGTAAAGATCAGCTATAGCTGCGTTAAAAAACATCGAAAAATCAATATCCCAACATAACAATATTATACTAAATAAATATATATCCAACAACGTTAAACATTTTTTTTAAATAAATGCAACTGCCGAAAAAATACGATCTGTCCCTTAAACGGCCAATGTATGACTGATAATATTGTATATGGATCTATTCCGGTAACAATGTCAAATTTTATTTTGGCTCCATTGAAAATCCTTGGAAATCTCGTTTCTATCATCATCGAATGATTTAGGCAATGTAAGATATATGAACAGCACTGATCCATCCAAACATTTCTGGCAATTAAAGAATGGTATTAATTCACCCGTTATTACGTAGGATATCGTAGCAAAAACCAAATCTTCAATTTAATAGATGTAATTTATGCCTTGTAGAAAAATAAGTTATCTTAAGACACTTAAATAGCCCTAGCTTATTAAACAAGAGAAATGAATTGATGGTTACATGTATACCTAAAAACAAATACGTTGGTCCAGATTAATTTTTATTGAAAATTATGACCTTTCCGTTTTTTATATTATTATTATTTATGGTCTCTAGGTCCGTTTATTTTTATATAAAAAAAATTTAAACAATTTTTTAAAAACCCAGTAATCACCCTTTATGTTTAATATAAAAAAAAATAATCCCAACTTTAAATAAAAATTTATTTTTTCATATTGTTTTAGATCCGTCTATTTTAATAAATTATTTTAAAAATAAATAACATTAATCCCTGTTTATTTTAAATATTAAATACAATATTTATCACCATTTATTTTATATATATAGAACAAAAATCTTGTCTATTTTAAAGGCAATATATATATATATTTTAAAATTAAAACCGTAATCCCCATATAATATAAAGGCTACGCTGATATTTTTATTAAAATTTAAATTACGTAAAGGGTCAGTCAGTACTCAGCACTTGAAGATTGCATTGTGCATGAAACTCGTGCTATATGGTAAGGAATAATATATATATATATATATATATATATATATATATATATATTATGTTTATGTGTGTGTGTGTGTGTGTGTGTGTAATGAACACTTTCTCTGTCATCGACATATGAAGTTCCAACATTTTCCTTCCTCAAATTGATCAGTTAGGCTAACCCGCACGTGTGATTTATGTAAAGGTTTGTGACCAACCATCCACACTATCCGGAAGAACTGAATACATAGTACTGGTGCACATTGGATACATTCCAAACACTTTCGCTTGCACAAAACACGCCAATCATTACGCATATCTGCATACAACGCAATACATATTTGTTTCATGTTCTAAGCGCCCTATATCTGCTGCCGTGATTGAAAAACAAAAAGTCATCTGATGTCTTTCTTTAGCTAATGTCTTTTCATATTTTTAGATACCATCAGTTATCATTATGTTTTGGATTGGTGCACACAGTGTGTTAAGCTGTTGAAACGTTTTTTTTGCGGGGGGGGGGGGGTAGGACTGGTGAATCTGTAATTGCAACACAGTTTTTCGTGCTCATTTCATGTTACGTCAGAACGATGTTCCAGATAGAAAATCAATGCTGACATGGGTTGGAAATTTCAGTGCCAGAGGTTCAGCCCTTAAAATAAAGCCATCTAGAAGTCCTCAAAACGCTCGAAATTTCCTGTGATGAAAAAACTTTAGAAATCGTCTACATCAGTGTATAGCGAATAGCGGTCACCATTTGAATGTCATCTTTAAATCTAAATGAATAAGAACTGGAGACCCTTTTTAAAAAAACAGTGAAATAAATTTTCAAATAGCAGTTACCTTGATATTTTTGTCAACCTTTAAAATGTGGGTGATATTTTAGCCGTACCCTGTATTTCTAACAATAATAAGATCGGCATAAAATATTTAAACAGAATGTATGTCTTTGGTGACATATCAACTTAAGACCAATTATTTAGATAAGTGTTAATAGTATCTTCCTCTAGCTAATGTCTTGCCATTTTGTTTCAGATATCAACAGTTACCATCATGGCTTGAACCAATGCACACCAATGAATAAAAACTGTAGTCCTTTTTTTTTAAACAATAGTGAAATAAACTTTTTAATAGCAGTTACCTTGGTCATTTTGCCAACCTTTAAAACGTTGGAGTTATTTCTGCCGCACCTTGTATAATATGGACCTTTTTCTCTGCAGGTAGCACACCCAAAGAAACAATTCTTTTCTCTATAAGCACCGACTCAACCATAGTACATATATGTCGATGACGATTGTGTCTGATTACTGGCTTGTCGCAGTCACTTTGCCCCAGACAGTATTTTTCAGTCGATAAAATAAAAATTGAAGAGAGAAACAGGAAAAATAAACATAATAAAAAGAAAAGTGAACAAAAAAAAAAAAGAGACTGAACTTAGTGCAGAGCAGAGATCCACCTTGTGGAGAAGACGCAATCTATAATACACAAGACTCGCCGGAAGCTGCATTTCTAAATAAAAGAAATGCATTGGAAATATCGACTCCGACAGATATAAATCCGATATTCTGATTCGTCTTCTGTTTTCACGTGTCTAGAGACGATGACGTCACGTTTCCATGTAATTGCCGTGGATGACGTCAGAAAACGTTCTTTCCTGCCAAAATGCCCGGTAAGGGTTAAGGCAAGATTAATTGATCAATTTATAGTTGTACAAAGCAAGGAAATATATATTTCTCTTTAAATATTAATTAACTGTGTAGATACCTAAATTATTTATACCACCAATACTATTATTCGTAGTATTAATAATATTATTGCTATTATTATTATATAGCAATAGTTTACACCTTGTTACCAAGGAGCAGCCTCTAGAAACACTTTCCAATGTACTAAAAACGGATAACGTCCTGATGTCCGTAGCAAAGACTCAAAACGGGGAAAAAATGTTCGAGACCCTCCCTACTAGATAGATAGATAGATAGAAAAAGACTGTGATAGATAGATAGATAGATAGATAGATAGAAAAAGACTGTGATAGATAGATAGATAGATAGATAGATAGATAGATAGAAAAAGACTGTGATAGATAGATAGATAGATAGAAAGAAAAACTGAGATAGATAGAAAAAGACTGATATATATATATATATATATATATATATATATATATATATATATATATATATATATATATATCAAGTTTATTCTGTCATTATTGTTAAATAGAATAAGGAGATTTTAATTTCAGTGACATTAAACAGTATTTGATTGAATTCGTTTTTGGGCTAGGGCGATCCTGGCAAGTTCCTATCCTTTGTATTTATAAACACTTTTAAAAAAAAAACTTTACTGTCCCTCCCAGAACCATATTCAGGTATCCATTTACACAAGCTCGTTGATTCCCTTTGTCTCTCTTGTCTTCAATATGTCATGAGAGTGTTGAATCCTCCAAGCCCTCTTTCCTCATTCCAAAGCACTTACTCATATAAAAAGGCATTGGTTATATCTATTGTTATGCGACATATAAATTCCGAAATGTTTTTCGCCCGCCATCGAATTGCATAAAAGAATTGAAAAAAAAAAAGAAAAATGCTTGATCTTAATGAAATTTCTTTTTTGCAGCCGAATATTTCTAGCACAAGTTCTTGTACTTTCTTCTTTACAATAAGTCAGTTAAGATGCAAGGCTATCTGATTTCCTGAACGGTTATAAATGCGCAAATCCTCTTGAGTTCATTTTGCCGTCGGCTGCAGACGATATCTGCTAGTGTTATGACACACTATAGCGAAAAGCGTTATCCTTGAGGTCTGTTGGCATTTTAATGTACGTTAGTGATTATTATGAGTAACACGCATGTAATGTTTCTTTTAAGCGAATGTAACCGACATGGCGGACATTTGAAATCGATACTAAACAGTCTCGCTGCCTTTAAACATTTTTCAAATTGTGGTCGACACACGTACAAGTAGATAGATATGTATAAGCCCCACTAAAAAAAGAAGATAGATAGATAGATAGATGTTAATAAGTACAGTAGATTTATCTTACCCCGTCGAGCGGGACGGTGTTTCTGTGAAATTTCAAGTCGGGGCGTAAATATGTATATCGGTCACATAATAGTTGCCAATAGTTTGTTGAGTGGCTATGATTGCAGTACCTAACATTGTTTACAACTTACCGTAATAGCTGGCAGCAGACAAGTCTTTTGTAGATACCCCAAGCAAGGCGGGAGTGCCACTAGCACGCAAGGGGTTACAGAGAGTGGGAGCAAGAGTTAATGAGGCGCGATAGAGGAAAGGATAAAGAGAAGGACGGAGTATTAGATCAAAACAACTGAAGATGTCGATTGACATTGCATTTGAATAATTGTAGATTATAGTTATCAGGGAAGCAAGTAAAAGGAAGGGAGTCCCATAGACGGGAAGTGCGAGACATGAAGCTATTGGAGTAGAAGAGACGGTTACATTTAACAGCTTCGACAGTGAAAGGGTGGGACTGAGTTTCCAACCTAGTAACACGCTTGAATACCTACTAAGAATAGGAACCTGGGCGCCAATTTACCGTAGATGAACTAGTTACTAAATAGTTTCTAACCCATTTCGTCTTAATGAATTATTTTTTCTTTTAATTGGAGTAGCATTTTTATTATTGCGGTCAGTCTCGTTACAGTGAGCAACTAATGTGTTTTGTATGTTCTTTTTTTTATTGCGGTCAGTCTCGTTACGGTGAGCAACTAATGCGTTTTAAATGTTGCTTTTTAAAATGTCTCTTTTGCGTTCATATAATCTTTTATTTAAACTTCTTGAGGTTTCTCCAATATATTCTTTCTGGCAACATTGACAGTGATAGAGCAAATTCCTCCTTCAAGTTTTGGCTCGTTGTTTGTTTTGTATTGATTAATTCTTTTATCGATTTAGATGTGGTAGTGACAAATAGACAGATTTCCACTCACAGTTTACAAGGTTTTTCTTTTCTTTGGCCACAATCCTTTTCTCTCGTTCGTTCCTATATAAGTTATTATCAGCAATTCTCGCAGAAGTAATATCACGTTGATTCCCAGACCAAAGAGACTACGTAACTTTCAACGCACATCGACAACACTCGACAAGATGCATCACCACCGAAATCGATAGTAATTATCGATTGGAACATAAAACATTTTTGCTTGTAGCCCGTGGGTCACAGAACGGTACGTGACAACCAAAGGGCGTGAGGCATTAGAATGCGCACAAAATCAAGTGGGTTCTAGTATAATCATAATACCTCATCTCAGAGATATAGACAGATATTGAGGGTCCTACTTGAAAATAAATACAATGTATCTAAATACAAATTAAAGACATCATTCTATCTTAAATGCTTTGCGGCAATGTTGAACATTAACTTGAGATTTTCCTAATTAAAATGTTGAATAATTTTAACACATTGAACATTATGGATAAAAAATACTGAATTTTATATAGTGTTTTTAGAAACGTTATGAATATGGCAATGAAGATGAGGATAGTAGTCCGAATAATGTAAATAATATAAATAATCATAATACCTCATCTCAGAGATATAGACAGATATTGAGGGTTTGATAGGCTGGTCTTCTTTACAAGTTGAAAGGTTATGGCATTTCTCGACGAATGTTTGATTTGATACAATCTTTCTTATCAAATCGGGAAATAAAGGCACTATTCTAGATCTTTCTATATAAATGCGGATGTTCCCCGGGGCTCTATCCTCGGAGCTATTTGTTTTGATAACCTGGTGATAAAACTAATTTAAACTCGGAACCTCAAAAAGGGTCATTTACAGTTCAAGCCCCGTGCTCAGTTTCTAATAAAAAAATTTCTCGAATAGTTGCATTTAGGTGCAAATGTACATGCTTAATTCGAAAATAACAAAGCAATTTTGATAAAATCTACCGTTTTGGAGTTATCGACGATAAAATTTCGGACTCATTCGCGTCGCGGTGGTTGAAGTTGAAATTAATTCTGCACCCCAGTCTAACGTGTGTAGTACGTTTATGACTAAGCAGGGATCTTCAAAGTATCCACCCACTTGATCAGAATAATAAATAAATGAAATGACACTTGAAATGGCATTTGATCGAAAGTTAGAAACTTCCACTCACAGGCTTATATAAAGTCAAAAGTTAAACTAATGATAGTTTCGAAACCGCCCATCGAGAAAGAGTCCCGATACTCCCTGAGAGCGAAATTGCCAGCTTCGCATTGTGATTAAAGTCCTCGCTGTCTAACGGAAAAGGCTAATTTGTTAGTCTGTCCCAAGTGACACCTACCTACCACCGCCCAGACCATAGAAGCGAATCCATAAACAAGCAAATATATTAGATACAACTTTCCCATTCCCATTTCTCATGTTAACGTTAATTACGCCGTATCTTGTGGACGTGCAACGGGAATTTCCAAGTTTATGTGCACATCGACGTAAACGAGAATTTTACACAAACTCAATAAGCAGGTCATTTGCTGCTTTCTCCCACTTCTCTTGACTAGAATAAGCGCTGTGTGTGTTAGATTCTCTAAGCCTTCTTTCTCTATTATGTGTCCCAGAATTTTAAGATGTGTTTCTCTGACTGTAATAATCAGTTTCCTTGTTGTTTCTATTTTCTCTCAGACTTCCTCGTTGCGCACATGTTCTGTCAATGATATTCTCATCATTCGTCGGTAGAACTACATCTCTGTCGCGTCAAGTTTCCTGTTCTTCCGTGAAGAGATTATCCAGAATTCAGTGCCATATCCAGATTATCTTTGCCTGATTTTCCATTTAAAACTGAGTTTCTACTAGGTGATAGGTACATAACTCCATCCAGGGCCGGTGCAAGGGTTTCATGTCTCCCACAAATATTATACGGGGCCACCCACCCTACAACATATCAATTGTCATAATGTAGCATTCATATAAAATATAAAGGTAGTATTCATATAAAATACAATTTTTATTGTAATCTTTCACCGTTGAAACTGTTAGATGTAGACGTCTCTTCTACTCCAATAGCTTCATGTCTCGCACATCTCGCCTATGGAACTCCCTTCCCTATTACTGTTTCCCTGACAAATACAATCTCCAACGGTTTAAGTGTAGCGTCAATCGTCATCTCCAGTTGCCTTGATCTATCTACTTACCTTCTCCACATCCTTTCACCTTTCATTCCTATCTGCTCTCGCTCCAAATCTTCTGTAACCCCCTTGCCTTGGTCGACCCTCCGTCTTTCTCTTTCTCCACATCCTCTCCTTTACCACTCCTATCTGCTCTTCCTCCATCCCTTCTGTAACCCCATGCGTGATAGTGGCCTCCAGCCTTGCTTGGGGTGATACGCTTAAAAAAAAAAAAATTATGTACAATAACGGATCACATGCAACATAGATGAACAATTCAACTAGAAAAATTGAAAATAAATACAATGTATCTAAATACAAATTAAAGACATCATTCTATCTTAAATGTTTTGCGGCAATGTTGAACATTAACTTGAGATTTTCCTTATTAAAATGTTGAATAATTTTAACACATTGAACATTATGGATAAAAAATACTGAATTTTATATAGTGTTTTTAGAAACGTTATGAATATGGCAGTAAAGATGAGGATAGTAGTCCGAATAATGTAAATAATATAAATAATCATAATACCTCATCTCAGAGATATAGACAAATATTGAGGGTTTGATAGGCTGGTCTTCTTTACAAATTGAAAGGTTATGGCATTTCTCGACGAATTTTTGATTTGATACAATCTTTCTTATCAAATCGTGAAATAAAGGCCACTATTCTAGATCTTTCTATATAAATGCGGATGTTCCCCGGGGCTCTATCCTCGGAGCTATTTGTTTTGAATTTTTATCAACGACCTTCCCGGTGTCATCAGTCTACGACTCGGTATCTGTGTTGACGACACAACTATTTAGCTTCTGTCTTAATGGTGAGTTTGATGGATTTGATAAAGTCAAATTGGCAGTTGATATCGAAAATGACCTCCAATCTGGGACAAGGAATGGGTTGTTAATTTTAAAGCCTCCAAAAATAAACTTCTCTCTTTTAATCGTCTTCGAGAAGCTAGATGTAACCGCAAATTCTATTCTAATATTTTCTTCACTCGCACTTCTCGCCAGTGGGACTCTATTCCGGCTTCTTGTTTACAATCCTCAAAAAAATATTAGCAACGTCAATCGTCATCTTATCTTATTGAATCCTGTTATTTTATTTCCCTTTCTACTCAGTATTCTTCTGTCGGTTTCTCACACTCGCAGTAACCTCTTGCATCTTAGTGGCTTTATTGCCTTGCTTGGGGTAAAATTATTAAACAAATATTGGAGATTAGATATTACATAGTTGTTCAGCATTGTTTCACTCTTTGTTTCAAATAAAATGTTTCTGCCTCTTTATACATTGCTTGGTTTCTGGAAAGGTTCTTTCGTTATTCAGATATGTTTTCGGATTTCTGTGTAATATTTTCTGCCGTCTATTATTAACTAAATAGCTGAATTTCTGTACGTGCTTGATTTTGACGTCCCCAATAGATAGCTGACAGCTGGGTTTGTCTCTTTTGTTGACAACTATGTATTTTCTCTTCTTACATTCTTTTCTTCTTGTTTTTCTTTATTAGCTTTGGTTGATTGGGACAAGAAATGGCTTGTAAAATTTAATGCCTCCAAAACGAAACTGCTCTTTTACCCATTACAGAGAACCCTCTCTGCCTCCCATCAGAATGGCGGATGCCCAACTCCTCGAGAGCGCCTCGTTACGCCTGCTTGGTCTCACGCTGTCTGCTGATATGAGGTGGAACAAATACATTGAATCAATAGCTTCATCTACCGCAAGGAAAGCTGGTTCTCTGTGTTGTACTAGAAAGTTCTTTTCTCGTCTGAGTCCATCCTTCAAATCTATAAATCAACCATTCGTCCTTGCATGGAATACTGCTGTCATATATGGTCTGGTGACTCCGCTGTACGTCTCGAGGTCCTCGACAAAATCCAGAGACGAATATGCAATGTTATAGGTTCTGATCTGGCATCTCGTATACAGCCACTTTCACACAGACGTGCCGTGGCTTCTCTCTGTCTCTTCTACAAGTATTTTCATGGTAAGTGTTCTGAGGAGCTACTTTTGGTGGTTCCCAGACTAAATTTAAGCAAGCTACCAGGCTAGCGTCTCGGTCCCACCCTTTCAATGTCGAAACGGTTAAATAAAACCGTCTCTTCTACTCAAACAGCTTCTTCTCTCGCACTTCCCGTCTGTGGAACTCCTTTCCACGTGCTTGCTTCCCTAATAACTATAATCTTCAAATATTCAAGTGTAATGTCCATCGACATCTTCTGATACCTTGATCTTGTTCCCCGTCCTTCTCTGTATTCTTTCCTCAAACACGCCTCTTTACTCTTGTTCTCAATCCTCTGTAACACCTTGCGTGCTAGTGGCACTCCTGCCTTGCTTGGAGTGAATTGCTAAAAAAAACAACAACAACAAAACAAAAAAACACGCTTATCTAAAAGACTCGAACCATCTACTGCACTTATGTGCATGTAGAAGTCTAGAGGAGAACAAAAAAAAAAAAAACGGTTCGGGGACAAATCCTGAAGAAACACCCACCACTACCTGAGACACTGCAGCAATAGTGAGAAGCTCCAAGAACAACTGCCCCACCTTTGACTCTCGCAAGGTTTCTGTTATATCACGATGTTGCCGGTTAGACAAAGAACTAGCCAATCGGCGCACTGGACAGGTTTTAAAAACAAGATATTTAATTTTTTTTTCTTTTCGCAAGGAACACTGCCCGCTTGTGTGGTCTTGGTTGAGAGGAAACGGCTTCGCACGCCTTCTATCATTGTCCCCGGGTCCGCCCCTCGCTCCTGAAAAGCTCGTACTCATTGATCGCGTATACGCGTGTGACAATGTGTCGCCCCCGTATTCCGGGGTGAAACGAATGGTGTTTCTGACGCTGCTGGCCACGGCCCGAATGGGGATTTGGACGACGCGAACGGAGGAAGTCTTGCGAGGCAACCATCTTTCTCATCAGGATCTGATCCGATTCTTTGAGCATCAGCTCAAGATGAAGATTAGAACTGATAGAAAACGGTTTCATTCGACAGTCTTCAGGTGGGTGACTGAGGCGAGCTTGGTTCGTTTGAACGGGGCTAGCCTTGATTTTCTCTTTTAGGTCAATCTATGTCACATCGGGACGGCTTCCTGGGGACCCCTCCCCTGGTTAGGTTAGACAAGCTTTGTGTACCTAGTTAATGTGAGTAAGTGTTGTTCCCGGCCACATCTTTGGTTATGATCCAGGTTGAAATTCCCAACCTCCACAGTTTGTTTTGGCCCATTTTTTTAATCTCGTCTGGGTCAGCTTTATATTTTCCCATGCCCGTATAATTTTGCATCCTTTTCCCACTCCCTTAGAGAGAGAAATTCTTGATTTTGTCCAATGGGCAGAATACAGCGGCCTCTCCTTTTTGAGGGTAGGACGGGCCCTACTAACATCAGTTATGTTTAGTTTACTTTGTGTTGACTTTTAATTTATTAGTGGGTTCATCTTCCTTACCTCTCATTCTTCATTATTAGATTTTTATGTATTATAATCTATTATCATTAAATTTTTGTAGCATGGGGCGCGTTTTGTAGGTCTCCCTTGAGAGGATGTAGTATTATGGTGTATGCAGGATTGATTGGTGACGGACGAGTTCTTATGGTGAATGTGGAAATTGTAATGTATGAATGGGTCGTGAATCAGATTAGCTAGGTATAAGATAGTGATGACCAGCCTTCAACTCCTCCCCATTTTGGCCTTGTGACGCAATTTGTATTTTAAATACAATAAATATAAGGAACACTGCCCGCTTGCTTCCAGTTCGAAGTACGAGATGTTTATTCTCTTTGTCTGCTGTAAAAGATGCACGCCACTCTGAGTTTCTTCGACCTCTGCGGTAATTTTTCACTTCGTTGCAACGAACATAAATTCGTTTTTGAAGCGGCAGATCCCAGAAACAAAGCAGAACAAGGACGGTGCGAAACTGATAATTCAAGACATAAGCGATTAAACGACAGGTGGAATCGCAGACCGTAGACAAGAGCCCATTTTTCATCACTCTTACGAAAGATGAAGTAAAAGATGAACGAAAGACATCTGTTAGTGCTTTGTATATCTATGAATTTCGTATGTCTTTCGTAAGAAAATAATTAGAAACTCTCATTGTCTATACCAGTGAAATGGCAATAGAGCTTCAGTGTAACGGGTTCAATCTGTGTTCGCAATAAGATAGCAACGGCGAATTCTGAAGTGAGGTACTTCCCACTCCTGAGAAGTGAGCATTCATGCGAAGAAAATCCCCCATCCGTTTACACTGAGGCTAGTGCCCTTGCTATCGTGAATGTCAGATTACCCTGAAGTTCCTCTTACGGGTGACGGATGACCTCTCCAATATCCAGGTGTTGTTCCGTAAGGCATTATATCACATGCTAGTTAGAAGGTCTGATAGGCGAGCTCGATCTAACAAAGCAGGAGGATCGCTCGATATGGCTTTTTGTTGACCTCTACTCTCATCTAGCTCTCACAGCTCAATGGGAAAAGACTGGCCGATATCATTCAATACATCCAAAAGTAAACTCGTAATATTTCATCACCATAGAGCAGTTTCTCAACCTGCACCAATCCTGATGAGTAATGATATCCTCAAAGACGCTCCTCGCCTCCGACGCCATCTGGGGTCAAAGAATTGACAAGGGTCACATGATGACAAGTAGGTGACGTCAGCTCGGTAATGACGACAGCTCATGGGTGGCGAGTAGCAGTTACTATGTGGACTACAACGGTAGTAGACGTGATAGCCTGCGGCAGTAAGGGGAAAAAATTGAAACTACGTGGATCAAACAAGGAACATGAAATGCATCTTCCGGCCTAGCCGTTTTTCCCTCCGAGAAATATAACAAGTGATACCTTTTCGGTTTTTTGCTCCCACCCAGTAACTAAGGTCCACTCAAAATAGTTACAGTATAAACCACAGGTGGGTTCTGTGGGTGTTGAATAAACACAAATGATGCAAGCCAGATTCGAGTGGCTACGCCATTTACCTTTATATATCAGTAGTATTGTAATACAAAACTGGCTCATTAACCATTACTCAGACTAAGGCCTCGTTTGGTTACATAAATCATGAAATAAATATACCTATGTCAATCAGTTAATACATTCTAAATCTATTTACTAGCCATTTTCCAGGGGATGTGTTTTCGGTGTTGTTAATTTCTGTTCAAGTTTGTCAGTTTAAGGTGTAGTTTTTGTGCTGTTTGAAAAGTAGTAGCGTTTATTCCGAGCTTTGCAAATTGAGGTTGGCTGAAATTCGAGTTGACGTCTTTCTATTTTAAAAAAACCTTCAACATTTCAGAGTCGGAATTCAGGATGTGAAAAAAAAACAACAAAAAAAAACTTGGCGTCTACTAGTGCATACTTAAACATGGGTATGCACTAAAATAACCTTTAAAGTAAAAAGAAATAAAGTCAAATTAAAAATAAAATCCATTAATTCCACCGGATATATATATATATATATATATATATATATATATATATATATATATATATATGTATATATATACAGTGTAACCCGGATATACGAGACCCTGATATAAGATAAACCCGGATATAAGAGAGATTTTCTCTAGTCCCAAATTAGAGCCTGTGTTAATGTATATATAATAGACCAAACCCGTCTATTTTGTTTAGGTAAGTATGGCTCTAATTTGGGACCAGATGAAATATCTCTTATATCCGGGTTTCTCTTATATCCGGGTTACACTGTATATATATATATATATATATATATATATATATATATATATATATATATATATATATAAAGACATTTATAATTTGTTTAACGTTCTTTTTATAGATACAAGTATTTAAGCAAATGCTCTGTTTTATAATAAACAGTATTAAATAACATTTACCGGCCTGAATGTCCGAGAAATTTTCATAGAATTTGCTTAAATACTTGTATCTATAAAAAGAACGTTAAACATATTATAAATGTCTTTAAATAAATTGTCGGACTATGTCCAATTCAAAAAAAAATATATATATATACTGCTGGCCAATGAAAATAAAGAAAAATATACCTTTTCTTTTACGTGTTATTTGAGTAGAGCTTCTAAAAATGAAAATAAGAAAAAGGAAAAAATTAAAATTAAAGCCTTTTTTAAGCATTTAATAGGGAAAATTTGAATACTGGCAAATTAGGCTAAATACAAGCTGAGTAGGAAATGCCCAACAAGACATCTCGTGAGTTTGGAATTTGTGCGTAAGTGAATAAAACGAACACAACGGGAATTGGAACTCAGCTCTCCGATTAAATATTCCATTATCCATTAGATCACCAGCACATTCAAACATAAACCACCTGATATTCCCAAGTGGTCAATCAGTTTCGGCGTTGCTTAACTTCGGTGATCGTACGGGAACTAATGTTTCATCGGGATGTGGCCATAAGTCCCATATTTGATTAGCCGCTACGTTTTATTTTTAAACAGTATTTTATTTTCGTCCTGAATATTCGAGTAATGTTTTTAAAGAAAAATGCACCCACAGGATGTGCGCCTGTAACAGGCACTTGAAAATATTCATCCGGGTAGATATTTCGTTAAAGTTTTTTTTTAAATTAATGCTGAAATAATCTATGACGATGTCGGCATTTTTCTTTTCTTCTGATTCAAAGCAAACATTAAACATTTTTGGTAGACAAATTGCTACAGTCTGAGAAAGCGTAAGCTTTGTAACGGAGTTACTATCCGCCGCTAAGACTGTAAGTTTGTATGCGTAACTCTGTGTGTTAATTTATATATGACTAGCTTAAAAAAACGCCCTATCGAGCGACATTTAAGCCACCTCCCTCAGTCCAAGCCGCTATAATGGATAGCGGCTCGGATTGAGGAATCGAAGTTCGAATTCCAATCGAATGAATTACATTAATTTATGTGCTAATACTCTTGGAGAATCCTCTTCTTCTCCCCCCTAGCAATGGGTAAATATTAGGACAGACCGGGTTCTATAACCTTGGATGGCAAGTGGTCGACCGTAGAAAGAAATGGCAACCTATTGCGGGAAAAATCTGCCTCGTCAGTCATGTATCGAAAGATACATGATCGCCTAAGCGTGTATCACGCATGACACATAACTGACTGATTTACAGAGGGCTCTTGATTGGGCCTTCATCGCAATAGGTAGGGAGGAGTAGATGCAACAGGCAACAATAAACTACAGAAGAACTCAAAATTGATCGCTGCATTTAAGTATTGCATTAATATTTAAGCTTACATTTTAAAAGTTCAACAATAATTCTTCTGTCGCCACTTAATTCAAAGACAATTTCATGTACATAGGTCCTTACTTTCCGTACAAACAATTATTTTTATTTCATGGGTGACTTTTCCTGGATTTCAAAATTAATTTCGATTATTTCCAAGTTATAAAAATTGTTATCGTACAAAAAAATTCTTCGCAAAAATAGCCGAAAACAATCGCAGCAATGAAAACTTGTGAATCCCAAATTTCAGGATTGCAGGTCTGGATTCGACCCTGAATGTTTTTAATTTGCTAACGGAGTCGGCCTGATTTCAAAATGGTAGGATGTGTTGGGCTACGACTTCTAGGAGCAATGTTGGAAAAATGTGGCATATTGACATTCGCATTTATTATATAGATTTACAAATAATACCATTTAGTGTGTGGGTATTAATTAGGTACCACCAAAATGGATGCGCTTTTGCTAAAAAGAAACGCTTCTTTTTTTTTAATTGGCAAAAATCGAAGAAATATTCAATTCAAACGAAATTTTCATTCTTCTCCGATGCGCCTTGTACATTCTCCACAACTTCCTGTACTTTGTAGCTCTTAGTAAATTTTGTCACTTCGCTATCTCTCCCGATCCCTGCTCTGCCAATCATTCTCACAAAACCGTTGCGTAGGTTTGGCGCTGTTTTCCTCTATCTTACCTTCAATATGTCCTGTCAGTGCCAAAGCCCTCTTTCCTCATTACGTGTCACAGAAATCTCAACTGCCTCTTTTTGATTTTAAGTATAATTGTCTTTTTTGTTTCTATGTTCCCTAAAACGTCGTCAATGTTCACATGTTTAATCCATGGTATTCTCAGTATCCTTCTGTAGAACTACATTTCTATTTCTTCGGATATTTTCTTAATCTGTGATGACATTGTCCAGCATCCACCGTCATATCGGAGGACCACTATTACATAACAGTTAAGTACTCCTTTCTTTGTTTCCAAAGACATTTTCTTGTTTCTTAATACGTTGCTTAGCTTTTGGAAGTCATCTTTCGCTTTTACAATACGCCTTCGGATTTCGGTGTTACGATTTCTATCCTTTGTTAAAATATTTCCTTGGTGTTTATATTGTTGTACTTGTTGGATTTTGGCATCTCCAATTTGGTCTCTTTTTGCTGACAACCACACATTCTGTCTTCTTAGAATTGATGCTTAGTCCTTTCTCCGTGCTTCCTTTCACTGCCTTCTGTATTTGTTCATTAACTTTATACTAAATAGGTTTATTTTATTAGAAAGCTTTGTGCAAATATTATTCTGGCGATCTGTTTTACCCTACCGCCACTACTTCAATATCTCTTGTCTTCCTTTTAATTTGGGTTTGTTTACTATTTTCATTTTTACATTTATTGAAACAAAAGTCCCTGGAGATTTTATTTTAGTGAAAGAATTATGTAATATCAAGAGTGAACACGGAAAATGCGTGGCGAACTTTATAAAAATGATTCAATAAAACTTTAGACAGTTGGTGATCGCATAATTTAATACATTCGATTGCAATAGCACCTGACGAGTGGACGGAGTAAATCCTGGAGGGTCTGTCTACGAAACTCTGCAATCGGAATGCTGAAGGTGACAGCAATCATCTAAGTGACATGCTTTTACTTGCATTAATTCTAAAAGACATTTTATTCAGAATTGACAGGGGAAATATATACATTTAATATTTCTTTGTAAAAATATTATTGTAATATTCAGTACGATTTTGAAATCTATCCAGTTACTCTTTCTGACAAAATTTTTTTCATCAGATAAAGACATGTTTGAAGAATCGAAAAATGTAAAGCTTAATTTTTGAGTGTGAACCATTTTTAAATAATTTTTTTTTTTTTAGTAACTGTTAGATTTTTTTGGTATAGATGTTCAAAAACGAAATAATTCTGAATTACCGCCATTGATAGGATGCTCATTATAGTGATTTTACAAGCATAGCTTAGATGTGGCACAAGGCCGAAATTGTGGGGCACCCAGTGAGGATCGAACTCAGTACTCAGTCATAATTGTTCTAGCAAGACAAGCTTGTTAACCATTACACCACCTCGGGGTGCCCTAGAATGCTCATTATATATCATAATTCAATAGTTTAAAAAAAATGATCATATTGGCTACAATTAAATATTTATGACACTAGACAGGAAAGAAAATGAAAAAAAAAAATTAAATACGAAGATTTTTTACACTTTACTTTTTCACCAATCTATTGAAATAAAGAAAATTAATTTTACTTTGCTACGCAAAGAGAAGAGATGGGTCCATTTTTTCCCAGGGGTATAAACACGTAGGTGAATGTAATGAACTCAACTGTAATCTTTACGTAAGCTTAATTTGAACAAAAATATTCTTTATAGCGATTTGTCCATTGTTATTTTCGCTTTTCATTCAAAATGTTCGATGGGCTCTTCTAAACTAGTTCCTGAACCAACACACCGCACAAAAGAAGAACTGTAAAAACTGTTTATGATGAATTAACACAATGTGTGAGAAACATCTGCGCTAATATATATATAGTATAAAGCACAGATTTATATAACACTAAATGTATTTCTCCCAGTGTTGCACATTCCGTCCTCTGTTAAGTATGCCAAGGTTACCAGGCAGTTCCAACAGGACTTCTTGATGTACGCTGCTACACACTTTTTTTCCTCATCTATAAAACACAGGTAGACATCCTTCTGCATTTGAATTATTCTTTCTGATATCATTCTGAACATAAATATCGCTTTCCTTATTTCAGAGACTTTAACGAACCCGCACTGTTCTTGTCCTATTTCTGATTCTGCCGAATCGGAATTCGGATGATAAGTTTTATTATATAGCTCATTAGACTGATTGTCCGATGGAGTTCACACTCATTTGCACCTGGGTTCTGAGGCAGTACTATGAAACGCTGATATAGAGCATAATAAAGTTTTTCATATTATTTAAATACTAACAATGGATGTGATCAAAATTGGGCGGTGGGTATTGCAGTTGTCAATAACAATGCGTGTGATGTCATATTCCAAGAAGGCCTGTGCAGCATCTACCTCACTTAATATTCATCACGACTGAAACTGTTAAGCCAATGGCGGTGAGTATGTGGGAAAATAATGCTTCTGTGGCTGAAGACTTTTTCTATCCAACGGTGTTATTGTGCTTCCTGAATCTGATATGGCTTCCATCGAAGTTCAAGTTGGCATAAAAAAATTATCCTCTTTCTATTGTTAACTGGGACAAGGAATGGCTTGTAAAGTTTAATACTTCCAAAATGAGACTGCTCTCTTTTAATCGTCTGAGAGAATCAGTTTTATCATCCATCAGCATGGCTGATGCTAACCTCCAGGAGAGTTATTTATTGTGCCTTCTCGGACTAAAGTTTTCCGCTAACATGAAGTGGAAAGATTATCGGCTAGGTCTGCTGTTACGAAAGTTGGTTTCCTGTGTTGTGCTGCACATTTCTGTCTCGCTAGAATCTATCTTACATATTTATAAGTCTACCATTTGCCTTGCTTTGAATACTGCTACCACATCTCGTTTGGTGCTCCTGCTATATATTTAGAGATTCTTGATAAAATTCAAAGTAGAATCTGAAATGTTAATGGCATCTCAGCTTCAGTCCTTTTCCTACCGCCGTAACGTAGCTTCCCTGTGCCTTTTCTATAAATACTTTCATGTTGTTCAGGTGAAATTTCTTTTATGGTGTCTAGACTTTATGAATATAAGGGCAGTACTAGATTGGCGGCAAGGTTTCATCATATTACATTTGAAAGGGTTCTCGATGTAACCTTAAATTCTATACTAAAAGTTTCTTCTGTCGCACTTTTTGCTTGCGGCACTCTCTTCCGTCTTATTGTTTCGCAGTTAACTTTGTTCTTCAAAAATTTAAATTCTGTGTCAGTCGTTATCGTCTGTCTTCTTAATTCTTGTTATTTTATTGTTCTCTTTTCTTAATATTATTTTCCCTCATATTCTCTAATACTCACTACCTTTTTGTGTCTTAGTAGTTTTATTGCCTTGCTTGGGGTGAAATGATTTAAAAAATAATTAGAAAATATTACTTTCGGAGCATTCCCTCAAATTATTATATATCAATAAAATAACTTACCATGCATAAAATACAGTCATCGCTGTCATGTAGGATCTTGTTCATCGAAATTGCATACCCAGTGGGGGGTGACTAAGTGGGAAACAATTTTTGTAACTGAAAACTTGCCCTATTGAAATGGTATTATTGTGCTATCGGGTTTGTGTTGTGCACTCGTTTTTTTTTATATTAATGTTCACCCAATACAAACCCCAAGAAACACTCAAGGTAGAGGGTTATTGTATGGTGTTGTATAGACAGAAGAAAAGGTGAGAAGTAGAGTTCATGGAGTTATGTAGGAAGGTGTTGTAACTGAGTTATCCAAATCAACAGTAGAAAACCGAAATTGGTTTAACAAGTTTATTATCTTTTGGTACAGGGAAACATAATGTAGAATAGAAACTAAGGAAGAGAATGTTAGCTGTGAATGACTAACTGTTTTCAGCAAAGCTGCTACTGCTACTCCTCTTGATGTAGGATAATTTTTATGTCTTTTGTCAGAAAGTGTGCTATTAACCCAAGACTTGAAGAGGTTAAAATTGTAGTGATTGGGAAAACATGCAGTTGGGAATCTATTCCACAAAGAAGCAGTTCTTGGGAAGAAGGTTAAGATTGGTGGAACTAAGGAGTGTAGTTCATTTGATCACTCTACATGGAAATAGTAATAGAGCAGTGAGAGGCTTGCAACATTAGCATGAAAATGAGTTAGCCTCTTGGGATTCACACTATGCATGCTCCTAATTTTTTTACACTTGCTCAAAGCTGAAAATGGGCTGCAGCTGCTAATAGCGTTTTCAACACATGCGCATATTGTGAAACCAGGTGTAGCATCAGCTACTGTATATCTATGTTTCCATATCACCAAGTAATTTACTCTTAAACAGCAGATAATTTTCCTCATGCTGTGTAACCCTTCCCATGTTTTAACTGTGCAGGTATGCTCTAGAATAATCCTATCTCATTCAGATTTTTCCAATTACACCACTTATTTCAGCCTCGACTTTTATTCAAGTTGGAGGCCTTAATTTAGAAGCTGCTATTGTAAAATGTGATTGCAAAATTACTTAAACATATTACTTAAATAAATCTAATTTTTTTTTACAGTAGTTAATAATATTTGACAGCACTTCATTTGCTATATGCAAATAATAATATGCTAAGCTTCTCAAAATAATACCAGCACTACCATTGAATTGAAAACTGATAATGATTCCAGGCAGAACTTCTCTCTCAGAATCACTTCACTGCATGGGTTGAATAAGTCCGGTGAGAAGACACATCCTTGTCTTACACCCCTTTCTATTTCTATATATTTACTGAACTTATTTTCTATCTGCATGCAGGCAGTTTGCTGTCAATATAGGTTCTGGATTATTCGAATATGTCAAGGTTACATAGCAGTTGTTTGTGTTGTACCTTATCAAATGCTTTTTCATAATCTATAAAACATAAGTATACATCTTTTTGCATTTGTATTGCTCTTCTGATATCATTCTGAGCATCAATATTGCATTCTTTTTTCCCACGGTCTTTCACAAACTCACACTGTTTTTGTCCAATTTTCTGTTTAATTCTGCTGTTCATATCAACATCGTTGTATATTTCATTTATTATGTTTGTCATCTTGTCGATGCTGAAATCCTCTAAGCTGCTGGCATCACTATTACAAAATCCATCAGGTCTTGCTCCTTTGTTTCAGTTCGGTTCAATTTGGCCAGTGCTGATTTCACTCCAGATTTTAATATTTCTAATTCTACGATGTTTTTGTGTATTGCCAGTTGTCCTCTTTCAATGTGAAAGAGTTCTCTGATGTATTTTTCCCATCTCTGGAGTTTTATTTATTTAAAAAAAAAAAAACAGAAGCTTTAGGGTAACATCTAAGAGGAATGGAAGAGTTGTTTCATATATGAAGAAGGTTGTAATGAACTGTTCTCAGCATAACCTGGACACCACCGCTTTCCTGTGAACATATTTACATTCAACTGATACTTTAACTTCAAAATGTCTGGTTAGTAAAGTCATAAAACCTGTCTTCCTCGGAAAAGTTACTCAGGTAAAAGAATTGGAAAGATAACAGAACAAATTTTAGGTAAATCATTGTTTTTTGTTTTTTTTTATTAAGATCAGAGCTAAAAATTGTAAAAAGTGAATAAATAAAACAAACATTGCTGTCCACATGCACACACACACACACACAAAAAAAAAAAACTGATGTGAACATTGGTCAATGACATAAAAATATCTTTTCAAAATTTGTACAATAATAAAGACTAGAAAAAATTATATATAAATATTAGAATGAAAATTCTCATTGATGCTAATAATAACAAAAGAAATAAGTTGGTTGATTTAGAATTTGTGGAGGGGCAATTTATTGGCTTCGTTAACATGAAATATAATCAGCTCAGGTAGAAAAGATTCTATCATGTTTGATTTTTGGATTTTGTCTTTATTTACAACTGATCAATTTCCCTTCAATTTATTTAAAATTATTAAAAAAAATGGTCCAAATGTTTTATTCTTTGAAAGATTAGAATGATAATTATAGAAAAAATATAAAAGTCCACTTTTTTTAAACACGTTCACTGCAGCCTTTGGGTACAAAATAAGAGCATCCACTCAGTGCACTAAGACAGAAATTGATTTAAATGTAGTTATTTTTTTAAAAATCCAATGTTTCTTCAGGATGTAAATGATCATGGCCCTCCACAGACTCCTTCTCTTTATTATCTGTGAATTGCCATGACATCTTGGAAATGACACTGTAGTGCTTTGCCATAGCCTTCTCCATGATTCCGAATGGTCCTTCTCCTTGACTGGCTGCCACCCATGGCTAGAAAACCCTACTATTTAACCCATAACTAGGAGGAGAAAAAATGGAGTCATGTCTTTCCGTAGTTCATTTGTGCAAAAGTGAATGCATCAGACTAGGTGAGAACTTGAACTCCACTCACTGACTTCCATTTTCCGATTAGACTGCCTTAGATAAAACTGTGGAATGAATGCACGTATGCCAGAGACTTGATGCAAGATGCCACAAGATACACAAGTGTATCATATGACAGTAAACGTGTGAGGGAAAAAAAAGTAGAAAATTTGTCAGATAAAA
This sequence comes from Acanthosepion esculentum, assembly GCA_964036315.1. NCBI lineage: Eukaryota > Metazoa > Mollusca > Cephalopoda > Sepiida > Sepiidae > Acanthosepion > Acanthosepion esculentum. The sequence continues at coordinate 35,284,400 of OZ038502.1, forward strand.
CCAACAATACTAATCAATCTAGTAACTGTCTCCATCGAGAGATTATTTCTAAAATATTTTTTTTCTGTTGAACTTGATTAGAGGATCTAAAACAACAATCGAATGTTTTCAGGGATCAATTAATTGCATATTGTTTTCTCTTCTTGGAAACCCCATTGAAATGCTTCCATCGGTCAGTCAGTTAAGTTCCATACTTGATACACATTTGGGCAATCATGTCTCTCTTGATTCATGACTGACTAGGCAGAAGATTTCCCATTTCTTTCCATGGTAGACTAGTTGCCAACCAAGGCTATAGGGCCCAGTTTGTCTTGCTATTCAACCCATAGCTGTGGGGGGGAGAAGAAATGGATTCATATCTTTCTCAATGGTATTTGCATGTAAGTGAATGTAAGGAACCCAACAGGAAATTGAACTCAGCTCTCTGATTTTGAATTCTGAGCCAATATCTATTGCACCACAATGCACATCAGCTTCATTAAAGAACTTTTAATTCATAAAATATACAAAGAACAAGAATTTTAAAATGAACCCTCTTGATTGGTAAAATAGGAACATGAGAAAGACTGCCGATTCTAATAACATCTGACGCCAACAAGTACACAATTACATGACACATTTATTCAAATATTAAAAAGCTTATAAAGTTATTTATATTACATTATCATAATGAAAACACATTGTTTTGTTTGTTTTTTTCATCAAAATTTGTAAATGGATAGCAAACAACCTTTATTATTCCTACATTGTTAAAATTTTGTATAAAAAACATTTTTTTCCTGTAATCCAATATAGTTATCATATACAATATAAATACAGGTATGATTTGATCCTCAATGTTATGTAAAAATCTTCTCCAAAGTTCAACCTTTGTATTACAAAAAAAGTGCCAAACGGAGTTATTTCCCTTGATACTGCAATTACTATATACACTTTTGACTTCCTCAGCAATATATATTTATAAGATTATAAAAATGTGAATCAAGTACAATATCTTATTTATTATTTAACATTTTATGAAGAAATCAATTTGAAAAGAAATCTTATTTAAAAATTTATAAAAGTTTACAAAATTATCAAAATATGTAAACCAACGACAATGCATTATTTATTATTTACCATTTCATAAATAACTATGAAAACAAATTTTTTCTTCATTCATAATTTTATAAAAATATCAATGAATTATAAAACAAGAAAATTTGAATAAACATGATCTTTCAGACATTATACATTTTCAGATTTATTGTTTTAATTTTTAAATTTTTTTTTTATTGTCATGATCTAGGATTAAGGATGCCTAATCAATGGAAATCCAAATCCTGAAACTCAAGTAATTATAATCCCCCACCTTTCCTGGTCTATTTTGAAAAATTTTTAAATCATTACTTATTTAAAAAACAAATAAGCTTAGAAAATCTTCCAACAGATTAAATAAGTAATCTAATAAATAGCGTCTAATATCTCTGTTGCCAATTCTCAAGAATAAAGGAAATGTATAAATCCACTTTCCTATGTATGGTTTTATTAAAATTTTAATCATCCCTTTTCAAAACAATAAACACTCCCGAAAGTGTATATGGTAATAGCGGTGTCAAAGGAGTAACTATCCTTTTGACATAGTGTTATTTTTGTGGGTACAATGGTTAAACATTGCCAAAGTGAGAATATATTTTCAGGTATAATTTAATTCTCAATTTCCTTTGTAAGGAAAGTGTAGAATTAAGTTTACATTTTACAAAGCATATTGTCTTATTAAGCCAATTTCGAAAGCCAGAGAAAATGTTAGGATATCTTTGGTTTTTACAAGGCCCAAGAGCCACTTAAGGTAAAGTGTACTGAATGGTTGTTTTATGGATGCAAGCAGTATAAATTATGTGGATAGGGAGGAGCGATAAAAGTTGACCCCCAGATTTGAAGAAATTAAGATTGTAGAGTTCGGGAAGCTTCCACTCAGGCATCTGTTCTATGAACAATTCTTGGAAAAAGCTATCTGAGTGGGACTTTCTTTGTACTAAAGGAACAAGAAGTGAATGAGGATGGTTTGCCTCTGTGTACATGGCATTAGCTGTAAAGGTCTGAATTAGAGGATGTTATTTGATTGAAAATTTTCCATGGAAATACCAACAGATTAGCGATAGGCTTGCGATACTGTGTCCGTTGGTTGTAGGGTGAAAAATAATTTGGCAAACATGGACAAATATGCTGCAAAAAAAAAAAGGAGAGTCAAAAGGATGGTTTTTCCCATGTCACCGTTTTTATTTAAACTAATTTCACTCTTCAGCAATGTTTGTTTTAAAAATAAACAATTAGTATTGTGATAAAACTTAAACATGATGGAAGTGAATTTATACATTTTTTTTTGTTCTTGAGAATTTACAACAAAAATATTAAACACTATTTATTAGATTGTTTATTTACAAGAATAATTTTATATTTACAACATTCTAAGAATTAATACAATTAAAACTAATGCAATATTTATCATTTACCAATTTATATAGAAATTAATATGAAACCCATACGTATTCATAAATTTATAATCATTTGCTAAATTTTTAAAATATGTGAACCAACTATAAGGAAATCCTTATTCCCATTTTATAAAGTTTGAATCAAGTGGCAATTAGCTGATGTTTTGCCATTTCAATAAAGCATATAATAGTATAATTAAACAATAAAATAGTGTTTATTAATTTTATTGTAAATTTTCAAGAACAAAGAAAATGTATAAATTCACTTTCATGTTTAATTACAATTTAAATTAATGCATTTTAAAACAATAAACCTTGCCGAAGAGTGAAGGTAGTTAAAAAAGCATTGTCGTGGGAAAAGCCGTCCTTTTGACACTGTTTTCATGGTGGGCACGAAGGTCTATGTTTGCCAATGAGGCTATGTAAATGCTTTTGAACTCCTGTCAAAGCTGGAAAGAGAGAATTTGGTAGCTCCCGCCCAGACATCACACACAATACTGGCCAGTTCAGAAGCTGCAAAAATGAGAGCTTTTGCTATGTAAAAGGAACTGTTAATTATATATGTAAGTAACTATTCCTAAGAAATGCATTGAAAGTGCAAGTTATTCTAACCAAGCAAAAGTAGTTGTCTATGAAATTTACAAGAGAAGCGGTTTTAGAGAAGGACCACCATACACAACAGTTGCATCAATGATACAACTAAATAAAATGACCAAAATATTGTGTATAATGTGAACGTTATATCTTGCTGTTTTTTCCTGGCACATTGGTGTAATCCTGGCTGGCCGATATTTGCATTTTTGCTGTTCTCTGGTTTTGCCAAGAAACAAAGAACCTATGGTTATTGGACCTGTAAGTCTAGTTTGTTATGTATTCTTCATGGTTGATTCATGTCTGAACATTTAGAACAAGGCTCTGCTCAAAACGTGAGTTTGCACAAAAGCAGGACTTAAAGATCAAGGCAAGACTGAAGGCTCAAAGTTCCTCAACTACATGACTTTTTGTTTTGTTTTTTAACCCTCAACTGCTTCAATTGTCAGGAGGAACTGAGGACAGAAGAAACCGACTGAATGTTCTTCCTGATGATCCTTTCAGTGGGCTTTCAGATAATTTGGCGGCGCCCATCTCCTCTCCAAGCTTTGACAGCCGAAGAACACAGAATATGGTGTGGGTCACTCTCAGTCTGTACATTAAGCCTTCAGATTTTTAATTCATAGGTGTCCTTCTGCATCGGTTGTCACCTAAGGCTATAGGACCCATTCTGTTCTGCTATTTACCTATAGCTTGGGAGAGAACAGATGGATTCATACCTTTTCCCAAGTGTACTGACAGGTAAATGAATGTAATGAATTCGACTGAAATTCAAACTCGGCCAACCGATTCCTCAATCTGAGCTGCTGTCCATTACTTCACCATGCCTCTACTATTTGACTGTCAGTCAGTAATGTCCCATGCAGGATACACATTTAGGTGATCATGTACCTTTCGATACATGACTGACGAGGCAGATTTTTTCCACAGTAGGTTGCCATTTCTTTCTGCAGTAGACCAGTTGCCATCCAAGCCTGTAGAACACAGTCTGTCCAGCTATTTACCCATAGCTGGGAGGAGAAGAAGATTCATACCTTTCCAAAGGGTATGAGCATGTAAGTGAATGTAATGGATTTGACTGGTATTCGAATACAGCCACCCAATTCCTCAATCCAGGCTGCTATCCATTACTCCACCCTACCTCCAACTTGATTGTACTCATTTATAAACTTGGTACATCGATGAATACAACGTGACTGATGTTACAATATTAGTGAGAATAGCCGACAGTGAAACACCTACTACTCCCAAATTTAGCTTTTGATACTGATGCAACATTGTTGTCTGCACCCATTCACTTTGGGATCATCAGCCTTTCTCCTTATTCCCTTTCTCCCCACTGGTGGCGGTGATCAAGACAGCTGCGAAGGCCCAGCCTACTCTTGAAGAGTTGTGAGCAGGAGTCACAGAGGAATGTGGGTGGTGGACAAGGCTAGGCAAATCAGGCATTCCTGACAGCACATTGCAGATCCTCTTCCTGTTTGGACTTGGAAGTCTCAGTCCCCCACTCAGAGAGTCTTATGCCAGGCAGGCCAATTTGCAGTAACTGTTTTCCAGGTTTCAGAGTCAATGCTAAACAAATACATATGCTGCTACAGACATTTTATACAAGCAAACATTGCAAAAAGTCCATTCTTAAATATTTCTACATATCATTCTTCAAAGAATGTAGAAATCATAATATTTGGTTAAAATCAGTGCAGGCAATCAGAAGTGCATTATTTTAAAATTCATTGCAGGGAATACCATATTTGCTAGCATTAGTTTTCTTCCTGAAATAAGTCTTGAAAATCTGCCATGCATCCTTGAAGATGAAGATTATGGTTTTCGTAGGCCTATGCTAACTCCAAGTGTCACATTTGGTTGCAATGGGGGCACACTGAAAAATACCCATATGCTAATCCCAGAGGAAGGTTATCTATGCTAGAAAGTAAACTGTATTTCAGTATGTTATGCAAATTTTCAAGACATTTCAGGAAAAAAATCTGCATACTTGATGCCAGCAAATACGGTAATTAAATTATGAGCAAAAAATAATGACTTTACATAATTTTATAATTGTCAACATTTGACTATTGCAAAGAAGACACTGGTTTATATACGAGTAATAAATTAAACTATGAAAGTTGTTGAAAATCTCTTAGTCTAATTAAGACAGGATAAAAAAAAAATCTGATGTTCGGTCATTTTGTTAGATTTTGTAAGTAGTTGGGTGGGGGCTGAGAACTTTCTGTGACTGCTGATTGTTACTTTAAGGGTTTCTATATTAGTGTTTTTTTTTTGGGGGGGGAAATAATATTAAAATGTACTAAATTTAAGAATAAAGCAGTTTCTAGTCCAATTTTCCAGTTAATAATAATAGTGTGTACATTCTTGTTACTGAACAGAAAATCATATGAATCAGGAAAATAAATTACAAGATTACTTGGTGAAATCATGATACCTTTAATTTGTAAAAAAAAAAAATATGTTTATAATATTTTTATGGGATAATGGTATATAAATTGTTATACAGTGTAACTCGGATGTAAGAGAAACCCGGATATAAGAGAGATTTTTATCTGGTCCCAAATTAGAGCCTGTGTTAATAAAACAAAATAGACCAAACCCGGATATAAGAGAAACCCGGATATAAGAGAATTTTTTTATCTGGTCCCAAATTAGAGCCTGTGTTAATAAAACAAAATAGACCAAACCCGGATATAAGAGAAACCCGGATATAAGAGAAACACGGATATAAGATACTTCTTCTCCGGTCCAGACAACTCTCTTATATCCGGGTTACATTGTATATCAAGAACAGTTTTGGAGGAAAGGTGAATATTCTTATATAGAAAAATATTTCCTTACATGGATGTCATTATTTTATACAAGATTATTAAACTTTTCTTCTTCTATTATGAATATTTCAAAACTTCATTAAAAAAAAAAAAAAAAAAAAAAAATGAAAATTTTTTTTTTTAAAAACTGTAAGCATGGATGAATGTTCTTTGAAGGAAGTGCCTTGTCTTGAATGTCTGCTGAGAATCCAGCTCTCTCCAGACTTTATATATCTAAATCTGTGCTAAAGATGCTGGGAAAATGTCCAGTTCATTGTACCACTTCAGTAAGTATCTAACTCCCCCTGCTATACTCTATCTTTACAAGAGCCAGATGAGACCAAAAATGGAGTATTGCTACCATATCTGGCCCAGTCCTCGCTTACCCGGCTCTTTCTCTGTCTATGCAGGCTTATGGGTGATGAATTATTTTCCACCATACAACCCCTTTCCCCACAGACAAAATGTTACAAACCTCTTGCTGCTCTATCGCTATTTCCAAGATATGTGTTTTCATGAGATACATTCCTTAATCCCAACACCCCTCATTTTTACACCTGAGATCCAACAGACCACGTACATGCAGATGCATCATTCCTATTCCTTTAGTATTCCATTAGTAAGAAAGAAGTTCCATTTGGGCAGCTTCATCTCAAGAGCTGCTGCTTTGCGGAACAGACTCGTGGCAGGATGTTTTCCCATTCACTACAATCTTGACCTCTTTGTGTCTAGGATTAACTGTTATCTTTCCTGCATAACCCCCATGTAACTTCACTTCTCACCTTTTCTTATGCTCATAAAACAGTACACAGTAACCATTTACCTTTAATTACTCTTGTATTAGGTGAACATTAATGTGTGTGTGTATATATATATATATATATATATATATATATGTATATATATATATATATAAGGTATATTCAACTGTCATTTAACTCCTGATGATTAGGGCTTACAAGTAAAGCTAATTTTAAACATAGTTTACACTCATCTCTGGTCTTTTGAAAAGGAGTAGAAATTTATCCCTTGTTTTCTGTTTAGGATTGGGTTTCCAGTTCCTTCTAAAGTCTTCTCATTCTCTTTCATTCTCAGTGACTGCTTGTGTCTCAGTGGCATTATCACCTTGTTTGAGGTGAATTGATTAAAAAAAATTCACAGTATGTCATTAAATGAAATTAGTCAATATAACAGCATAAACGAATCATTAATCCCAGTCAAATAAAATGTGCATTTCAATATAACATGAAAAAAAGTAGATAAAGATATCCAGGCATATATTTCTTTAGAGTTGTTAGTTTCTATGTGACCCACCGTAGCACTAAATTCACTTGCTTTGACTTTTATGACAAACATTTGGGAAATTGGACATTTTTAACTGGCTGTAACTTTTAAACTAAAGATTCATAGTGAATTTTATATAGTGTTTTTTAGTGACTTAACATGAGTAAAACAAATTCACAGATTTGGATGAAAAAAACAAAACAAAAACAACTCCAGAATGACATCAAAACCTAACATTTTTTTCATCCTTTAATTACTAATCAATTGTGTTTAGTTGAATTTCTAACCTATATGAATGTAGGTAGAAAAGAGCAAATGTTGATAAGATAGTAAGGGTCATAGAGCACTGGTTGGGACTCCAATCAGGTCAAGTCACCACCCACCGGACTTGATTGGCATAATGGCAAAAAGCCACTTACAGCTTGAATATAAACCATTTACATTATTTTGGGATATTTTCCCTTTGTCTTCATTAAAACAGAACACAAAAAAAGTAGATAAAGCTATTTATGAGATCTTATGCAGGCATATATTTCTTAAGGGTTGTTAGTTCCTATGCCACCATTATAGTACCAAATTCATTTGCTCTAGATTTTAACAATAACATTTAAGACAATATTTTCTTTTTTTTTTTTTTTTTTAAATCACTTCACCTCAAGCAAGTCTCTTGGATACAAGGGATTACTGGGAGGGAAAGTGAATGAGAAGACTTTAGTAAGAAGAAAGGACAATAAAAGAACAGGTCTTAGAAGGATAGAAGATTTTGATTGGTATTGCATCTGAATCTTTGAATAATGTAGGTGGCAGGGAAGCAAGAAATTGGGAATTCCACAGGTGAGAAGTTCAAAAAAAGAAACTATTAGAATAGCACATATGACAGCATCTATCTAGTTCAACAGTAAACTGGTGAGACCTAGTTGCCACTCTAGTAGCATGCTTCAATTCATACAGTCAAGGCATCAAGGAGGAGAGCTCACCAGAACACATTCTGTGTTGTCTTTGGGTACCCACACTACTACATAAAATCGTATCAGCAAAAAAGGACAATTTCTTTTTCTTATTCATTTCATTAGGAGGTAGTGGTGGCAGTTTGGATTCTAAAAGGTAGCAGGAAGAATGACGTCACAAGAACACATATCGTATGTTGGCACAACATCTATCCTCTTAGCCGGTCACTAACCTGGGTGCAGGGGGTGTATCGACACTTCAGAATTTTTGCAGCCCTCTGTTGAATTTGTGCCATTTTGGACATTTCTCATGCCTGTTGGACTTGATAGAGAGACAGAAGTAAATAGCATATTTGGCAAATCAGAATTAATCTGACTGGTTGTAACTTTTCAACCACTAAAGGTTTCTTCAGAATCTTTTTTTTTTGTTTGATCTAGATTTTTATTCAGCATTTTTTTCTCGAATAATAATCAGCCAATTCAATGAAAGAAATGTTTTCAGTATTTTTCTCATTGTTGCCTACAGTGATCGAATTTTGAAAATGAAATTTTTTTCATGTATAACATCACCGGATGAAAAATTCAGAAGTTTCTTTGTGCTTGCAAAAACAAAAATACAGAGGTAATTTTGAATGAAATTTTACAGGTGGACGTATTGAAACACCTGATTAAAATGATTAAGCATTTCCCTAATTTTTAATACGTTGAAAAATGAAAGGAAATTACATAATATAAAAAGGAAAGAAATCTATTCCACATCTTTATTTTAGATGAAAGCCGATTATATTTGGATAAAAGCAAGAAAATTATAAACAGAATACCACATTTTTATCTGTATTTTGAAGATTAATTTCCAAATAGTTTTAAAATAAGAAACAATGTAAAGGAGGCACACAATCACATTTGCAATAATAGACAGAAAAAAGAAACATTGGTGAATAATAAAGTTAAAGGAATCGACATACGTACTATTCTGAAATCATTATCTTGGCAGGTTTAGTATAAATGTTGATAACATATAGGAGCCTTCTTCTTCTTCGTGTGCCATCTCCCCTCAGGACGTAGGCAAACATGGCTCTTCACAACTTCCTCTCCCTTGTAGCTCTTAATAAACTTTGTCTTTCTGTTATTTCTCCTAAGCCCTGTTCTGCCATCCATTTACTCAAGCTCACCAAGTATGTTATACGTTGCTTCCCCCTGTTCCTCTTGCCCTCTATTTGTCCCGTGAGTATCAGATTTTCCAAGTCCTCCTTCCTTGTTATGTGCTCCAGAAATTTTAACTGCTTCTTCTTGATGTTAAGTATTAGTTTTCTTTTTGTTTCCATTTTCTCTAAAACTTTGTCACATGTTTGGTCCCTGGTATCCTCAACATCCTTCTGTAGAACCAAATTTCTGTTGTTTCAAGTCTCCTCTTCATCTTTGATGAGATTTTCCAGCACTCACTGCCACACAGTAGGACAGATATCACGTGAGAGCTCAGCACTTTTCTATTTCTTACTACTCTGCTTAGCTTTTGGAATGCTTCTTTGACTTCACTAATCAGAAAAGATGATCCAAAATGTGATATTCTGCTGAACTTCCCTGAGGTCACACATTCCACTTGGGAGAACTGATTGAAAAAACAAGGAAATTAAACAAAAAAGAAAAAGAAAAAAGGAGACAACTGCTATATATCTAATCTTTCCTATGTGTCATGTCCTTTTAGTATGTGGGTAATCATGGCTCTCTGCAGCTGTTGTTTTGTTGCTCGAAAAAAATCTTGTCCTTTGTGGTCCTCGTGTTATCGTCTATTCATTCAAATTCACTAAGTTGGCCGTCAATATATCCTGTGAGTGTTAAATTCTATAAGCCTTCTTTTCACAGAAGTTTCAGCAGTCTCATTCTGCTAGCATCTGTTTCCTGTGTAATTCCTTCTGTAAATAAAACTTCATCATTTCTCAAATGATTTATCCATTCACAAAAAAAAAATCTTGTCGTTTGTGGTCCTTGTGTTATCATCTATTCATTCAAATTCACTAAGTTGGCCGTCAATATATCCTGTGAGTGTTAAATTCTATAAGCCTTCTTTTCACAGAAGTTTCAGCAGTCTCATTCTGCTAGCATCTGTTTCCTGTGTAATTCCTTCTGTAAATAAAACTTCATCATTTCTCAAATGATTTATCCATTCACAATGTTCATTGATAGAACTATAGCTTCAAGTCTGTTCTTCATCTGTGATGAGATTGTCCAACATTCACTGCCATATAAGCGAGTCATCATTACATAGCAAACCATGTTTCTAAGGACATTTTCCTATCTTAGTTTGCTTAGATTCAGAAAGACATCTTTCATTGTTCCTACGCACCTTTGGATTTCTTTCATCTATTTAAACAAAACTGTCCAAATAGCTAAATTTCCACACCCACTTGATTTTGAAGTCCCCATTATGTAGCTCAAAATTTGGGCTGTCTATTTTGCTGATACATTTATCTAATAAAGGGAGATAATTGCCAGATAGCTAAATATTGTATTGTCTACATTGTAACTAAATGTGTCTTTGCAGAATGCATAATAGGATGTGAAACAAAAGTGAAGATGATGTGGAAAAGCTTATAAGCAACAGGTTTTCACGTGTGTTGGGTTTGACTTATTCGGGTTGGAATGAAAGACAAAACTGTGTGTAAGGAAAATGTGTTGGGATTTTTGAGGATAAGAGGAGCAATAAATTAAATCACGTTATCAGATCCAACAACGAGAAATCAAAGTTTCATGCACAATGTAATCTTCAGGTGCTGGTAGAGACTGACCATTACATAATTTAAATTTTAATAATAATATCTGCTTCACGCAATGCCAGTGCAGTCAATATATTATACGTGGATTGCAGGTTTTTATTAATATATATATATATATGAATAAAACAAAACTGATCCAGATTGTCAGGTACAAGGCTATAGTCATGGAGCACCCATTGAAAATCAAACTCCCTCCACTGGTATTGATTTCACATATTATATTACACTTTTGTATTCTCTGACAAGTTGATGTTATTTATTATACCCAATAAAAAGTTCAATTATATCTTACTATATCGACATTATGGCTTTAAAACAAAATAAGCTAAACTTATTAAATACCTATAAAGCATGTAGTTTTGGATCACCTGCGTAGTTGCTGTAACTGACACTGTTAAAAAAAAACCCAAGTCTCTTGGGTTTATTAACCTGATGGATGTGCAGGTGGTGTAAGAACAGTTCAGAATGTGAAATTGGTGAGCTGAGTTCTAATTCTAGCAGAGTTTCTTACATTCACTTTTGCAGAAACACCCTTGGGAAAGGTATCAATCCATCTGTTTTCAGCCCCCCCCAGCTATGGGCTAATTAGAAGAGTTTTAGAAAGTTCGGCCATAAGAAACTTTTACAAGACCAATTAAGGACACAACTTCAGGCAATTAAAAAGTTGAAAAACCCCTTTACAAATTCTGGAAGATTTTGAGGAAACCAAGAAGAATCCAAGAGTTGCATCCCAGCTCCCAAACCACAGGACCTTTGACCCTGCCTTGTTTGTTTCTATTTTCCTATTCCGAATTTGTGGCAACTCCCTGTAACCAGTCACTATCAAAGATTTAGGAATTGTTTGGCTGCCCATGCAGAAAGGTAAGATATCCACCCTGACCAAAAGGGTCACCATCAGGATTAATGAATACTTGTAAACTAGTGGATAAACTGGACCTATGTCTACCTTTTTAACTAAAGTGCAAATCAGATTTAGGCCAATTTCTCTATTAATACATTGTGAGTTTTGTTGTACAGGACTTGTAAGCAATCAAAGTTTGATATATTGTTAAATTAATCAACCTAACCGATGCTGCTTGGATTTTATAAAAATTATTCATCAGTTAACAACCAAAGACATTTATCTGAATATACAAGTTATAATTATACACTATTATGAGAATTACATAAAATTCTTTTTTAATGGATTTCCGTCATAATTAGATGAAAGTAGATGAGCAAAAGAATTGAGCTCATTCAGTCAGAGCAAATGTAAGAGAAAAAATCCAAATTGTATGCACAGTCCTATAGTCAAATCTTAATTCAGAAATTTCTCATAAAATGAATTTTTAATAAAATTGCATGTAACTAATAGACTAACCAGCTCAATAAAAAGAGAAACATTAAAATACTGACTCACCATTTAAACCAGAGAAAAAAAAAGAAAGAAAAAAGGAAGAAAAAAGAAAGAAAAGAAAAAGAAAAAAGAAATAAAGAAGCTAACTTCTAGACTTAGAATCAGTGGAAACAGGGTAAACTAGGTAAGATAGCCTGAGACATATTCAGCAGACCAAAAATAATCTACTTGTATAGATTAAATAATAGGTTCAGTTTGAAATATCCTGAAAGTTACCTTGCATCAACAATCACCTGAAAATGGCTGAAATATTGTGACAATGTCTGAAATTGTCAAAAAGACAAATCCTAATTCAGAAATAGGATTCATAGAATAGATTTTTAATAAAACTAATACACTAATCATCTAAATAAAAAGGGAGACATTACATAATAGAGAACCATCTAAATAAAAAGGAAAATATTTAATAATGGACAAAGCATTTAAATAAATGGGAAAATATTTAATAATAAACTAACCATCTAAATAAAAAGGAAAATATTTAAATACTGACTCAACATTAAAGAAAAGGAAACTTTATCAATTAAATAAGAGACCAATTATGTAAATAATTTATCAATTTAATAATCTATTGTTTTTTTAATCAATTCACCACAAGCAAAGCGATAACACCATTAAGATATGGTGGTGGGGCGACTGGAAGTGAAAGAGAAGGAAAAGACTTTAGAAGGAAATGGAAACCCAATAATAGTTTAAATTTCCTTTAATCTGGACTGAGATGTTAGAAGCATAGAGTTAAATTAGAAGAAACTGGAAACTCAATCTTAAACTGGGAACAAGGGATAAACCTCTATTCTTGCTCAAAAGATTAGGGAGGAGTGTGAACCTATTTTTAAAAACAGAAACAATGGAAACTTAATTTGCATAAATCTTACTGTTAGTAATTAAAAAAAAAAGACTATCATCTGACTTATTTTATTTTTAATTATTTCACCCCAAGCAAAGCTATAAAGCCAGTGAGTGTGAATGAAACTAGGGATTAAATAATTAGACTGAATTAAATATGAATGACATATTCACTATTTTATGCTTGGATTGAGCCACCGGTGGTAAAATCAAAGATCAAAGAGTGGATCAAATATAAGAATAAAAATTGAAATTCTACACAAATTTAAACACTAATGACAGAGTTCAAATAATTTCTATCTGAATTTCTGGGATGATGAGTTATCCTTAATTACACTATTTATATTCAGACTATTATCCTCATCTTTGTTGTTCAAATAACAAAGAATAAAAGAAAAATGAAATCTATATCTTTTGATTAGTATTAAAATTAAATGAAGGATCAAAATGCATTTCAAGTTCTGGATCTTGTCTGAGGATCAAATAATAAATATGCAGCTGAACTGAATAGATATGATCTAACAACAGCCAGAATCAGGCTTTAAATTGTGGATCAATAAGAGAGTCAATTAATCATCAGTAAAAGATAAGGTGAAACAATATGCAACAAGTCAAAATGATTACAAAGAGAAGAGAGAGAGGATCAAATCTGGTATCAAAGAGCAGAAGAATCAAATGTGATTCAGACAATTTTCCTTGAAGAGACCACATTTCATTAGAGTGATGAGTGATGCATAGAAGATCTGTTGATGATTTAAAGAGGACTCAGATGCTGGAGTTGGACTGAACCATCAGAAGGGAAATTGAGGCTCAAATGTTGATTCAAACAGTAGGTTCAGTTAGAGAATCAAACGTTAATGTTGTTGGGGTCGTAGGAGCTACAGAGGTTTGTTCATTGACAGACTCCTTATGGGTTTTCATGTGCCTGGTGAGATTGGACGAAACTGGAAATGCTCGATCGCACAGGGGGCATTTGAATGGCTTCTCACCAGAATGCACCCGCATATGAGTGGACAGGTTAGCAGTCTGTGAAAAGGACTTTGCGCATATCTCACATTTGTAGGGTTTCTCGCCTGTATGCGTCCGCACATGCCGCAAGAGCGGTTCGGACCATGAGAATGACTTGCCGCAGATCTCGCAGCTGTAGAGCTTTTCTTCAGAATGTGAGCACATGTGTCGGGAGAGTGCAGATGACTGGGAGAAGGCACGTTGACACACAGAACAGGCGTACGGTTTCTCCCCAAAGTGACACCGCAGGTGCCGCGACAGCGCAGAGAGTTGAGAGAATGCAGCTGTGCATAAGCTGCATTTGAATGGACGCTCACCAGTATGCACACGCAGGTGCTGTGTTAGGTCGGACGACTGGAAGAATGATTTGTGACAGACCTCGCACGAGAATGGTTTTTCACCTGAGTGTATCCTCAGGTGTCTTGTCAGAGCAGAAGACCAAGTGAATGCCCGCTGGCAAATGTCACATTTTAATTTTTTCTCACCTGTGCTGGGCTGTATAGACTTTGAACTGGACGTGTTTGTTTTCATTTTTTTAGCCTCTGTTTTGTATGTTTTTTCATCTTCAGAAGTCAAAGTAGGTGATGTTTCTTGCTTAACTGTAGAGACAGGTGATACAGAAACAAACTGATCTGACATAGATGAAGATGATGATGATGATGGTGCTGGTGGTGGTGATGGAGATGATATACTGAATGTCTCTGAAGCATTGTTTTGTTTTTCATGAGGTTTAGGGGTCTGGGACTGGGGTGTTAATAATGGAACTGAAGTCTGTTCTGTTGAACAGGAATTGATTTCCTTGTTTTCTTGTTCTTCATCCTCTTCACTCTCTATCTCCCCATCTTCTTCTTTAACGGATGAACAAGAAACATTTATTGGTGATTCTGAACCTTTCTTGATTCCAGAATCAAAGTCATACGGCTGAAAAGATGATGTTGAACTGATGTGACCAAGTAGATGCTGTGTAAGGTGGCTATTCTCCGTGAATTGCTTCTGACAGATTTCACAAGTTAGCATTGTAGTTGGTTTATCGTCCAGAATGTCTTTTTTTGGCAAGCTTTCTTCTAAAGCTTTTGGTAACCTCTCTGTTGAGGTGGCTGGACTAAGTTGAAAACTGGCTTCTGAGAAAGGAACTGAGATTTTTCCTTCTGAAGCTTCGTTCTCGTTTTGTTCATAAAAGTCTTGCTCCATGCAAAATTGCTTTCCTTTTTGTCTCTTTTCAGGAGCTTTGTTACTTTTCTCAGAGACATCATTATTGAAAGTGGATACATTGGTAGAAAATGGTTTATTATAAGAATTCCTATGATCAATATGATCTGTATACAATTTGAGTTTTGAATCATCTGAACAATCCATTGTATATATTTTTTTGTCAGATGAATTTCGAGGGATTTAATGGTGTTGATATAAAATCGAAAACAAAAATAATTAAGTCAAGGGAAATAACTCGTGAGCAATAAAAATTAAAATTGCCTTCATTCCCCTGTTGTTCTTTGGTAAAAATTTTTTCTTTTAATTTTGGAAAAGTCCTTCTATTGAACTTTGCGTCATTTTGGTAAAAATTAAGGTGGAGTTGAAATGCAGTCAGATATACTTTGCCCCTGGACTGTATGAGGAAGTGGAAGGAAAATACAGTTTTGACCTTGGGCCTCCATTAAGATAAAAATAAAAAAATGTCCACCCACTAAAAGAAGAGTAAATCAAAGAACAGAATTTAGGTTGAATCATCTACAATGTCCGTCATGACCGGAAGAGGCTGCTACCTTTTGGAAACCTGAAAGAAGGAAAATAATTTTGTAAAGTAGAGTAGAATAAAATTTGAGTTTCTGAATTTCTGGGATGGGGAATTATCATTACTTACTTTTTGATGAATATCCTCATCTTTTTTGTTACTCACAATGTTTCAGTCATTGTGCCATCTGAACTTCTTCAGGTGTTTGTCAATTTAAATAACCATCATGGAACTTCAAAGTGAACACTTTATTTTAGATTGTTATTTATCTGCTGTCTAAGGATATCTAGTCTTGTTTTAGTTTTAGTACTATTCAGTTAATGCTTGCCCTGTTTTCGCTGTGCTTGTACTATCTGACCCAGGGATTGAACTCACATTGAAATTTACTATAACACCAAAGAGCCTTGATAAAGCATTGGTTTGTGAATTTTGTAGCATAGTCATTCTGAGATCAATCCCTATGTCAGGTACTACAGACCCAGATTCTGTGGAAACAGTAAAGCAATAACTGAGCTGTATTAAAACAAAAAAAACAAAAATGAATGAACAAGATGACATGGACAGTGGAATGAGGAATAATAGATTCAGTTCAGAATTCCAGGAAAGTTACCCAGATTAACAGATACCTGGCCAAAACTTTCTCATAATAACAACAAAGATGAGGACATTAGTTTGAATCTAAATAATGTAAATAAAAAAAAAAAAAACTTTGGCAGTATGGATTTTGGTCGCAACTGAAAATTCACAGGACTGTCAACTCACAGAATCAGACAAGGGTAGTTCAATAAGTCTGTAGTCCAACACATAGTTATGGGTTGAGTTTTCCATCTGAAATGTTCACTGTATAATGCTCAATTTATTTGATTAATAGTCAACACTAAAATGAAGTGTCCCGACATGGAAGACAACTATATTGAAAAAGGAAATATTGGTTGTGTAAAATTTTTTTATCATTAATCTAAGGTTTTAATTTACCTATTTATCACTGAAATGTATATAGTTACTTTTATTATACA
Source organism: Acanthosepion esculentum (assembly GCA_964036315.1). NCBI lineage: Eukaryota > Metazoa > Mollusca > Cephalopoda > Sepiida > Sepiidae > Acanthosepion > Acanthosepion esculentum. The sequence continues at coordinate 35,301,287 of OZ038502.1, forward strand.
TGGTGCAATGGATAAATTATTGTCTAGATTTTGCAAAAATGAAAATAACACTGACATCTCAATTTAACAGATATATTTACCAAAATTACACAAAAATAACTTTAAATACTAAAAAGTAAATTTATTCAATAAAATCGCCATTGGTTTTAACCACGGTCTCCAGATGACTTCGGAATCTTCTGCAACTATTCTGAATGGTCTCTTTGTTTAAGTTGGTGAATCTTTTGCTATACACACTCTCCTTCACCATAACCCATAATAACCAGAAATCACAAGGTGTCAAATCAGGGGACTGTGGAGGCCAACACAATGGTCCACCACGATCTATCCATCGACCTGGAAATATGTGGTTGAGATGAACATGAACAATATGGCCAAAATACTGTACAATAATAATGCTAACATAATTTTGACTAATCATGTATATAAAGAAAGAGAGAAATTATTCCATTAATTTGAATGCAAACTATTTTTTCTGAGAAATTGTTAGTGCGTAAACGTCTTTCGGGGAGAAAATTGAAAGAAAAGATGTAAAAATATCAGCAGACTTCAAAAAAAGAAGCAATTTCTTTTTAATCATTTCCTCCCAAGCAAGCAGACAATGTCACTAGAACACAGGGAGTGAAAGGGTGTGAAAGAGAATGGGAAGGTTGAAAATTGGGCGGATTGAGGAAAGGACAAAAAAGGAACAGGGTTCAAGAAAACAGAAGATGGCGATTGATGTTGCATTTAAATATTTTAAGATTGTAGTTGCCAGGGAAGCTAGAAATCAGGAGTTCCACAGGTGAGAAGTGCAAGGAAGGAAACTGAGTAGAATTGGTAGTTGCATCTTGCTAGTTCAACAGTAAAATGGTGAGACCTAGTTGCCGATCTAGTAGCAGACAGTACAGTTCATGTAGTCAGGGCAACAGGAAAAAAATAGCTCATCAGAACAGCTGGGATGAAACTATTTGTAGAAAAGACAGAGGAAAGCCATGTCACTTTGGTAAACTTGACTCTTTATAAGAATCTCAGAAGAAAAAAATAAGCACTAACAACTCAAGTTTCTGTTAGAATTAATTCTGGTAAAATTTATCCAAATGCAACTAAAATTGTATGCAGTTGCAAAACAGTTAAGCACCAAAATGAATATGATTATGCAAATTCTGATACAAAATAATCTTGTATTGCAATAAATGCAAAATATTTACGTGTACCTCATTGACACTTATAAAAATAGTTATTGTTGTCATTGTACAGAAAGCAGGAATGTTGATTTTTTTTTAATTTAAAATAAAAAAAAAATTAAAATAATTGGATTTTTAAAAAATTTAAATCGATGTTTTTATTCATGTTTGCACAAAAAGCCAAAGAAAGAGCAAAGCTGATACGAATGGCTTGAGAGATTAAGAGAGACAGGAGGATAGTTTCTTCTTTTACATGCCGTATCCCTTCAGGATGTATGCGATCATGGCCCTTCACATCTTCCTGTCCCTTGTTGCTTTTAAGTTTTGTCTTTTTGTTATTTCTCCCAGACCTTGTTCCACAGTTCATTTGCTCAAGCCCATCAAGTATGTTATGTGCTGCTTTTCTCTGTCCTGTGAGTATCAGATTTTCCAAGCCCTCCTTCCTCATTATTTGAAATCCTCAAATTTCAACTGCCTCTTCCTGATGTTAAGTATAAGTCTCCTCTTTGTTTTCATTCTCTCCAAAACCTTGTTGTTGCTCACATGTTTGGTCAATGTTATCCTCAGTATATTTCAGTAGAACCATATTTCTGTTGCTTCAAGTATCTTCTTCATCTTTGAGGAGATTGTCCAGCAATCGCTGTTATACAGATGGAAAGATATCACATAGCATTTCAGTACTTTTTTTTCTTTGTTACCAACAAAATTTCCTGTCTCTTAATACTCTGCTTAGCTTTTGGAATGCTTATTTGGCCATCCCAATTAGGGATGCCAAATTAAGAATTTTTTTGTGTTATATCTGGCTGATATAATTTAGTCAATAAAAATCTACATTTCATTTTTAACATTTTTAAGGTTTTGCATGCATCTACATTCAACTTAGTCTTGTTTTTGTTGTTATTTTTTTCAGATAACGTCCTACAATTGTTTTATTCTTACAGCAATTTAAATTAAGATTGACAAAGTTAGCATCAGTTACGTATGTTGATGTGTACATAAATAATTTTGTAATTTTTTTATGTGTAGTTTGCTAGCAACACTGCCAACCAGTGTTGTTTTTTAAACTGAATTTTTCAATTCCTGTCTGTGTTGTTTTTTAACTATGAAATTTGAAAGTGTGTTGAGCAGTGATATATTTTCTATCGTTAAGCAACTCCTGTCAGCAGTGGCCTCATCTTCTGGCATTGAACGAGTTTCCTTGTCCTGTGGAAATTGTATTGGTACAGATAAAGCAGTAAAATCATTTCACCCCTGGCAAGGCAGTAAAGCCACTAAGATGCAAGGGGTTACTGATTGTTAGAGAAGACAAAAAAAATATACTATTAAGGAGAGAAGACAATAAAAGAATTATGAAAACAAAAGATAAAAATTGACATTGTATTTAAGTTTTTGAAGATCAAACTTGTCTGTAAAGAAATCTGGAAGAAAGGTCTACAAGCGAGAAGTGCAAGAGAAGAAACTGTTAGCATAGAACTTACGGTTACATCTAGTCATTATATTGCATTTTTAACTACCTTAACTTAGGTACCTCCAAGAGATTGCTAAAAAAAGAGCATAGCATGATGAAAAAGATGCCAAACTTGACGAAAACAAAATTTTATCATCTAAATATTTATGTTATTATTAAGAGGAAAGATCAAAGTTTATTTTAATTATTTTAAAAAAATTTTTCCTTTTTTTTTTAGAACAATCTGAATTTTTATTTAAAAATCCTTGTTTCTCTTCGTATCACCGGAACTAGTAAAATAACATATACAATTTTTAGCACGGTTTTTTTGTATGACGCACATTAATTTGGAAAATCTTGCAAAAATAAAAATAATTGTCGGATGTTAATGAGACTTTCAGAAAATATTCACAGATGATCGAAATTATTATATGTTTTCTTTTATTAAAGTCATGGCAGAAATATTTTTTTAATATTTATTACCTCCCCATAACTAATTTTATGAAAATGCTAGAAATTCAATCGCATCGGGTTTAGTGATTACAGTAGTTAAAAGAACAAGGCTTTGAGGAATGCAAATCATGTTTTTTTTTTTTAATTGGACCCCCACGTACCTGAAAATCAGCTCTGAATTGTAACATAAAAAACTCAAAACAAATATATTATTTAATTTCAAATGCTTTTATTTGCTTTTAGTTGTTTTTATGAATATGGACAATATTTTCTGAAAGCAAAAAAGTTTTTTGATGAAAAATGAATTTCTAATACAATTATTTGTTATTTTTTAATTATAATAGATTTTTACATTTAAGTTGTTAAAATATAAAATTAGTTAAAAGCCGCATCGGGTTTTGTAAGTGACCTGATGAGATAGATCTTTGTTTAGTGCGTTGTAAATTGTATCGTTTTGACTAATCAGAAGACCCGCAGTAATTAAGAAATGTAATTTTGTGTTTATAATCGGGCTCTAATTATAAAGTATGGAAGACCAACCAGAATACAATTAAGTTGTGTTATTTGAGTTAAGCATTGTTCTCGCTGTTAAGGCCTTTAATTTTGCGAAACGCGTGTGGAGAAGTTTATTTTATTTTTCAATTTCAACTGAAAAGGGTACCTAAAAGTATCAGTATCATCTTATGAAATTTATATGATCTTATTTTTATATTAATCTCAGTTATGGCATTTTTTCCATAAATGAAATATCAAAATTAATAATAAAATGAATGGAAATACAGATAACACAGTAAAATGTAGTAAATGTACATAAAATTATAGTATTTTATGTACACTTCTGATAAAATTTCATGAGAAAGGTACCTATAAATTAATTAGATACCTTTCTTATGAAATTTAATCTCATTCGTAACAGTCTTGTTTTAATTTCTTTATAATATATTTTCCATAAAGCATCATAAACGTAAAGGTGAAAGCTAAAAAAAAAAACCCCAAAAAATTAGAGCGCTGAAAGTTTTCCTTAAAAATAACGAGGTAAATAATTTGTTCACTTAAATGTAAAATATTTCACTTTTCTCCTTCCGTAGAACAAATTATCCTCACGGAATCCATCAATAGGTCATTCAACACCTGTCAAGTAACGCAAAAGTTTATGACCTGCTTTGTTTTATTTTCAAATTACCTCTTTTCAGTGCAGAAGCTAAGTTAAGCTTGGTTCAAAATATTTTAAATAAACATTATCATTTCTGATTTTCTCAAAATAAATTTTGAAAAAATGATAATTGATATTTAAAAGAATTTCAAACTGAGATTTTCATTGATTCTATAAAATGGAAAAAAAATGGTCAATTTTGCTGACTCAATAAAAACAAGATTTTTAACGAAATTTTCGGAACGTGTTAGGAACGATTAAAAAATGTAAAAAAATACCACAAAAATACTTTGATCTTTCCTCTTAATAATAACATAAACATTTAGCCGATAAAATTTTGTTTTCGTCAAGTTTGGTGTCTTTTTCATCATGCTATGTTCTTTTTTTAGCGATCTCGTGGAGGTACCTACTCACTCTTCAGCAATGTTTATTGTTTTAAAAAGCAATGATTAGAATTGTAATAAAACCTAAATATATGATGAAAGTGAATTTATACATTTTTTAGTTCTTGAGAATTTTAAGCAAAAATATTAAACACTATTTATTTATTAGATTGTTTATTTACAAGAATAATTTTATATTTACATTCTAAAAACTAATACAATGCAATTTTTATCATTCACCCTTTTATAAAAAAATAAATGTGAAAACAATTTTTTATTAAAAAATTTACGAACTTTTACTAAATTATAAAAATATATGAACTATAAGAAAATCCTTATTATTTACCATTTTATAAAGTTTCATTCAATTGGTAATTAGCTGATGTTTTACCAACCATTCCAATAATATAATAAATAAATAAATAGTGTAAATAAACAATCTAATAGTTTTAATTATTTTTGTTGTTAATTCTCAACAACAAAGAAAATTTATAAATTCCTTGTCATCATATGTTTAGATTTTATTACAATCCTAATCATCATTTTTTAAAACAATTAACAATGCTGAAAAATTTCTGATATTCATTAAAAAATAAAATATGCCAGTAAACACAACAGGTCCTTGTCTGATTGGATTAGAACACAAATCAAGTGGTTTCTAAATGATTTTATCTGAGTCTGAAGTGTCTGTAGTTTATGACTGCCAGAAGTCTAGATATGAGGATTTCAATCACTCACTGTCCACAAGTAGAGAAAAAGAAATTAATAAAAATATGAAAACTTTTGAGATCAAGTACCACTTGGCTGGAAGATAGGGAGTTCTAGTTGTGGGATGATATTGACACAGTCAGAGTAAGAGGTGAGACAAGTTGTCTATTGTGATGTACACTAGGACTTTCCCACATTTTGTTCACACTGATACAGATGGGAATTCAAATACATCGTGGGGTGAAACTGTGTAGTTTGTGAAAGACTGACAGAGGACTGTGATTGCATGTACACCAAATTTATAAATAGAATAAACAATAGCTGAATAGGACAATAGCTTAAGCATAGGTATGTCCAATATTTCGCTAAAAAGTGGTATACCTTGACGACAAAAGGTTCCCAAATTGATAAAACAATTTTTAACGTTTAAATATTTATGTTGTTATTAAAGAGGAAAGACCAAAGTATTTTCTGAATATTTTTTCAGATTTTTGAATCCTTCCTATAAATGTTAAAAATTTTATTAAAAAATCTTGTTTTTTTTTTGAGTCAAAAAATTTCGTAAAATCGAACTTATCGACATTTCTGTCGGAAAGATCATAGTTTGTTAGTTAAAAAATCATGAAAAATCAATTACACCTTTTTCTTTTGTTATCTTAGGAAATTTAGAATGATTAAAGTATACTTAATGTAATTTGAAAGAAACATTACTTACATTTTTAGCAGAAAGTTTTTTAAGAGAGATATTTCCAACCAGGGTGGTCTATTTTCACAGGCGTTGATTGATGTACATCAATATATTCACAACTTACGGCACGGAAATTTATTGGATGGTAGCACAGAAGTGATATAATTCGTTCTAATTTTAAGTGAATCTGGTTAGTAGATTTTTTTAAAAAAATTCACTTTCAAATTTTTTTTTTTTTTTACCTTACGTTTGAGGAAGAATTCTGCACTGAAAATAACATTTAAATTATGAAAGAAAATCAAATTTTACAAGTAAAAATAAAACAGTAAAAAAAATTCATTTTTTTAAATTGAGGTTTATTATTTCAGTCATGAAATATTTTTCTGAGAATATAAAAATTACATGAAACACCATTAATTGAAACGGGTTAACTTAATGAAATGAGATTTTATTTCTTTTTTATTAAGGCAGATTTTTTTCTATTTATTAATAATTATATGGCAGTAATTTTAATATGAGTTTTATTTTATTTATTAATAAAATTAACATGCTATGGTGGTTTTGTTTTGACTCAACAAGTATTTTTTAGTTTGAGTAGTAGCGAGCTAACTCCAGAAAATTTAAACTCCAAAAATCGTTTTAATTGATAATTTGTCGTGTGGATAATAATTCCAAAGTAATGTACAATGAATTTATGCATTCGATTTCAAACTTGAAAATTTGGGTGGACTTCCAAGGGCGTTTTTTTTTTTTTTTGTAATTGTAAATAGTCGATATTTTCTTTTATCCCACTATTCGATTATATTTGAATAGAAAAAGAAAAAAATTGAAAATAATATGACGATATTCAGAAAACTTGACAAGCGTTGTTTTGTTGGTACTGAACGAATCAAAGCCATTTCTGAAGTAAAAAAAAAACTTGCTTCTATCAAAGGAAACTACTCATGTGACATTATTTCAACAATGTGCATCCGTACTTTCGTTGTAGACGATTTTAAATACAATTTTGGAATATTAAAAATTATTTTTAAAATAATTATGGTTGTCAGATTTTAATAAGCTTTCAAATTTATGATCTTTAAAAAGTAGAGAACATAATATATCATTTCCATAAGGTTGCAGAAAGAACTTAATGTATAAATATATAACAACCTTTTGTCATATTGTGTATTTAAAATTGAAAAAAAAAAGAAAATTAATGTAAAATTTCATTGTTCATCAAAAAAATTTTTTTCTTTCAGATAATAATTACCTTCGTATATATTATTCAGAAAAGCCATTAAAAACTTTCTTAATTAAATATTGTCTTAGTTTTATTGGGTTTTGTATTTTTACAATTGAGGTAAAAGTTTGGACAATTTCGGACATTTTTTTACAAAAAAATCGATGATTTAGATTTTTCAGAGTTTTGTGCATTTAATTAAAAAAAAAAATTCAGGTTGCAAATAAATTTTTTTTTGTGTTTTCATAAAATTAAGTTTGAGGGGGGTAACAGATATAAAAAAATATTTATACCATGACTTTCAAAGAGACAAACATTTCTAAAATAAGTTCATTCATTTCTGAATAAGTTCTGAAGTTTTCATTAAAATCCAACAAGTAGTTAATTTTTACAAGAATTTCGAAATTAATGTGTCTTTCAACTGACAAAAAAACAACTAAAAAAAAACGCTAAAATGGTCAAAATTGGACATACCTAATTAAGCATTAGTTTGTGAATTTGGTGTTATAGTAATTGTGAGTTCAATCTCTTGACTGGGTAGTACAGGCTTAAGAATTAGTGGAAACAGGGCAAGCAATAATTGAGCAGTACCAAATAAGAACAAGATGAGATACCCCTAGATATAGATAGTGGAAGAACATTCTACTCACCATAGATTAAATAAAGGGTTTAGTTTGGAATTCCAGACAGACACTTGAAGATTGCTTAATACCCTTAGGAAAGGTATGAATCTATCTCTTTTCACCAACCCATCCATCTATAGGTAAATAGTAGGACAGACTGGGTCCTATAGGCTTGGGTGGCAACTGGTCTAGGAGAAGGAAAACTCTGAATTCAAACCGTATGTAGCCCTGGTGAAGAACTTACTATGTAGCTGACGAATCTTGGAGTTTACAATGATACCCCATACTGGGTATGATGATAAACTACATCCACATCCTGGGTAAGATGATAAACTACGTCCAGCAGCAAGGCCTCTGCTCAGGAGGTTCTGAGGAGCGTTGAACCACCTCTTAATTGCTGGTGTTCCCCGGTCCACCCTGACCCGGAGTGGTATTACCTGTTAGGGTCCTAGCTATGAGCAAATAGTTAACCCCCAAACTGGAGTCAAAACACTATGAAAGTGTAAAAATGGGTTTTAATACCAGAAATATATTGTAAAAAAAAATTATTACCAGAAACACTTTTTTGGAAAAAAAGGATATTATCAGCAATACATTTTTCTAAAAAAATATTCCCAGAAATAGATTTAAAAAAAAAAAATTACCAGCAATAAAAATTTTGTCAGCATTAAATAACCCATTGAGGTTGATATGCCATAAAACAAACCAAACAATGATTCCACAATCCTGACTGCGGTTGGTCTTCATTGATAGATAATATGTATGATTTTCAATGGTTTTTGAGATATATAAATTTAATTGCATTACATCCCATATTCAGATTTTAGAACAATTCAGTCAGTACTTCTGGGACTTAAGAATTGTAATCACTTACAGGCTGAAAGGGCTGAATGAGCATGATCAATCTTGTACTTTATTCCAAAGTATAGAACTTTAAACATCTGAATTCTTTGGTATTGCACTTTAAATCATTTCTTCTCACTTCGTTGAATGGTTCACTTTACGGAAAAATCAAAAGTCAGAAAATTAAATGCGATCTGTTTTATATCTGAATACTGCATTTTTAAAAAAATTATGTATCATTTAAAAATTGCATCTGTTAATTCAATTTATTTACAATAATGAATACTTTTTTCTCCATAAATCCATCACTAAAGTGTTCATTTATAGGGTGCGATGACACTAAAATGACAATAACACTGACATCTCATGTCTAAATGACACTAAAATGAAAATAACACTGACATCTCATGTTCCGTGTCCCTTCAGGACATTAGTGATCATGGCTCTCCACAATTTCCTGTCTCTTGTAGCTCTTCATAAATTTGATGTTTTTGTTATCTCTCCTAAAACTTGTTCTGCCATCCATTTACTCAAGGTCACTAGGTAGGTTGTTTTCCTCTGTCCCTCTTGCCTTCAATTTATCCTGTGAGTATCAAAATTTCCAAGCCTTTTTCCTCATTAAAGTACCCTAGAAATTCTCTCTTTCTGATGTTAAAGTGCCCTTTCTGTTTCCATTTTCTCTAAAACTTTGTAATTTCTCACATGTTTGGTTCATGGTATTCTCAGCATCCTTCTGTAGAACCACATTTCTCTTGCTTCATGTCTCCTCTTCATCTGTCCAGCATTCACTGGTATATAGGAATGATATTATGTAATTTAAATTTGCACTACTGTTCTTATCATTCTATTTAACAACAAAGATGTGGAAATTAACCTGTGTATAAATATTGTAAATTAATTGACCCCTGAAATATGGGGGCATTTCAAATCTAAAGAGAAAAATTTTAGCTTGTGAGGAGGAGAAGGACGAAGAAGACAATTCAAAATATGGGGTGGGTTTGAGAAGACCTGGGATTTCAAGGAGATAAATATGACCAGGGATTCTTGAGAATCAGTCTTAGATGAAGGATGGAATTTTGGCATTTTTGGATAATTTTGATATGGACATGCAATAATTACTTAACTGTGATCACATCCGCTGTTTGGTCTCCGTAAGCATTTATCAAGTGTCAATGAATGCAACTACTTCATGTGCACTTTCGTGCAAGACACTGCTAGACTGCTATTCTGCTGCAATTTGTAATAAGATTAAAAAAAAAAAAAGAGTTTTTGGCTAAACCACCAATATCGCTGTAAGCCCATTTGGTCTTCTAGGATGTACGTTAGGTGGCGCTATTTAAGTTTAAGTATTATAAAGGACGAAAATATCTCATCTATTTTTTTCTTTTGCTCCAAGATGTACGCTCCTTGTCCGTACCCTGGAGATCTTTCTCCCAGGCAACTGACAACTGAACTTTTACACAGTGTACGCACACATATACACACATATTCTAAATTAGCTAATTGTTTTTCTTTTCTTTCCATTTTCAGCTGTGTACGTATTTTCTCTCTTTTTCATTTATTAGTTATATAAAAATACATGGAAATATCTCCCTGGTGAAATGTATTCGATTTTTACTTTTAGTTCTACAAATGATAACAACCTGTCATTTTTACATGTTAAGTTAATATTTTGGTTGAGCCAAGAAGTATCCACAACAAGCAACATTAAAAATAAAGGCATTCTTTTCGGAGCAAACCTCCTACTCTACGTTTGAACAGAACTGAACATCGTGAAAAAGTATATTTCAATCAACCAGTCTTCAACAAAAGAAAAAATATATTTCTGGTTAGAGAAGCTCGGTTATATAAAGAAACAATCTCGTTAACGGTTAGCAAGTAGGAAAACCATTTAAAAATGAATGATAAATAAATTAACTAGCCAAAGTCCAAAGAATAAAATATTCTTGTAAACTTTGCACTAACACAGTGTCTGTTACTGTTTTTAAACGATAAAAAAAAATATTGCTATGACTTTTTCACTAAGCATCGTTCCTGAATTTAAAAATTAAAAAAACTGCTCTGTAGCAAAAATTTCGTTAAAAAAATATTAAGATAATGATATTAAATTTGTGCGACAATGGGGAACGTTTAACAAAAAAAAAATAGTGTTTCACACGTGAACATCGTTTGAAAATTTCAAAAAGAATGGAAACATGTCATTATCATCAGCTAACGAACCCTGAAGGGGGCACAACAATTACTTTTCATTTCGTAGTGTTTTTGTTCTTCAAAATCCCACGTATATAGCCGGCAAATTGTAAAGTTAAATAAATACAAGAACAATACAGTAAGAAAATGTAGATATATAGAAAGAAGATGATTGTTTTTATAAAATGTTTGAAGAAAAAGAAAAAATAGGCACGATTTGATTTGATTTTAAAGAATAAAAAATTAACAATAAACAGTCGCATAATTCCTTTTGAAATCTAGTTAAAATACAATAACCGTTTGCATCTTTCAGACGTACGAAATCTAAAATCAAAAAATAAACTAAAGCAATAAATTATTGTCTATTAGTATTCAATTTTTATACTTTAAAAGTGGTTCAATCAAATTTTCTTTGCTAATTAAAAAACAAAACAAAAATTCAGTTGTCGGTAGAGCGCTTTACCGTTATTTTCTGTTTACTCTCCTTGTATTGATTTATTAACATTTTCAACAAATAAAGTGGCTAATAATTTTATTTTATTTTTAAAATCATAAATTATATTTCCCCATTTATCTTAATTTAACACAAAAGTTAAAAAACAGTAACACGGCATCGCATTTTCGTCCCATCGAACCGATATACGATTTTCCATTGTATCGTAGGTACGAACGGACACAAAAGAAGAACCTTTTGTACTTACTAAGTGAACATATCGAGGAAGCCAGGCCAAAAATAGAAACCCAAATTAAAAACAATACTTAATAGTACAGACAGGCGATAAGATGCATTTTCATGACTTTTTTTTTTTTCAAGACAAAAGCACCCAGAAGCGGAACCGGTGTAAAAGTTAATGTATGTCTACCGGCATATTTAGTCCGGGTTACTCTACGGGAGATAAGCCCTAGCGTAAATAATGTAATGATTTATTAAGAAAAGTTTAGATATGGTACAAGGCCGAAAATACGGAGCACTTAGTAAGGATTAAGCTTACTACTAAGTCGTAGTTGATCTAGCGAGACAAGCTTGCTATTCATTACATCCCTTTGAAGTTCCCCCACCCTAGCGTAAAGGTAAAGGCGGACACAAAATAACACGAGGATTTAGGGGCAACATTCACACCCCAGTGGGCTATTGTGCTATAAGAGTTACTATCTTTTTCTTGCTTGAATATCAATAGAAAACAAACAAGGAGAGCAGAATATTCAAAACTGACACATGTCACTTATTTTGTATATAAGGTACATCCACCTTTCCGTTAAAAAGGAGCAATCATTTACGAAAACAGACCCCAAACTTGAGAAAACAAAGTTTTATCAGCAAAATATTTATACCGAAGTATTATTTTTTTTATTAATTTTAAAAAAATCCTTTCTAGCACGTTAGAAATTTTGGTTAAAAATCTTGTTTTTTTTTTTTTTCGACAGTGTTACTATGGATATTTTAGCGCCTTTTTTTCCAGCAAAAAACAAAAAAATAAAAAAAAAACAATCATAGATTTGGAAATTCTTGCAAAAATCAATTAATTGTTTGATTTTAATGAAATTTTCAGAACTTATTAACAAATGAATAAATTATTTTTGGAAATTTTTTTTAGAAAATCTTGGTAACTAAAAATTTTTTTCTTTGCATCTGTTATCCCCCATTTACTTAATTTTATGAAATTTCGAGAAATTAAAATTTCAGCCTCTTTATATTTATGAGTTAAATGCAGGACTCCTTGAAGAATTTTAGTAATCATTTTGTTTTTGTCGAATAGGAACACGATACTGAATAAGTGCTCCAAATTGTAAAATAAAAAATGCAATAAGTCTTCAATTAGGAAAGCTTTTAACTGCTTTTAAATAAGATTAAGGAAGGACATTGTTGTCTTAAGAAAAGACAATTTTATCACGTGATTATGTTTTCATCTGTGTTTGACACATTAGTAAGTTGCATGGTTTCACGGTTAAATTTACGATATCAACGTCGCCCTGTCGGCTGGGGCTGTAGAATACGCCGACTGCACCCCCACCACCACCACCAATGGGGCCACCTGTTGGCTGTGGGTGGCTATGCGTAAGGCGCTAGGACGGAATCCTGGTTGTTGAGCAGTCATTGATCTGGCGACAGAGTGGTCAATGACTAACAACACACCACTTTGGCCCTTGGTCTGACTGGCGTTTGGGTAGGCCCGATCCGATTATTCGGCTGGTCGTGACAAGCTTAGGCATCTATATATTTAGCCCCGACCGTATTATTCAATCTGCATTTATGGCAAATACCCAACCCTCTTATTTTATAGGTGCTAGAAGGCGGCGGCTCAGTGTCAATTGTGTTGAGTGAGCGAGATTTTGACCACTGATATGTTACGCGGTACTTGGTATTGGTTACTGAAACCTGAAATTGACAGGGGCTCAGAGTTTTACTTCCCAGCTCGAGTATACTAGTAGTGTATTCCTCGTCCCAAACAAGGCGAATGGGTTTCCCCCTTGGTTAATTCCTAACTCAAGTTGGAACCCGTGGTGGGTGAGGGAGCATAGGACCAATGAATAGCTAAACCTTAAATATGGCTTTTCTAAAAACAAAAAAACAGAAACCTCTCAGAATCAGATTCTGACACAGAAAATAACGAATTCTTGAAATTTATAGTCATAGAACCAATGGAAGATACAACTCTAAGTAAATTATCACCCTTTCTCATTGAAAGGATAATAACTAGCAGGTCGAATCCGAAATCAGTTAAAAAAAATTAGAAATAGATGCTTGTCGCAGTTAGCTCCTCCTCAGTTCTTTAATCCTTCAACAGAGGTCTCTCTCTCCTGGCAATAAATACTGGCTGACCCTTCTCTCTCTCTCTTTTTCGACTTAGGCCTTGGGCCTCTACCTCACGCGGAGGTGAGGTAAAATCTCTCTCTTTTTCACTTACACCAATATGTGACCTCTCACAGATACAGCGTTTCCCAAATTCTGGGAACGCGCTAAGAACAATACACGTACGTACGAACACTTACAACACACACATAATTTCTCCATACAAACTCTATGTAACAGTCCATGTCTTTGTTTAACTTGTTTCGTTATTAATATATATTTGTTTACCCATATATATCGGTCTTGTTTGTTTTTTTTTTGTCTTCTTTGTTTTTTTTTTGTCTTCTTTGGACTTAATTAAAGTCCGGCATTCGCATGTAGCTGGACCCGCCAGCAGGAAAGTTTAACCTTCTGATATCTCTTCACATCTTCACCCCCACGGTCCGCTACATGCTAGAAGTAACTGAGAAAAACATGCCGAAAATTTACTAAAAATGGAAAAGTTCCATAAGGCTTACCTGCATGAGAGGTTGAACTCTTGTATGGGAGTCATAAGAAGTTAAATTCTTGAAAAGTCGTCGATTTCCCCAGGGAATATCTACAATATAGATGAGACTGAAGTGACAACAATACCTAAACAGGGCAGAGTTATCGCTCCTAGAGGAACTAAAAACTTTGAACGCATTTTCCCTGCAGAAAAGGCACCACTGTGACACTAGTGTGTGTTATAAATGAAATTGGAAACAAGGTTCCTCCTTTTTTTATTTTCCGAGGAAATAGTTTAACCATTTGCCTGTCCATTTTCGTGTGCACAATCCAAAACGCAAAGGGTTAAAGACCATTTCAGTCACCATTATGTTACACCTGGCTCAATAGCAGCAGTTGGATTAAGGAAGAAGACATTTTTCACAACAAATAAATCCTCACCCCATGGGCCCTGTGCTTCTGTGACAATCATAGTTCACATTTGTATGTCCCCGCTATTGACTTCTGTCGGCAGAATAACATCATTATACTGAGCCTTCCGCCGCATTGTTCGTATAAACAGATTCATAGACAGGGTCATTTAAGGAACTTCTAAAACATGTATACGAAACGATCTCATGTATGGACTTGAGAATTATGGAAAAGCCATGACAGTCTATGATGTGCCCAGCATTGACAGAGCCACACCCTTCTTCGTGCATTGGAAAAAATCATGGAGACGTTCAGATGTACAAGAATAACATCATTATACTGAGCCTTCCGCATTAACATGCAGACTTCGCACCATCACAGCTGACAGAAATTCCTGTGCCACGCCCATCAAATGGCAGCGCACTGACTCCATCCACCCGCACTTCGATTCTCATCGATACTTATAAAATTCCCCTTATTCCTTACAAGAATAGAGAAAAATCAGCCAAGCAAAACCGAGGAGGAGGAAAAATGAAATACTAACGAGCATTTGTCTATATTTATGGAATGAGGTATTATAACTATTTACATTGTTAGGACTGTTATCCTCATCTTTATTGTCATATTCACGACGTTTCTGCTGTTGTACGCCCCGTCCTTTTTCAGGGGATATACAAAAAATACAAAAGTTCTATGGTTCATATAACATCAGGGCGACCTTCAAAAGTGGTTCAATACTTCGCAGACACCTCTTCCGAGTAATACCTTCCATAGAGGAGAACGTGATTAAGGACTGTGTGTATGTCATCCCATGCAGCTGTGGCAAGAAATGCAAAGGGGAAACAGGCCGCTCCTTAAGCTAAGACTGCAGGAACACCGTAAAGCCGTAACAAAAGGGGAAATAGAAAAGTCAGGCGTGGCTGATCATATAAAGAGATGAGATTAAAGTAATAGACAGAGAACATCAGTAGAAAAAAAACAAAAAAACTTAAGGAATCGGTGCATATACTCGGCCACAAAAAATCTCCCAAGCCAGCCAAGCATAGATATGAATACAATATGGGACCCAGTAATAAGGAGTACTAGAGAAAAACAATAACAACAAATTGTAATATGAGCTCTGGTAAAAAAAAATAGTTATTGTGACATTAGGTTTATAAATCCCCAAAGTTCATACACTAATGACCCCAAGTTGGTTGAAGTAATCCAGTGACCTGACCCAAAGAGTTGTGAGTTCAATACTTGACAGCAAAAACTTGGAGAGTTGAGTTACTAAAGGGAAATACTTGAAACTGTGATGTTCAGAAAAGGCATGGCACGTGGAACTAGAACAATCTACCCCAGTGGACGAAATTCCAACATTACCTGAAGAGAGCCGGAGCGTGTAACTGCCAAAATGCCGTGTAATATGACAATCAAGATGAGTCCAAACAATGCAAAGAGTGTAAATGCAAGCATCGCTTGATTGATACGTTTTCGTTTAGTGCGCACTAAAAGTTGTATATACCAAAATTCGATTAATGCATTGATCGATTAGTGTGGTAAAACATTCTTCAGTTTAACCATAGTATTTGAGAGTTGATTTTTTCATAGTTATCGATGTACACATTGACCGCACTAATCGAGGGATTCCTATACTAACGAGCAGCCCTGTTAAAACTCGACTTCTCTCTCAGAAAAAAAGCAAAGGAAAAGGAAAGGGTAGGCCTACCAAGGAGCATTTACATGAGCCCGCCAATATTGTATGCGGGATAAACGCTCCAGGAGACCATAAATATTTAATATAAAATGTCTATACGCATCACAAAAGGTGATATCTGCAACATAATGGTGACTTATTTATAACCGAACACAATAGACCGCCGCAACACGTATTTCTCTTCGAGTCTCTTTTTCACTTATGATGTGTGTCCAGCACTCACGACCGTATAGGAAATCACATATTTCTTAGCAGTGTAACACTCTTTCTTTTGTGTTTTAAGGCCATTTTCCGATCCCTTAAGACTAAGAATTTATAAGAGAAAAGGAATAGCCCACTTAAGAATTATTAATTAATATCAGTAGAGCCGGTGGTCTGAACACTGAAATGATATGAACAGACAAAAGTTTTCCATCTTACGTGTTCAATACAACATTTATATAGAAATATGAGACAGAGTCCTAGTAGGAAGTATTAAAAGTTGTTCATGTTGCTAAATAAGTTATCATGTAGTGAGCGCCAAATAATAACTCCCTTTATCCACTCCTTTCAAATTCAGAGGAAAAGAATGGAAAGGAATTAGCGTGCCTGTGTGAAATTTCCTTTGGACCAATGAAAACCTTACCTTCACAGAAATTGACTGACAAGCTGAGAAAAAGACGGAAATAAATTCGCGAGACAATGTGAAATCCTTTTGGACTAATGAAAATCTTGTCTTCACAGAAATTACCCATTAAGACAAGAAGAAATAAAAGAAAGTAGCGAGCCTGTGCAAAATTGTTCTTGATATAAAAGGACAAAAATTAAATTAATAAGAGAATGCTTGAAGTCATGTGAAAGGTTTCGTTTCTGTTCCCCGCATCCAGCATTGAAGATTTCACTAATGCCAAATTACTCGCCAATTATATTATAGGCCTTTTAACTAAGCACGCAGCACTTCAAAGAATTTTCCTTGAACAATCCAAGAAAGTTAAGTATTTCAAACTATCTCTCTTCGTCTACTTTTGAAAGTATGCAACAGTATATCCCTTTTGTGATCAACGAACTCTCTTACCTTTGCTTTAAACATTTTTTAATATTATTTTGTGTCAGATGATTTAACGAAGCATAGAAAAAGTTGGATATCCACCTTTTCCAAATGCATTAGTACAAGAGTAATTTATGCCGCGAAGGGGGATTTAAACTTGTTTGGCAGATTTTGATTTTTGATGAGGCACCGATTATCAGAACCGGTTTTAAGACAATTGGACACATTGCTCACAGGGAACCATTCATATATGAATGAAATGTGTCACTATTGGCACCGGAGTTTGAACGTGAATCTCTAGACAATGAAAATGTAGACCGCCAATTCCTATAGACAGAGATATCATGCCACTGACTAGGTGGGTACAATTACGTGTTTGACTATTGTGTTAAACCAGATGTTAAAGTCGAGTGTCACGTGTTTCAAGACGAATTAATACTTTTCTTAGCAGCTTACGCAGCCGTGTCTTAAGTGATAAGTAATCAATAATCTTTCCGTTGACTTTTTACTTCTAATGTATTTTAATTGCGTTTGGTAATTAAATTCTTTATTATTTTACATTGAAGTCTTTCTGTTACTACTTGTATTATGTACGCGTGACGGATTACAAAAGAACCCATGCTTGGGTAATCTTTTTTCTTTTACTTCTATTATTTAACCAATATTGCCTAAGAGCCATTCAAGGTAGAAGGGTTCTGAATGCGGTTGGACGTAAGAGGAATAGAAGGAGAACAGATTATGAGGATATGTATATAATGGCTGACCCTAAATTTGAAGAGGTTAATATTGTAGTGTTCTGGGAAGCATCCCATCGGGAGTCTTTTCAATAAAGTAGCAGTTGTCTGGAAGAATATGTCTGATTGGAACTTCCTCCTTATTAATGGAATATGAAGGGAATAGGGATGGTTCGATCTGCTGTACATGGCAAAGCGGGTCTTTACTCTAAAGGTTTGAACTTGTGGAATTGAATAATGTAGCCCGTCATGGAAAAAAAAACGATATATGTAGTGATGGGCTTGCGGCGTTTCGTATGTGGGAAAGATGTTAAAGGGTGGGAAATAATTCATCACCCACAAGGCCGCGTTAACGGTTTTGAACTCTGCCAAGGCTGGAAAGTGAGTTTTGGGCAGCTCCAGCCCAAGGATGGCAGCAATACTCCATGTTTGGTCTGGTCTGATTTTTGTAAATATTAAGCAGAGCAGGTGGAGTTACATACTTTCTGGGGCATTTTTTACAACACCTTTAATGATGTATCGTATAAATTAATGATGCATCGTATATATGAGTTCCACTTGAGGTCTGGAGTGATTTTGAGTTTCAATAGATGTTCATGTAAGGAACTTTTTAAGAGTGAAACCATTCATATGTTTGTTTAGAATACAAACTTCTCTAGTTTTATCAAACACATATTAAAACACTTTGCTATATACATCTAACGCCACATTGCAGATTTTACAGAGAAAAACAACTGTTTTAATTTTCTTATGAATTCTTAAAACGTCAACAGTGTTTGTTTATACAGGTTTCATATATTTTTTAATATACTTGAATTAAATAATGATTTTAAGTGTATATTGTCATTGCCTTCCACTTTGCAATAGAAATATAAAAGTCTACAGTAAACGTTATTTATATCGCTAAGATTTTACATAACTGTTGTTGGTTCACTTTACTTCTCTACTCCATGGTTGACCATGTCACTCTCAGCGGCCACTCAACGGAGTTCCGTCTTTACAGAGATAGTCTTTTGGTAACTGCCACTGGGAGAAGCCTGGGTAAAGACAGCATTTTGTAACATGAAATGCCGGACTTGTGAATAAAGACATCGTTTTGTAACATCTGCTAGCTTTCCCTTTCAAGGTCAAAGAGAAGGCATGTAACGTATTTACATACTTTGTTAGCAAGTCTCTTTTCTAGAAAATAAAAAGTTCGGTAATGTTTAACTTTCGTGCCCGTAAAAAGAAAACAAAACAAAAAATAACACTTCCCCCCACCAAAAAAGGTGTGTCAAAAGGAGGGCTATTCATTTAACACCACTATCACTGTATACACTTTTGACTCCCTCAACAATGTTTGTTGTTTTAAAAAGCGATGATTACAATTTCAATAAAGCCCAAAGTGGAAGTGGATTTATACATTTACTCTATTCTTGGGATCGCTTATTTACAAGAATAATTTTATATTTACAATATGAAAGATATGTGAAACCAACTATAATGAAATATTTATCATTAACCATTTTACCAAAAAATAAATATGAAAATAAAATTTTTTATTCATAAATTTGTAATGTCGATGAACAATAAAATTTAAATAACTCATAACGATGAGTAATTAATTATAAATTTTGAAAACAAAAAGGATTTTTCAAGCATTACTGCTACGTTTGCCCAACATCTATGTAGTAATCCAACACTGTGAATCTGGGACTCCACAAAATGTTTCCAATTGGATCTTGTAGGTCTTAACTTTGGCTCAGCATACAGATCTCCGATTGCTTAGGTAATAAATCGCCACTTTTGAACTTAAAAAAAAATAATATTGTTCAAAAAAATTAATTAAAAAAAATTCTTGAATGTTCCTCGCTTACTTTTTACTACACTTTGAATTATGACACTTTGTGTCCTTCACATGTTTTGACTGATCTTTCAACCATCTGATGAACATTCATGAACCTTCTCAAATTTAAAAGCCTTGATAAACCAATGACATCCGAAGCTTTTGTATACAAACACATGTAACAAAATAAATCCTACATTGCCTTGATAAAGTCCCTCAGAGGACGAAACGCGTCGGCTATGAATAGTTTTTTCCTCTTGTCTTTTCATTCATTTTGTTCCTTTATAGATACACTCAGTTATCTGAAAATAACACACACATATATGTATGTTCCGTGAATAATACAAATCAATTATGTAAGCAATTGTATGTTTAATCAAAAATCAATCATTTAATAAATATATCTTGTTGCATGTACACCAAAAACTTCATATTTTATTTCATATTTTCATGTAATATTGCGCATGAATATTAATTTAACATGTTGTGGACGGATGGTATAATGCCAAATAAAAATAAGAAAACCAAGAACAAGGGGTTCCATAAACTTTATTAAAAAGTTTTTTTCCATTTGATTAAGTTCATTCATGCATACCTTTACTTAAGTGACAGAACTAATTTCAACACGATTTAAAATTAAAGTTATCAGTTTTCGTTAATTCCTAAACAAAATGTAATGAGTTGGTGTTAATTTTTTTAAAATTTAGTATAAAAAATCCTTAGTAGATAAGATCATTCAGAATTCGTTTTTTCTGCATCTTTCATTCTTTTTTTTTTGTTGCAAAACCGAGTTGAAATTAGTTCCAAGTTGAAATTAATTCTGCACCACTTTACTTTTATAGTGGCGTGGGGCTTCGGGGTTACAATGAACAGTTGAAGATTAATGGAGTCTGATAATGACGGTGAAACACACGTGCAATTTTAACAAAAAAGATAAAGAATTTATTTATGAATTTATACGCTTGAAGTTGTATCAGTAGCACGTTTCAGGAAAATAAATCAGAAATTTTTTAAGTCCGTAGTTTTAGCGAATTGTCATGAAGAGGAAACATTCAATCAACAGATTAAATAATCTGACACAAAATAATTTAAAAAATGTTTAAAACGAAGCTAAGAGAGTTCGATGTTTACAGAAGGGATATACGGTTGCATACTCCAAACATAGACGAAGAGAGATAGTTTGAAATACTTAGCTTTCTCGGATTGTTGAAAGAAAGTTTTTTGATGTGGCGTATGCTTGATTAAATGGTCGATAATATAATTGACGAGTAATTTGACCCTGGCGAAAACTTCAACGCTGGATGTATGAACAGAAACGAAACCTTTCATATAACTTTTGTCACTCTTATCTTCTTAATATCATTTTTTGCTCAGGAATTTCGATATTTTGTTTTCTTTCTTTTTCTTGGCTCAACGGTTAATTTCTGTGAAGACAAGTTTTCAATGGTTCAAAAGCAATTTCACATAGGCTCGTGAATCTGAAGGGAGTGGGTAAAGGGAGTTATTCGTACTCACCATACTTTCATACCTTTTATTTGTATTTAAAATATTTTGAGCATAAATATAATTTCTTGGTTTACATTGGTAATATGCATTATCTGTAATAAATTGTGAAAATGTATGGAAAAATTATGAGTCGTGACAGATTAACGAGGATCGAGACAATTGAACATTTTTAAAAAGGCATTCTTTTATATAAGTAATACAATATACGACGTGAATGTGAAGAGAGAATTGCTAAATATATTCCTTTAGCAGTTAATGTAATGGCATCGGTGACGAAGTCCAAATACATGTATCGGTTTGAAAGTGATTGAAACACTTATCTGATGTTGATCCTATCTATTCTTCTAATGGCTGCTTGTCTATGTATCATTCAGGTTTGCTCGTGTCCAGCATCACCTGTTCTTTCGAGTAGGCTAAAATGCGTCCATTCACATTGGTGGTCTTAAAGCCTCTCGTCTCAAATCCGTTCAGCGCCTAAATTTTGGTCTTAGCCATTACAGTGGAACCTCTACTTACGAACACCTCTACTTACGAAAAATTCAACATACGAACAAAAATTTGTCAGAAAATTCATTTCCACTTACGAATTAATTTCAACTTAAGAAATTAAGAATGGGCCTCCCACCACAGCTTTTCAAACTAGATATTTCAGATAAATGTATCGTACTTTTTAATCTAGGGATGTCCAATATTTCGTTAAAAAGTGGTATACCTTGACGAAAAAAGGTCCCCAAATTGATAAAACAACTTTTAACGTTTAAATGTTTATATTGTTATTAAAGAGGAAAGACCAAAGTATTTTCTGAATATTTTTTCAGATTTTTGAATCCTTCCTATAAATGTTAAAAAGTTTATTTAAAAATCTTGTTTTTTCGAGTCAAAAAATTTCGTAAAATCGAACTTATCGGCCTTTCTGTCTGAGTTTGTAAACAAGATCATAGTTAGTTAAAAAATCATGTAAAATTCAATTACACCTTTTTCTTTTGTTATCTTAGGAAATTTAGAATGATTAAACTAATCTTATCTAAATATACTGTATTTTATATTTTTATGTTTTATATATATTTTATATGTAATACAGTAATATTATACAGTATTACAATATTTTTTTATACTATATTTTTATACTGTACTCTATTTGCAGATATATTTTATACTGTATTTTTTAATCTTATATTTTTATGTATCCTATACAGTGTACATTATATTTTTATATACAGTGCTGTATTATATTATTATACAGTACATATTTCTATACAGTTCCATCACACTAGAGATGTAGTCTGATGCTACGAGCCTTGCATCATCCCGTTCAGTCTTTTTTATTACTTCGTACAATAAACATTTGTAGTTTACGCATATTTGTGATTATATTAGTGTAAGTGTAAAAAAATTAATAATGTGCAAAAAATTTATGTACGGTAATGAATACAGTACATGTACATTACTGTACAGGGCAGTAATATGTAAATTTAATTAAAATTTATTGAATTAAAAGTAGGTAAAATGGGACAATAGTGAGTTCGTTTTGTTTAATCTCTATGCAATGTAAAGTGTGTTTTAGTCTAATCATTGAATTTTAAATTGATATCGATACAGTACAGTAGAAAATGTAAACAAAATATAACGTTTCATTAGAGTAGAATAAAATATATAAAATGCAGGTACAGCACGTAAATTATACAGTAAAATAAACTACGCATCTAGTTCAGTTTGATTTGCACGGTACATTTCATCAATGCAGTTTCTTCCTTGACATTTTCCCATACAGTTACTATACTGTACAGTTTCCAACGTGTTACTGTAAATATTACTGTATATGTACAATAAATTTTTAATTTTAGTGGGTAATTTTTTGATAATTTTTGTAGCCCACGATGTCATCCAAGAAGCTGGTTGCTACTAAGAAGAGGGAAAAATATCCGTGCAAATGAAGATCATTCTGAGTCACATTTTTAGCCGAATACTTTTCTACTATATAATTTGAAGTGTCAATTTTAAATACTAATAGCATTTTATCAGTATTTTACGCAAATTAGCTTGCGATATTGCAAATATTTAATGCTAACAGAAATATCGTAGGTTATTCAGGCGAGGGGAAAACTAAACAAGACAAAAAATAACACTAGGCAATTATAATAACAAATTTCACTATTTTTTGGTTATGGCTTTTCCAAAAAAGGATAATTCTTGTAAATCGAACATGAACATCACCAAATTTATAAAATTATCTTATATATATATATATATATATATATATATATATATATATATATATATATATATATATATATATATATATATATATATATTCGTCTTTTTCTTAGCTTGCCAGCCAATTTCTGTAAAGTCAAAGTTTTCATTGGTGCAAAGAAAATTTCACATAGGCTTGCTAATTTCTTTTCTTCTTTTTGAAGAAAGTGGATAAAGGGAGATATTATTATTATTTTGTACTCACCACACTTCTAATGTAAAAAAAAACAAACAAACAAAACAAGAAAAACACCCATATAATAATGTTTTGTATAAGTTTTCAATGTTTAAATTTCATTTTTTTGATAACCTTGATAAAATCCAAAGAATCAGCAATATTATTGGTCCTGATCTGGCATCTTGGCTTCACTCACTTTCGCACCACCATAAAGATGCTTCCCTGTTCCCTTTCTATAAATACTTCTATGGTAATTCTTTGGATGAGCTCTTCGCTATGGTAACTAGATTTATGAATTTAAGTGCAGTACTAGACTGATGATAAGGTCTCATCAATTTACATTTGAAATGGGTAGATGTAGCCATAATTTCTATGCCAACAGTTTCTTTTCTCACTTGTGAAACTCTCTTCTAACTCCATACTTTCCAGTCAATTTTAATCTTCAAAAATTTAAATGCAATGTCAATTGCTATCTACGGTCCTCCTGATTACACTTTTTTTGTTCTCACTCCTTAGTAATGTTTCTGTTTTCTAATTCTTTCACACCCACTACACATGATTAGAATTGTAATAAAACCTAAATATATGAAAGTGAATTTATACATTTTCTTTGTTCTTGAGAATTGACAACAAAAATAATAAACACTATTTATTTATTAGATTGTTTATTGGAATGGTTGGCAAAACACTGGTCAGTTGCCAATTGAATCAAACTTTATAAAAAGGTAAATAATAAGGATTTCCTTATAGTTGGTTCATATATTTTAATAATTAAGTAAATGTTTATAAATTTATGAATAAAAAATTGTTTTCACATTTATTTTTTTATCAATTGGTAAATTATAAATATTGCACTGGATTAATTCTATTAGTATTTAGAATGTTGTAAATACAAAATTATCCTTGTAAATAAAGAATAATAAATTGTGATTAATATTTTTATTGTAAATTCTCAAGTAAAAACAATGTATAAATTCACTTTTATCATGTGTTTAGATTTTATTACAATTCTAATCATTGCTTTTTAAAACAATAAGTATTGCCAAGGAGTTAAGTTAGTTAAAATAATAGCAGTGTCAAGGGGGGAAAAACGGCCTTTTGAAACTCTGTTTTTTTATGTGGGTATGAAGGTCCAATTTTGCCAAAATATATTGTCAATATATAGAAAAAGGTCAATGATATCGATGGACAAGAACTTAAATAAAATATGGCCTGCCTGAATTAAACTGTAGTGAAGTCAGAAATCTTGACTGGAAATAACACTCGGTAATAATTAGTTTACAATGCAAACACCAGTGTCTGACATTTCACTGTCTTGAAAATGTATATGTACATTGACAACAAGCAATGTAAGTTTTGTAAAGACATAATGGCTGGACACTCATATCCAAGTATGCCTGTCTACTAAGGTGGCTATCCGATCCCAGTTGCAGATGCCTGCTCAGGCACATTTGCATTTGTTCAACTTCCACAGAGCTCATCTACAACTATGCCAAGTGAGCACATTATCTGGCATGATCAACAATCTGAACAAGGCTAGTATACTCAACTCCTCAGTCATGATGACTTGTGACTTTGTGCTAGCACAACCATCGATGGCTCCCCAAATAGTTCAGTCTACCCAATTTCACTAAGAAGGCTTGGGTCAACCTGTGGTGTGTGTTTCAAGAAGGCCAATAGCATCAAAACGTCACCTTCCAGACAAATAGGCCATCGCAAGATTTGAACCTGGGTATTATGATTGGAAAGTGAATACTCTAACCACTTGGCCATGTAAGACATATAAGTATCTTAAAAATACAAACATATGCACATATATAAACTCACCAACAGGCAATTTAAAGATATGTCTTGAAAACACACACACATATATATATATATATATATATATATATATATACATACCTAAACAGGTTATTTAATTTTCATTAAGAGATATGAATATGATATCTTGAAAACACACATACATACATACATACATATTAGAATTTTGAATCAAACCATTTATTTCCTCCATCGGGGTAGATTGTTCTAGTTCCATGTGCCATGCCTCTTCCAGATGCCTCAGTTATTTTCCCTTTAACTCAAGGATCCTCTATTGGACTACTTAATATCAGTCATGGTCATTTTCTATTGCCATAGCAGGATCTGAAAACACAACTGAAAAATTCAAACACTCTAATATTCACTCATCTGAATCACTTGCAAAAGAAAAATATTAGTTAAAATCAGTTGAAAAGGTATCAGTTGAAATCTACCCAGCAATGTGGCATCCAAGCCTGGCAACTTGAGACACTTGCAACTGACTGTCCACCCTGGTTCTCTATCAGGTTACTCAATCTTTCAAATCAGCCTGCACGACAGCTAGAGATCTGACAGGCACAAAGATCTCCAGCTACTGGAGATGGAATTCCATGAAAATCTTGTGTAAAATGCTGTGACACCAAATTTTGACTGAGATGTTGTATGGGAAGACATTAACCAACAACGAGTATGACAGGCTCATTCCAGGAGCATAATTGAAGCCTAATATGATGAAGTGGAAATATCATTGTTGATAATGAGAGACTGCTCCCACTGATGTTGGGTCTGGAACTCAGTGCATTAGAGAACTTGACTACAAAAAGGAGAATGGAAAACCATTCCTACCATTAGAAATAACTTTTCACAAAGAATTCACAAGTGTTTTATTAGGCGGAACATGGTTTTATGTACAATATATGTTTCCTTTAAAGCTGGTTTTCATTTTGGACAAAACCTGAGTAAATACCTAATATAAATATTTTAACTATAAAAAATGAAGGATGAAAATTTTCATTTTAATCAGATGAAATCAGTTTTTTTTTTTTACAATGATGTTATCCCCATACAAGGCCCAAGAGCCATTGAGGCAGAGAGTTACAGAGTAAGAGGCTCAGTTTATGCAGATATGCGTGGAAGATAATGTTTAGGTCTAGACGAAAACAGGTTAAAATTGTAGTGATCAGGGAAGCATCTTCTTGCGAGTCGGTTCCACAAAGCAGCATTCTATGGGAAGAAGCTACTTGAGTGGAACTTACATCTCACCAATGGAATACAAAGGAAATGAGGGTGGTTACCTACAATGTATGTGGCATGCCAAGTCTTGGCCATGAAGGTTAGAACTGATGGAACTAAGGAATGCAGTTCTTCTGAACAGTTTCCATGGAAATAGCTTAAAAGAATGTTGATGCACAAGAAGAAAAAGAAACAACCAAAAATTAACAACTCAATAAGAAAAAATATGGCAGAAAAGAATATAAAAGTAAAATTACTGGAAACTTTAATGCCACCAAGATGTAAGGTGCGGGGGTGGTGACTGAAAGAGAAGGAAAAAGATTTTAGAAGGAATTGGAAACCAAATCCTAAACAGGAGACAAGGGATAAATTTCTACGTCTTTTAGCAAAGACTGAGAAACCCAATAGGTCAACCTTTTACTAAAAAGCAGAAATACTGGAAACTTAATTTGAATAAATTTTACTAATACTTATTTAAAAAAATACTATCATCTGATGGAAATGTACCATTTTCTTCTTTTTAATCATTTCACTCCAAACGAGGCAATCAAGCTACTAAACTATTTGGGGATAAAACTTAGAAATAGCATACACAACCTCCCCCCACCAAAAAAAAAAAAAAAAAAAAACTCATAATGACCCCTGAAACTGAGTGAAAATGAAACTGGGGATTGATTGTTTTTTGCAGGTTATTTAAAGCCAGAAAATATTTTTAGAGTGTAAGAATTTTTTTGAGATAATAATGATTAACTGATACAAGACCTACTAATTAACCCATGGCTGAGGGAAGAAGAGGCAGATTTATACTTTTCTCAAGGGTATTTACTCATAAGTGAATCTAATGAACCTGACTGGAATTAGAACTTGTCTCTCTGATTTCCATTAGTTGTTATCCATTACACCACCTGCACATCCAAGCAGGCTGCACCTGGTATTCCCAAGCAGTCACCCATCTAGGTACTGAGCAGGATTTACATTGCTTAACTTCAGTGATCATAAAAGAACTGGTGTTTCAACATGATATGGCAGTAAGCCAACTGGGGACTACATAATTAGTCTGAATTAAATGTGAATGACATATTCATTATTTTAGAGTGGATAAGAATCAAATTTGAAATTCTACACAGATTTAAACACGAATGACAGAGTTCAAATCATTTCTGTCTGAATTTCTGCGATGAGGAGTTATCCTTATTTACACTATTTATATTCAGACTATTGTCCTCATCTTTGTTGTTGTTCAACTAATTAAAAAAACAATGAAACCTATATCTGATGGTTAGGATTAAAGCTAAATGAAGTGCATATATATATATATATATATATATATATATATATATAAAAATAAAATTAAATGAATTCAAATTCTGGATCTTTGCTGAGAATCAAATAATAAATATGCAATTATTTACACTATTTATATTGTTCAGACTGTTGTCCTCAACTTTGTTGCCATATTAACAACAATCTCGCTGTTTCACACTCTGGCCTTCTTAAAGTGATTGGAATTTCGAACTGAACCCTTTATTTTGTCCACTGGGGTAGATTGTTCTAGTTCCACATGCCATTCCTCTTCTGGGTGTCTCAGTTATCTCCCTTTATCCAAGATTTTGTAGATTGAACTCACAACTCTTTGAGTCAAATCACTGGGCCATGTGTCCTTGAAGACATCAGTGTATGAATTTTGGGGACTTATAAACTTAATGTCTCATAACTGTTTTTACCAGAGCTCATATTGCAATTTTTTTGGTTGTTATTACTTTTCTCTAGCACATCTTATTACTGGTTCCCATATTGTATTCATTTCTCTGCTTGGCTCACTTAGGAGATTTTTGTAGCCTAGCATGTGCTGATTCTTTAAGTTTTCGTATTTTCCAGTGATGTTTTCTGTCTATTATTTCAAGCTCATCCCACAGGGGTGGGGGGAAGTGGTCTCCCTTTCCCTCCATATGTGGTCAGCTACACCTGATTTTTCTATTTACCTCATGTTACGGCTTTACAATGTTCTTGCAGTCTTACCTTAAGGGGGCGGTCTGTTTCTCCTTTACATTACAGCTGCATGGGGTGGCGTACATACTGTCCTTAGTCATGCACACCTCTATGGGAGGTATTAATCAGAAACTCCATCCACTTTGTAGAAATAATCAAAAATACCCTGGTAAAAAATGGTCAAAACTTCATACACTAATGTTCTCAAGGACACATAGCCCAGTGGATAAAAGTGTTGGTTGGATCCAGTGACTTGACCAATGGGTTGTGATTTCAATACCTGGCTACTGCAGAGGTGAAACAAAAATTTGGGGAGTTGGGTTAAAGGGTTAGGGTTAAAGGAAGATAACTGAGATATCCAGAAGAGACATGGAACAAGAACAATCTACCGCGGACAAAGTAAAGGGTTCATTTTGAAATTCCAAAGAAGAAGGAGTGTACATTGACTGAAATGTCGCGAATATGGCAACAAAGATGAGGACAACAGTATAAATACTTCCTCTCAGAAATTGCATTACCTCATTGCAGAAATATAGACATGTAACTTAACTGTGTATATATATATATATATATATATATATATATATATATATATATATACATGATCAAGTTTTAATTGTGGATCAATAAGAGAGTCACTTAATCATCAGCTCAAAATGATTATAAAGAGAAGTGATTCAGACAACTCTTGAAGAGGCCACATTTCGTTAGAGTAGTGGTTCCCAGTGTGGTGAAGAGGATAGCAGGTGAGGTGTAATGATTGAAAAACTATCAAAGATTTAGAAACACTATCAAAAAATTCATGTTAAAAATAAATATGAATTTAAAAGGAGTCACAGTATAAATAGTTATTAACTAATTTTATCATCGTGATATTTTTGCATTATATCAAGTATTAAGAATATAGTAACTAGGGTCTGCAAATTGGAGGAGAGTTTCATCAATGATAATGTTCTGACTTCGAATCCGCTGTTATCTCTTTAACCCTCTCTCTATTTTTTTTTTATTTTAAATGTACTTTTTATCACATAAAATTTGGTCAGGCATAAGCAAGTTTTTATTTAAAAAGTCAGACGAGAGAAAAAAGTTTGGGAAACACTGCATTGGAATGATGCTACTAATGGTTTAATGCTGGAGTTGAACTGAACCATCAGAAGAGAAATTGAGGTTCAAATGTTGATTCAAACAGTAGGTTCAGTTAGAGAATCAAACGTTAATGTTGTTGGAGTCGTAGGAGCTAGAGAGGTTTGTTCATTGACAGACTCCTTATGGGTTTTCATGTGTCTGGTGAGATTGGATGAAACTGGAAATGCTCTACCACACAACGGGCATATGAATGGCTTCTCACCAGAATGCACCCGCATATGAGTGGACAGGTTAGAAGCTCGTGAGAATGTCTTGGAACAAATCTCACATTTGTGGGGTTTCTCGCCAGTATGTGTCCACATATGCCGCAAAAGTGGCTCAGACCATGTGAATGACTCGCCGCAGATCTCGCAGCTGTACAGTCTTTCCTCAGCGTGTAAGCACATGTGCCGGGTCAGTGCTGATGACTGAGAGAAGGCACGTTGGCAGACGGAGCAGACGTACGGCTTCTCCCCAAAGTGACACCGTAGGTGCCGTGAGAGTGCGGAGAGTTGAGAGAATGCAGCCGTGCATAAACTGCATTTGAACGGACGCTCACCAGTGTGCACACGCAGGTGCTGTGTTAGGTCGGATGACTGGAAGAAAGATTTGTGACACACATTGCATGTGAATGGCCTTTCACCTGAGTGTATCCGCAGGTGTCGTTTCAAAGCAAAAGCACGGGTAAACACTCGCTGACAGATGTCACATTTTATTTTTTTCTCACCTTTGTTGGGTTGTACAGATTTTGAATGGGACGTGTTTGCTTTCATTTTTTCTGCCTCAGTTCTGTCGGTTTCATCCTTTTCTAAGGTCACTGTAGGTGATGTTTCTTGCTTAACCGGAGACGTCATTGACACAGAAAAAGACGGCTCTAACATTAGTGAAGATGATAATGATGATGGTGGCATTGGTGGTTTTGATAGACATGATATACTGAATGTCTCTGAAGTGGTGTTTTGTTTTTCCTGAAGTTTAGGGTCTGCAGACTGGGGCGTTAGAAATGGTATTGGCTTTTGTTCTATTGAAGGGGAATTGATTTCTTTGCATTCTTCTTGCTCCCCAACAACTCCCTTATTTATATCTCCATTGCCGTGTTTTACTTCAGAGTGTGAGCACATGTGCCGGGTCAGTGCTGATGACTGGGAGAAGGCGCGTTGGCACACGGAGCAGACGTACGGCTTCTCTCCAAAGTGACACCGTAGGTGCCGCGAGAGGGCTGAGAGTTGAGAGAATGCAGCCGTGCATAAACTGCATTTGAACGGACGCTCACCAGTGTGCACACGCAGGTGCTGTGTTAGGTCGGATGACTGGAAGAAAGATTTGTGACACACATTGCAAGTGAACGGCTTTTCACCCGTGTGTATCCTCAGGTGTCGTTTCAGAGCAAAAGTGCGGGTAAACATCCGTTGGCAGATATCACACTTGAGTTCTTTTTTACACTTGCTGCGCTGAACGGACTTTGAACTGGACATATTTGATTTCATAGTTTTTGTGTTTGTTTTGTAACTCGTGACATTTTCCGAGATCACTGTAGGTGATGCTTCTTGCTTCACTGTAGGAACAGGGGATACAGAAAGAGGTGAACATGATGATGCTGGTGGGGGTGATGGAGATGATGTACTGAACATATCTGATGCACTGTTTTGTTTTTCATAAGCCTCATGGGCTAGAGACTGGGATGTTAATAATGGCATTGGTTTCTGTTCTGTTGAAGAGGAATTGATTTCTTCATTTTCTTGTTCTTCATCATTCTCACTATCTATCTCCCCATCTTCTTCTTTAACGGATGAACAAGCAACATTTATTGGTGATTCTGAACCTTTCTTGATTCCAGAATCAAAGTCATACGGCTGAAAAGATGATGTTGAACTGATGTGACCAAAAAGATGCTCTGTGAGTTGGTTATTCTCCGTGAATTGTTTTTCACAAATATCACAAGTTAGCATTGCAGTTGGTTTATCGTCCAGAATGTCTTTTTTTGGCAAGCTTTCTTCTAAAGCTTTTGGTAACCTCTCTGTTGAGGTGGCTGGACTAAGTTGAAAACTGGCTTCTGAGAAAGGAACTGAGATTTTTCCTTCTGAAGCTTCGTTCTCGTTTTGTCCATAAAAGTCTTGCTCCATGCAAAATTGCTTTCCTTTTTGTCTCTTTTCAGGAGCTTTGTTACTCTTCTCAGAGACATCATTATTGAAAGTGGATACATTGGTAGAAAATGGTTTATTACAAGAATTCCTATGATCAATATGATCTGTATACAATTTGAGTTTTGATTCATCTGAATCCATTGTATATATTTTTTTGTCAGATGAATTTCGAGGGATTTAATGGTGTTGATATAAAATCGAAAACAAAAATAATTAAGTCAAGGGAAATAACTCGTGAGCAATAAAAATTAAAATTGCCTTCATTCCCCTGTTGTTCTTTGGTAAAAATTTTTTCTTTTAATTTTGGAAAAGTCCTTCTATTGAACTTTGCGTCATTTTGGTAAAAATTAAGGTGGAGTTGAAATGCAGTCAGATATACTTTGCCCCTGGACTGTATGAGGAAGTGGAAGGAAAATACAGTTTTGACCTTGGGCCTCCATTAAGATAAAAAAAAAAAATGTCCACCCACTAAAAGAAGAGTAAATCAAAGAACAGAATTTAGGTTGAATCATCTACAATGTCCGTCACGACCGGAAGAGGCTGTTACCTTTTGGAAACCTGAAAGAAGGAAAATACTTTTGTAAAGTGGAGTAGAATAAAATTTGAGCTTCTGAATGTCTGGGATGGAAATTTTATCATTATTTACATGTCGATGAATATCCTCATCTTTGTTGTTACTCTCACAATATTTTGGACATTGTGCACTCTGACCTTTGTGTGTGTGTGTGTGTCAATTTAAATAACCATTAAAGAATTTCAAATTGAACTATGAGTTTGTACTACCCGACCTAAGCATTGAACTCACATCCATTTTTTTTATTCATTTACTTTATTTCTTTTTTCTCTACTTGTGGAAAGTGGGTTATTGAAATCCTCACATTTAGACTTTTACTGGCAGTCATAAAACTACAAACACTTCAGGCACAGATAAAATCATTTAGAAACCACTTGATTCGTAGGTGTTCTAATCCAATCAGACAGGGACCTATTGTGTTATATTGGCATCTGTTTTTTTTTTAATGAATATCAGCAATTTTTCAGCATTGTTTTAAAAAGTGATGATTAGAATTGTAATAAAATCTAAACGTATGATGACAGGGAATTTATACATTTTCTTTGTTCTTGAGAATTGACAACAAAAGTAATAAACTATTTATTATATTATTTATTGGAATAATTGTCAAAACATTGGCAAATGAAACTTTATAAAATGGTAAATAATAAGGATTTATGGATATAGTTCATGTATTTTAATAATATAGTAAATGTTTATAAATTTATGAATAAAAAATCGTTTTCACATTTATTTCTTTATAAATCAGTGAATGATAAATATTACATTGTATTTGTTTTTATAATGTAAATTATTCTTGTAATTTGAGAAATATAGGTTCAGGAAGCCTACCCAGATTAAAAGACACCTGAAGAAGGCCAGAGGTTACAATAGCTGAAACATTCTAATAACAGCAAAAATCTGGATATTAATCTGAATGTACATAATGTGAATAATAAAATTTCAGCAAATAAACTTGGTTAAATCTAATTTATAAAACAAAGTTGCTGGTTGAAGAAGAGATAGGTCAATGAATTTTGTTTTTAATCATTTCCCCCCAAGCAAGGCAATAAAGCCACTAAGAAGCAAGAGGTTACTGAGTGTGAGAGAATATGATAAAAAGAAAAGTATTATTAAAGAGAGAGAACAATAAAAGAAGAGGAATTAAGAAGACACCACATTTAAATTGTTAAAGATCAAATTAGATTGTAAAGCAAAAAGCCAGAAGAGAGTCCACAAGTGAGAAGTGTGAGAGAAACTGTCAGCATAGAACTTACAGTTATATCTAGTCCAAATTGAGAAATAGAAATAAAATAAAATCGAATTGAGAAGGAAACTCCTGATAGGAACCAGATATGTTTTAACCAATATTGTCATCCACTAGGTCATGTGATTTTTAGAAGATAGACATCTGAAGGAGTTTAGACAATACAATGGCTGAAATGTTGAGTATAACAATCAAAATGAACATGCTGGTTTGAATAGTAAGCAAATATTAGGTTGGAGCAAAAGTTTGTTGTATTTTTTATGTGAATTTCAAAGATAATATTTAGATAATTGTACATAGATTTAACCACATATATGCCATTTTATTCCACTGTCATTTGCCATCTTTGAGGCAGCTTTATGATTCTATTCTCCTAGAATTTTTGGTAATGAACATGTCTAAGAGATTTTTACAGGCTCCCAGAGAATTTAAATTTTTCATATTAAAAAAATTTTGTAGGGATTGAAACAAGGATTAATCCAAGAATGGAAGATCAGGTGAATATGGCAGGTGCAGTAGGAGTTCCCAACCAAACTGTAACAATTTCTGTTAGTTATGCAAAAAGATATGAGGTCTGTGTGGCGCCAATTGTCCTGGAATGACTGCTAAGAACATCCTCTCTGCAAATTTATCGACAAATCCTACATTCTGGGATTTCTTCCTAACCAATAAAAATGGACATTTCTTGGTCTCATCCACCATATTTTTGTTCTTTCTTGTCTTGAAGTCAGAATTCTAGAACCACTTGACTGTATCCCTTTTGCATGTGAAAACAATTCTTACTTTGTGAGTTTTTTTACAATATTTTGACTTGCATATACAAAAATATTGTTTCTTTTCTTATTGTTTATTGAGAACTTTGTCAATTCTGTTTTATTGACAATTTTGTCAATTACTCTTAACCATAGCCAATTACTCCACAGTTTGACAATGAAAGAAGATTAGACTCTGTATATGCTTCTTTCTTTATGTGTATAGTGTATATCTCAGTACATTTATTTCTATTTAATTTTATTCACATCTATCTATCCTTCTATCTATCTGTATATATATATATATATATGTATTTAAAGACATTTATGATATGTTTAACATTCTTTTTATAGATACAAGTATTTAAGCAAATGCTCTGTTTATCATAAATGTCTTTAAATAAATTGTCGGACTCTGTCCAATTCAAAATATACATATGTATATAGGATTAATAAAAATATAAAATTTGTCACTATATATATATATATATATATATATTTATTGGTCTATTCTTTTCTATTTCACTTTCTTCATATCTATGTAGGAATGCAGTTGGTTAAATGTTTCATTTTGCTGACAACTTCAAATTACACCAGAGATGAACATGTAGAAAATAAATTTAATTTTCTGTAACATGTCAGATTCATGAAAAACATTTTAGAGAGAAATTATGAAAAAAAAACAAAACAAAAAAAACAGCAAAGATTGAATCTGTGCTTACGCCATTGATAACTGTGTACTACTGAAGTTGTTTTTTTCCAATGTATTTGAATTTGTAATAGTATGCAGTTTTCAATGATTTATGTAAAGTTTCAAACCTGACATTAGTAAATAAAATCAAAGTACATATAATTCTTTAAGATTATAGATCCAGTGAGAAGACATATGTTCGATTTTTAGACCATGTTCTAAATTATTATCTTTTCAGAATAAATCAATTTTTTATGATAGTTCAAATAAATCATTGTGTCATTGCTTATCAGTTAAATTTCTTATAAGCAGATTTAAAAACAAATTCTCTCACAGTATTTCTAAAGTCTGCTATTTAAAATAAAATGAAGAGATAAACGAAATAAAATATTTTCCTTTAAGCAATAAGAAAAAATTATTCAGGTAAATTTTGGTTTTAACACCCGAACTAAATATCCCCTAAAATTTTTACAAAATCGTCATAATTCTGTGTAAATGTACATGCTGAACTCAAATTAACAATTACATCATGAAGAAACCTACCATTTTGGAGTTAACGACAAGAAAAAAATCGGACTTCTTGTTGTTAATTCGTACCCCATTATATTTCCGGTGTAGAATTAAAAATTTTGGCCTATTTTTACTTCTTTTACAGACTTTCGTTGCAGAAAATCACTACGCATTACTGTAGTGTAAAGGAATGTAATTTTTTTTTTTTTTAAGGGTTAGGGGTTGTCTTTGGCGTCTTTCTGTGTAAGAAAGGGTACAATAAACTGGATTAACTTTAGGGTTAAGTGTTAAGGTTAGGGGAGGGTTTGGCTTCTTTTTGTGTAGAAAAGGGGACAAATTAAAAAAATAAATAATAATACAATAAACCGGATTAAAAAAAAAATTTAATAATACAAAAAAAATCATATTTTAAAAATTTTTAAAATTGAAAAGAAAACAAAAATTAATGCACGGACTTGGTAAAGTAGAAGGGTTGATTGTATTATTTAATATTTTTTTAGTTTGTCCCCTTTTCTACACAGAAAGAAAACCCCTCCCCTAACCTTAACACCTAACCCTAAAGTTAATCCCGTTTATTGCATCATTAAATTTTTTTTTTTTAAATTTATCCCCTTTCTTACAATTTTAGGGGGATATTTAGTTCGGGTGTTAAAACCAAAATTTACCATTATTCATACTTTTCCATATTTTTTTTGTAATTTTATAACGTCTATCATCTGAAAATAAAATTAAAACAAAATATAGGTATTGTTAAATTTAGCGTTTCAAACGATTTCTGCATACTAAATACTAGATTTATCTCCCTTGCATCAGAAATGGTATTAAAAATAGCGCCCCGAAACTATTTTTTCCATTAGTAAGAACTAAATTTTAATTTTCGTGAAAGAAAATGGAATATTGCTAAGTTTAGCGTTTCAAACGATCTTTGTATACTTTTTTTCATTTACATATTTTGAGAGTAATTGGTCGCAAATTTCAACTTATTTCGGATGTGTGACCAGACCTCAAATTCAACAAACAAACCCTAAAAAGGAAACTTCAGATAGAGTTAAAAAAAACTACGGTGAATATAAGACATGTAAATAAATCAATGTTTGGTATGCAGAAAAATCGTTTGAAACGCTAAACTTAAGAGAAGACAAACCACATTTTTCAAGATAGGATATTCAAACAAATCAATACTCATTCATTTTATTTAAATTTCTCACTGATTTTTTAAAATTTAATTTTCCACGTCATCAGGACACAAAAGAAGAATCTTTTGTACTTACTAAATGAGGAAGATCGAGGAAGACAGACCAAAATTTCAACCCAAATAAAAATCAGTCGATGAGATTTATTTTCACGTCTCTTTTTGTTTTTTTTTAGACAAAAGCGCCCCGCAACGGAACCGGTGTAAAAGTTAATGCAATTCCAACTGTATATTTGGCCCGGATTAATCTACGGGAGATAAGCTAACGTAATGATTAGCAATTTGAGGAATTATTTTTTTTTTACTGCGAACTAACCTTCTTGTTTTTACTTTTTATTACTACTACTTGTAATACTACTACTACTCCTACTACTACTATTTGAGCTAACAAAGAGATATAGGGATAAAACATACTAAGTCCATCATGATATAACAGGTACATGCTTCACAGCCAAACATGCACTACATGGTGACAAGTTAGATTTCTAAGTCTGAACCCCCCCCATCCATATGTGTATTTTGGCAGCAATCCCTCTTTTATACAATTTTATTAAAGACGATTGACAAGGGACTGCGATTTAGCTTTTATTCATTTTTTTGTGTTCGTATAAGTGTTTTCGCTTCTGGACATAAATTCCGTTAGCCGTTTATTTATGAGTTTACAAGCCTTAAGAAACTGTGTTCCTGATCAAGCCAAATTCATGAATCATTATATTGGACATACCACTACATGCCTGTCAAGAAGACTCACGTTACATTTTTCTGACCATAGCTCAATTATGACCCATTTAAATATACATGGGAACCTACCTAAATCCGTCCGCAACATACTTGTAGAAAATACGACTATAATAGTCTCATCCACATGTTAAAAAATGGCTAAAAATAATGGAAGCCATTATAATAAAAAAAGAAAAAGTCAACACACAATAATATCAACTATGAACACGGCTACAATGAGCTGACCGTGTTTGGAAAAAATTCCTATCACATGTTTTTATATAAAAATCTACATATTCACTTAAAAAATCCTTAATAATGGCTAAACAAACAGCTGAAAACATTCGGATATATAGAATATTTGGACAGTTTTTACAGTTTATGTCCATAAAAATAAATTGAATACAAAGCTTTATATATATATATATATATATATATATATATATATATATATATATATATATATATATAGGGCTGGTGCAAGAGTCTCTATATCTATACCTAAAAAAACAGAACGCTCAAAAATTAAAAACGCTGGCATGTCTAGAAAATATAATAATTCGCCACAAATGGCAACTAACGAAAGAAAAGAGGAAAAGGGAACAAAAGAGAAAACGCTAAAGAGCGCGCGTAAAGTTAAAAAGAACGAAGAAAAGAACAAGCGATCACGATACCCTATACGTACGCACATCCGCACAGACAGGCGCATGTCCGAATACAAACAATACGGAAAAATCTTACACCAATGATAAGTGCATAAAAAAGAAAAAAAAAATCGAAAATTATAAGCAGTAATATGCTGATATCCCTTGAAGAGTGGACGGACGGCTCCACCTACGAAACTATGGAGTCTTGATGCTGAATCAGCAAAGTGACAATCTTTTTTTTCTTATTAAAAAGTTGAAGAATTTTAACACATTCATCATTATGGATAAAAAATAGTGAATTTTATTTAGTGTTTTTTCAACATCTAGCATGAGCAAAACAAATTCACGGAGTTGGACAAAAAATCCCCCAAAACAAAAACAGAATGACGTCAAAATCCGCGAAAAATTTTTCATCCTTTAATAATCAGTTCTGCTAAGTCTAATTTGTAACGTATATAGAAGTAAGTAGAAAAAAAGCAAATGTTGATAAGAAAGCGATGATCACAAAGCATTGCCCGGGTTCTCCAATCAGGCGTGTACCCCCGGCAGGGATTTCAGGGATAGTACGCCATATATATATATATATATATATATATATATATATATATATATATATATATCATTATTATTATTTAAAAATACGTTTTCATCGAGACACAGAAATTACTATGTTTCGGAACTAAAAATTAAAATTAAAATGATTTACTTTTTAAGCAAAGTAGTATTATATTTAAGAGTTTAAGTTGGAGGGGGAATGAGATTTCAGAATTTTAAATGGGTGTTAAATTTAAACGAATGAGGGAACAAGTTTAATCTAAGATGGAAAAGTGAAAAATGTGGGTTAAAGGTTTGGTGTTGGTATGTAATTTCTGTTTGCCGATATGTGCTTTCGTGTATGAGACGTGTCATCCTGTCTACCTTCTTTTTTTAGAACATCTAGAAGGTACATTAAAATACAAGTAATTATTTGTATCGAATCACGTGTTAGTTTTGGCATTTTTATTTATTTTTTTCAAATACATTTGGGGTTTTCTTAACGGGGCTCCAAATATGATTAAATCATATTTTATATATTGATATTTTTAATTATAAAAGATCTAAAATGCTATATTTATTACATTTAATGGTACATTAGATATGGCATTGTGAAAATTAAAATTAAAATTTAGGAATTAAGTACACTTTTTATTTGTAATCAAATAATAGATATAAAATTATGAAAGTTATACTAATTATGTTTAAAAGTGAACATAATGCAATGTCTACAAAATAGAGTTATTACTTTTTGTTGATTTAATAAATCTTTATTTTTAAGAAACTTAATAATATATAACTTTTCACAAAGAACATGGGTTATTTAAAGACCTACAAATTCTCGATTTTTAATAATTTCCATTTTACTGTGGAGGTTTCATTTGTTTCTTTTCGATGCCAAAAATATTTAGATAGGGATGTTTGGTTACGATACTCATTGTTCACGAGAGAAGACAGGTGCTGGTACCATCTTAATTTAAACTCATTTTAATGCTATCAATATAACATTTTTAATATCTGGATTTTCAATAGATGAAATAGTACACTGGTAAACTATAGATTCTCTAAGACACTTATTATCCAATGGACAATTTATGGGATTCCCACGGTTACATAATTTTTCATTACTATTATCTATTCTCCTTTCTGAACCACTATTTTTTTATTCTGGTTTAAGTATTTATTTAAAATTTTATTATTGTGTTTTTTTTAAAATAATTTTTTCTAAATTTTCAATACAACTATAACCTAATTTTAGGGTATTTTTATTGAAAATTTTGCTAAGAGGATTATTTCTTGGTAAATTTTTTTTAATCGAAGCAAGAAATTTTTGTCCTAACTTACTACTAACCATTTGGTTGAACGGGGGGGGGGTGTACCAAATGATTTTTCTATTTCTGTTTCTTCTCTGGTTATTTTTATTATCATTTTTATATTTAATGCCAGGGCATTTACAACCACTAGTCTTTAAATCTTTATAAAAATTACAATTTTCATAGAATAACTCTTCATTACAAGAATTTATACTAATTCGTTTCTCTATGGATGAAGGTATATGTTTTATTATACATGGGGGCGGTTTTTGTTTTGTTTTTTTAAGCTTTTCCCCCCAGGCAAGACTGGAAGCCACTAGCACGCTAGGGGTTACAGATGATTTGGAACGAGAGCAGATAGGAGTGTTAAAGGAAAGGATGTGAAGAAGGATAGAGGATAGATCAAGGCAACTGGAGATGTCGATTGACGTTACACTTGAAAAGTTGGAGATTATTGTTGTCAGGGAAACAGGAATGAGGAAGGGAGTTCCATAGGTGTGAGGTGTGAGATATGAAGCTATTGGAGTAGAAGAGACGTCTACATTTAACAGTTTCAACAGTGAAAGGGTGGGAACGGGATGCCAGCCTCGTAAGACGCTTGAATTCATGGAGCCTGGGAACCAGCGATAGCAGCTCATCGGAGCAATTACCATGGAAGTATTTATAAAAGAGATTGAGAGAGATAACGGTGCGTCTGTGAGAGAGAGAGAGACTGCAGACGAGAAGCCAGATCAGGGCCAATTACATTGCATACCCGTCTCTGGATCTTATCAAGAACCTTGAGGCAAACAGAAGGGGCTCCAGACCATATATGGCAGCAATACTCCATGCAAGGGCGGATGGTTGTAAAGGATTGGTATTTGTTTTCTTATAAGGTTGGTATATATTTTTTTATTAAGTCTAATGTTATAACGAGGAAGTTTACCTTTTAGTTTTGTATTAATAGTAACTTTTAAATTTAGGCACTTAAATTATGTATGAGTTTTCTTATCGTGTCAATTTTGAAGTTTGTTGACTTCCTCACAACCATAAGGACATCATCCCTGTACAATCCAATATCTTCTATATAAATTTCATAGTGGTTAGTGATATTATACAATATCACTACCCTCCAGTTTACCCTGAAGATCTTTAGGATTTTTTTCATTTTCTGCTCAATCTAGCGTATTGAGCACTTTACGTTTTATCTTAGTTAATCGATTGTTTTTTTTCCTTTGGATTGGAATTTAAGGTACTGGACGATTCTTTCGCCCTGCGCGGATGTTCCTAGTTCTTTCTTTTTTTTTTTCCAATTTTTTTCCCAGGTACCAATTTGTTTCGATATATATATATTTGCAAATTGCATCATCTGTTTTTTTTTTACCAACCGAGTATAGTTACTAATATTATATATATATATATATATATATAAATGTGTGTGTGTGTGTGTGTGTGTGTGTGTGTGTGTGTGTGTGTGTGTGTGTACATTATGTTCAGATAGCGTGTATCTGTAAAAATCAATAAAAAGACAAGAAGAAAAACTATTCTTAGTCGATGCGTTTCAACCTCTGCTGGACTTTATTAAGACAAATGACAAATTTGCATTGATAAAATCCCTCAGAGGACGAAGCGCGTCGGCTAAGAATAGTTCTCCTCTTGTCTTTGCATATACATATATATATATGTATATATATATATATGTATATATATATATATATATATATATATATATATATATATATATATATATATATATGTATATATACGTGTATGTGTGTGTGTGTGTGTGTGTGTGTGTGTGTGTGTGTGTGTGTGTGAGTGTTGTTACCTAGAAAGGGCTACTGAATGAGGAATAACCAAAATGCAGTTTGGAAGTGAAATGGCATTCTTCACAACATAAACTAAATACAATTCTCGTCAGCGAAAATCAAAATTCATAGAAGTGTGAAGCCAGTAAATTCAGTGTAAATAAATATTTTTAAAGACACCCGTTGCATTTTCAAATTCATTTTTTTATATTTCTGCCGTGTGGGATATATCAAATTTTTTTCATGCAAATGTGTACGAAGAGGAGTGACGCTGAGAATTTAAGATTTTAAATTTAATTTAATATATATATATATATATATATATATTACTTTAAAGGCTATTTTTGTGAATACGCATGTTTGAATAGACGTCGTGTTTATGTTAAAACACCTTATATTACGTCTAATGGCTTGCACACTCGAGAAAACTTAATAAAGAAAACCATGCTCTCCGGCATGGTTCGAACCGTCTTCATACTTTGTGAAAAAAAAAAAAAAAAAATAAAAAACAAAAAACAAAAAAAAACAACTTCGTTTGATCCGGTGGATCATGGAGCGAGCGGCTATTTTTGTTTGTTTTTCCTTTTTAACTTAAAAATTTTAAGTAATGCATACATTCGCCCCTGCTTAGAATACTGCTGCCACATATAGTCCGTTGCTCTTGCTATTTATTTAGAGATTCTTGATTAAATTAAAAAAAGAATCAGCAATATTACTGGTCATGATGTGGTGTGTCGGCTTTAGTTACTCTCCAACCGTCGTTAAGTTGCCGTCCTGTGTCTTCTCTACAAATATTTTATGGTAATTATTCCGATGAGCTTTTCGCTATGTTCTCTGGACTTTATGAATTTAATCGCGGTACTAGATTGGTAACACACTCTAATAAATTTACAGTTAGGGGTAACCGTAAGTTCTATCCTAACAGTTTCATTTCTCGCACTTCTCGCTTGTAGAACTATCTTCAGGCTCTATGCTTTCTGGCCAACTTTGATCTTCAAATATTTAAATGCAATGTCAATCGTTATCTACTATCTTCCTGATTACTCTTCTATTGTTCTCTCTTTTTCATGAAGTTTTCTGTTTTCTAATTCTAATTCTTTCACACTTAGTAATTCTTTGCGCCTTACTGGCTTTACTGCCTTGCTTGGGTTAAATTCTATTAAAAAAAAACTCGTTCAGATTTTCTCGAAAAGCAAACTTTTTAGAAACTTGTACATGTTTTCCTCTTTCATTCAGAAATCAAAAATAGAAATAAAGAGAAATCAATGTAAAAAATTTCCGTTACCACCTCTAACACAATTGTCTGAGAAAATCGTTACAGAATAAGGGAAACAACTTATCGACACCGGTTAAAGGGAGATAAATATACTTGAATTCTAAAGAATTTGTGGGAAATAAAACATTCCTGTATGCGTAAAAAAAAAAAATTAAATGTTCATATTTTATGTTTTTTAACTGTAAACGAAACTAAAATTCAGCAGACCTTTTATTGCAATTTAGAGAGAAAAAATAAATTATATATAAAATATTAAATTAATGTGATAAGACAAATAATTGCATTTTAAAACATTTCACAGTGTAAACCAGAATCGACAAAAACGTCTTTGGAAGAAAAGACTCTCTTAAAAATAAAAGATAAAACATTATAAAATTAATTTTCTTGAGAGACTTATAACATTTGTAAGAAGAAAGACTAGAAAAATCGGATTAATAAATTATTTCTTTAAAACAAGTAAAATTAAAATGTAACGTTGCGGTAATAAGAAATGTAAAAAAATCCAATTTTTTACCTGTTCGAAATAGAAATACAGATTAATGCAGACCAAAACGTTGTTTTATGTATGCGTGTAATTTTCCGTCTGTCAGCAGTGGACGACTACCAATATTTGTTTGTTTACATATCTTCGTCCGTATATTTTAGGTGTTCTAAAATTATTTTAAAATCATGAAGCTATTTTAAGCAATAAATATGCGAAAGGTTGAGTAATTAATTACGAAAGGTATGAATAAACAGCATTGCACAACAACCCCAGCCAACGGTAACGAAAAACTGATTTTGTGAATTTACGCGACGATACTTATAAGAGAGTATATATAGGCTCAAGAAAGCTTAAAGTTAAATTTATTAAACTCAGAAGTTTGTTGGTTAACAAACGTTTTCATCATGTTTAAATATCTATGTTTAGGAAGAAAATATTGTTAATCATTTTCTAGAGTGAGCTTTCAAATTTCATAGCAGACAATATGTGATCGTCTGAAATTTGAAGGCTTTTTCCAAAGCTGTAATTGCATTTTTGATAACGTCGCTGATTGGTTCATAAATGTTAATGTGAAAATTTGAACTTGGAGACTATGTTTTGCACAAAAATGAGTCGATTTCAGCGTGAAATGATCTCGCTACAGAATTAAGATTTTTAGTGATATCTATTGAATTTTTCTACAATTTTTAATGTGGTTACACACACACACACACACACACACACACACACACACACACACACACACACACACACACACACACACACACAGAGATATAATTAAGCAATCAAAAGTCCTAAATTCGACCAAGAAGTATTTTTAAAAAAAATTGTGATATTTATCAAATTTTTGTAAATGACACGGGTTGACAAATTTTTCAGCGATCGCTCATTGCCACAACTTAGTCATAAATTAGATGAAAAAGATATTATAAACATTATTCGTCGGTGCATACCATTTAATGATTTCAATAAATACGTCAGATTTCTGCCTGAATTGCTACGATAGTAGTTATCATTATTTACATGCGAACTATTGTCTTCAATTTTGTTGTTGTTATCACAATGTTTCGGCCTTTGTTCCCTCCGGCCTTCCCCAGGTGTATGGGTAACCTACAGGGAATTTCGAAATGAAACCTTTATTTCCTCTACGGGGGTAGATT
This sequence comes from Acanthosepion esculentum, assembly GCA_964036315.1. Classification (NCBI taxonomy): domain Eukaryota; kingdom Metazoa; phylum Mollusca; class Cephalopoda; order Sepiida; family Sepiidae; genus Acanthosepion; species Acanthosepion esculentum. Next base: position 35,346,253 of record OZ038502.1, read on the forward strand.
GTTCACGTTCCTCGGCTCATGTTTAAGGATATTCAGACTATTAATTGTCCAGTGTTTTCCCTTGTCCAGTATTTTCACTTCTTTCCAAAGGGGCTGATGAATACCTTTTCCCCTCCATACACGACCAGCCGTGGCTGATTTCATTGTTTCCTTATGGCTTTTCAGTGTTTCTCCAGCCTTACTTTAAGTGGGCGGCTAGTTTTACCTTTACATTATTTACCATTATCATTGTAAGGAATGGAATAGACACAGTTCTTGGTCATGTCCTCTCATGTGTGACGCTTTACTTGGGAGATATTTCTATGTAGAGTGAAGCTGCTTCTGAAAAGTGTCCTGATGTTGTATGTACCGCAGATCTTCTGAATCTTTTCCGATAAGTCACTGACGCAAAGCAAGACAGACCGTGGCAATTTTCTGGTCCGCCTCGACCTTTCTGCTGTTGGATTATTTTGTGTACTAGTGTACTAGTGAGCAAAGCCAAATGACTTGACTCACTTTATAGTTCCCCAAATTAAGGTTTTTTACACTGGTAGCACAATGAATCCATTCAAGGAACGTTGGCGGGAGCATATGCAATCTTTTAATAGCAGTAATTATAAGTACAAGACTTCATTATCCAAGTATTTTTGGAGTCTAAAAGAAAAGAATAAAACACCCACTGTTAAATGGAAATTAATCAGGAGAGCCCGAAATGTAACTCCCTATATTCCCCGGTTATATATGTCTTGACGAAAAATTTGTAATAATTAGATTTAAAAATAAAACCCATCTCTTAAATCAAAGATATGAACTAATCGTTAACTGTAAACACCGTTATAAATTTAACTTATTATAGGGGTTGTAATACTTTCAACGATAATGATATGTCACTGTATATTTAATAGATTATTACTTTCATTACTTGATGGTCCTCCTGTTGATGTGGGTGTGTGTTGGTTTACGTGTACTATGTTGTTCGTGTCTGCGTGTGTGTATGCATATAAGTGTGTGTTTGTACTGCTGGATGTATATATGTATATATATGTACGTAGGTTTTTTTTTCTTATAAAAACAAAGAAGGTAAAAAGTAAAAAAGGAGGAGAAAAAGAGAGGAGGGTAAAATATATGTATATATGTATATATATATGTCCAGGTATGTTGTGTATGTATATATCTATTTACGT
>OZ038502.1:35352415-35444732 GCA_964036315.1 Acanthosepion esculentum
CTATTTGCCCATAGCTGGGATCTTAACACGCGCTACCACCTTGGGTCTGACTGGACCTTGGAATAACAGCAATTAAGAGGTGGTTCCACGCTCCTCAAAACCTTCCGACCAGAGGCCTTGTTGTTGGATGTAGTTTATGTTAATCGGAGAGCGGAGTTCCAGTTCCACTTGGGTTCGTTATGTTCCCTTACGTGCAACTACCCTTGTGAAATATATGAATCCACTGCTTCTCCTCCCAGCTATGGGTTAATTAGTAAGACTTTTATCACCAAAAAAAAAAAAAATTCTTACAATCTGAAAAATATATTTTCTTGCTTTAAATAACCTACGAAGTGTTGATAAGCCGTAGAAAATGAATCAGTCAATGAATCGTCTGAACATTTGCCATGGCAATATCGATAGAGTAGTGATGCAGATCATCGTATCGAACCCTTTTACTTCCTGGTATAAGGGGTCGATCAGTTGCTCAGTTCGATTGGTTACGAAAGACAGTAATTCTTGATTAATTTCATTTCGCAATAATTAAAGTTATTCTCTTGGCAGCCGACCAAATATACATAGAATAAAACTTGACCTTTGTTCTTATTCAAAGACTTGTTCCGTTACTGACCAGTCAGTTAATTGAAGGTCAATCCAATCAGGCGGCTGTCGAACAACTCACAACTCGGAGAAACGGAGGCACTGATTTGGGTAAAGGCTCATTTTTAGAATTTCCAGTATTTTTAAAGTGTCGGCAGCGAATTGGTAAAGTTAGACTGATTCAATTTCAAGTAAAATGCATTTGGACGTGGTGGAATTATTAGCAAGTTTCTCTCGCCAGATCAATTACAACCGAGCAGTCAGTTCGCTCCTCACTGGGTATTCCCTACTTTCGGCCTCGTGGCACATCTAAGCTTAGTAAATTACTTTTGGGTACTTCGACGTGGTGTAATGGTTAGCAAGTCTGTCTCCCTAGATCAGTTAGGACTGAATAGTGAGTTCGATCCTCACTCGGTGCTCCAAACATTGATAATACATAACAGTTAAACACATTTATTACTTCAAACGTTATTATAGTGGGTAATTGAAATAGACGCCCATTATTGTATTTTTATTTTAAACAGCGTGTATGAAATCTATCAGCCTGAGCATTCGAGAAATCTTAATAAAGAAAATGTGCTCTCTGGCAGGGATCGAACCTGCGTTCCCCTTTGTAACAGAAATCAACGTTTGATCCCGTGTGCTTTACCACTTCGGCTACGGAGAATGTGATATTTGAGCGTGTCTTTATTTTCCCTTTTAAGGAAACTGCACTTCTCATAGAGATATTTTCTCGAAAATCCCCTGTCTGGTCAGTTTTATATCTGAATTGTAAACAATTTCAAAAGAATTAATGGATTTATTTTTAATCGGACGTTTTTATTACTTCTGTCAATATTATAGCGGATACTCGTATTTGAAATAGACGCCTTAATTTTATTTTAAACAGTGGATATTACGTCTATCGGCATGCGCATTCGAGAAGTCCTAATAAAGTAAACGTGCTCTCCGGTAGGGGTCGAACCTACGGCCCCCCTTTTAGGAGAAAATGCCGTTTGATCTGGTGTGCTTTACCATTCAACAACAGAGGGGATCACAGTTCAGTAAGGCTCTATTTTCCCTTTCCAGGAAAGCACATTTCCTCATTAAGTTATTTTTTCCAATAAAATTTCTCATTCTTAATATATTTTTTTAGTTTTTTGAATGCATATTTCGCTATTCCAACGCACCTTCGGAATTCTGTATTGCATTTTTTCATCAGCTGTTGTGTGTTATGATAGTTCAACTTCTGTACTTTCTTTATTTGGACCTCTCCAATATGTAATTCTCATGCAGATCTGCCCCTTTTGCTAACAACTAGACATTCTGTCTTCTTCCAATTGATGGTTTGTCCTTTCTTCCCGTTTTCCTTTACTGGCCTTTCTAGAAGTATCACTGAAACAAATATTTCTACTTCATTTTTTATGCTTGTTGGGTTTGTACCAGACTAATTTTACTATATATTTATATCATGATCAAATACAAGGATAAATAAAAAAAAAGTAAAGGCAATCTCCATACAACACCCGTATTTCTACTGATAAAGAACAAATGCATGTCACCTTACGACAGTCTCCCTGCGTGGAGATGCACTTCTGGTATCATTCAACGAGCTTTTTCCTCCGTTTCCGAAAAGAAAATTTTTATAAATTATTTTATAACGTGTATGGATAGATTTTAATTACGAGAAGGGTTTTATAAATTTCAACCGAGAGCAGTAATGTTTCCTTGTAGGGAAACGGCTAATATTACCATTACCATATGTATATCAGTATTTAATTTATATTTGCCTATCTAAATATACATTTTTACTCTGAAAGGTTCTTGACCTAATCAAGAAGACTTATTTTTAAAAATCATATGCTCACGAAGTCACGTCTGCACCGCTTGTTGATTTACGCACCCAATGCACACATTTATGGAAACCCTAGTCATCACGCACTATGGCTTGTGCAGATCCATCGCTGATGCCCACGATTGCCGCCTATCCTGATGAAGACACCCACCTCTGGGTGTGTCATTCCGTGCGTGATGTAGATGGGCGAACAGGTCGGCTTTCGTCCGTTACACTTTTTCTTCCCGCTTTGTAGAGTTTTCATGGTGCGTGCGCTAACATCCAGCAATGACTCCCTTTGCCTACAGAAAGCGCTCTACGGCGCGTTGTTCCTCAATGGTGCAATCGCTGTGTGGAGCGTCCATACGTCTGATCTCGTTGCTCTCCACCACCCGACTGAACGATGGAATGCTGCACGCGACTAGCTACCCGCCATCCTATGCGTGCGCGCGAAAAGTGTCGCATCTCATCGCCTCCCAGTTGTTTTTAGTGCGTTATTTCAAAATTGTCGTTACTTTGTGATTTACATTCGTATTTCGTTTGTGGACGGAATGTATTTGTGTTATTGGATCATCTCCAAGTAATCATAGTGTAGTTGATTATCCAGTGATTGGTTATTGATTTTTATAATTATTTTTCATTTCAAGTTGATGAGTTTTATTGATTAATCATTGTCAGTTATTAAGTATGGACAGATTATTGTTTCGATCTAGATTCTTGACCGCAGAATAAGTACATTGCGAGCGTTTATTTTTACATGAAAACATATTTAGATTTGTACTTTTCACAGAGGTTTTGTCAGAACATTAGAGATGAAAAGGCATTATTATTATTATTATTATTATTATTACTATTATTACTATTATATGCTCTACTATTCAGATAAGTAATGGAAAATGGATACAGAGATCCCCAAAAAGGAGTCCCAAGAATGCTTCCATCAATTGAAACTACACTAGATAAACTGCGTTTATTCAGAAGGGACTACTTCGAAAGAAATTAAATGCCAAATTCACATGTGTTGTAGTATTCTTTTTATCACATCAGTTGCGATGCTTTTTGAACAGACCTCGTATATGAGTGGTTAAATCGATTATACTCTTTTAAAATGTGTTTAAATCAGACCCATATCTTATACCTGCATGCTGTATGAATTAAAAAAAAAAAAGAACAATCCGGTAACGAAAGTGGCAAAGATTTTTTCTGTCGGTGGAAATGAAATTTTAACCGTCCGGACATATCAACGAGGGTTTGACCAGTTTCGATCGGGAAAATTTCCTCTCGAACTGGGCGACCAAGTTCTGTCAATATTCTGTCAAACTAGCTGAAGAAAATCCGAAACAGTCTAAACAAAGAGTTGCCATCTGCACGTCAGGGAAGAGTAAGCTTGCTTCCGAATCTTTTCAGGGTAGAGTTATCACCGGTGATAAAATGTGGGTTCGCTATAATCATATCCAAAAAAAAATGACAATGTTTAGCACCCACTAAAAAAGGAGAATTCATATCCAAAGCAAGATTACTCCTTAAAAATATGCTCTGATTTTTATGGGATATAAAGGGTGTCGTCTATCATGACACAAAAGAAAAAAAAGATAATGTGGAGAAGTATTGCACAAAGATTTGCAGCAAAAGCGCCTGTTGTAACCTAGGGAAGGTTACTAAATAGAATAATCACACGAAGGTTGGTAATGAACGATAATACTTAGGACACGAACAACACATATAAGATTCGCAGGCGGCGCGTAGAAAAAGTAGTCAACTGCTAGAATTGAATCAAGTGAACTCCACAATGAATCTCCAACTGCAGACCAACATACAGTATTTACTACTGTATTTATATGATTGGGGACATACACATTGTCGTCCGTAGGTAGGCTACAACAGCGCCCATCATTGGTTAATCGTTAAGGCGTTAATGTAATATTAATCTTTAATGTAAGGCCACATATTACATAGATCACTCAAGAAACTACCTGAAAGTTTTGACTCGTCTACCTTACTCTCCTGATCTAACTCAATCTGACTATTAAGTTATTTAAAAGTATTTCTTAGAACGAAAACAATTTATTAATTGCAAAGAGTGTTTCTTCATTGAAAGTGATAATGAATTTTGTATCGAAATCTACGCCTGAAGGATCAACTATTTGCCAAATGGGTGTGAATATTATCTGTATATATCAATTAAGCATTTTTTTAAAAAATTTTCAAATGCGATAGAACTTTCTTTGTAACCTAATATTTAAGAGTATCTATTCAGATCTTCAAAGATTTCAAGCGTGGTCACGGTTCACTTTTCTCTTTTCCTTTTGTATCTTCACTATATTTGTGTCATGTGGAAAATAAGCATTTTACATTGCTTGGTGTTTGTACAATGCGTCTCAGAAGTCACCTAGGGATTTAAACACTTGTTTTTTTTAATATTAAAAAATAGTAAAGGAATACCTAAAGTTGAATATTACAAATATAAAAATCCCCTATACAGACTTCAAAACAACTATAAACTCATAGATTCTAAAAAAGTGGCAAGAGTTATGGAACTACCACCTAAACAACAAACTTTGCAAAATTAAAGCCATTCTAAAAGAAAGAACAAGTCTGTCTTATCAAGAATCAGAATCAGACACATCTCTATCACTCACTCATTTCTCCTAAAAAAATAAACAACCTCTTGAATGCACGGCATGTCCTGAGGCTGAGGCACATACTGTAAAACATTCTAACCAATTGTACTGACCTTGTCCTTATATGTCAACAAATTTTATGTTATGACCTGTCTAGAAGACCTCTTCAAAAATATAAAAATAAAGACTATCCTAGCTTACTCGAAGGAAGTTGGTCTATACTACCAATTATAGCACTAAATAACTTCATTCTAGAAGAATGACTGGAGAGTGATGGAACCAACAACCAAAAGAATTGTTTACAAATCATATATTACTATCTTTTTTTGTTGCTTAGTTCCATTTCACGTTGTTCCCGTACCATCACCGAAGTTAAGCTACGTCGATCCTGGTCAGTACTTAGATGGGTGACCGTTTTAGAATTCCAGGTGTATGCTGATATTCAAAAGAAAATATTTATTATGATTTCCGGGAAATGAGACAAACTTCTACTGCACAGCGATAGACTGAATAATTGGCTCGTTTGAAAGAGGCATGGGAAAACGAAAGAACTTTATATGGGCAAGAAATCGAAAATTGATTTTGTTGCAGATAATATCAAACTTCTGGTTGCATAGGCGACACAGCCAACGACTATTTATTATTATTATAATATATTATTATTATTATCATAATTATAATATATTATAATAATAACATATTATTAATAATAATATATTATCATTTTGGAGGTTCACTTTCCAACTATGATGCCCGGATTCGAATCACACCAGGGTCGATTTGTCAGATAGCAGACTAATTGAAGTTATCAGGCTAGGGACACGATCCCAGCGTGTGGCAGCGTTGGAAAGTGCCTGAAAACCATAGGCCACCTGTTGGTAAGAGCCTGGTGAATGAAATTACATCGGTGGAACTATTTGGAAGCCGAGAGTATGTGCGTACTGGTCGTGTTCAAAATGCTGATCACGCCACATTATGCGTTCTCACAACACAGAAACTATAACTAAGCTCTGCTCAGTACAGTTTCAGTAAAAAAAAACAACACAGGTGGACTCTATGGGCGTTGAAGAAACACAAACATGCCTGAACAGGCGTCTGCACCAGAGATTAGATAGGTGCCTTAATGTAACAAAATAGCCGATCGTTATTATTATTATTATAAATATTACATGAATATTATATATTATATTATACGATACTACATATTATTTATTCATATGTGTAAGAAAGTCGAACTTTTTCTGTTGACAATATCCGGCTTCCGGTTCCATAAGCGACGCAGTCAACGAAAATTATTGCTATATATATATATATATATATACATATATACATATATACATATATATATATATATATATATATATATATATATATATATATATATATATATAGGGCTATTCAAAAAAGAGTGAACCTATTTCATTGCCCGAAAAAGCAATTGAAAACTCCACTCAAGTCGCAAGTATTCTATTTACAATCAACTTTTATTTCCTGTCTTTCAAGTGTTCAATGGTGGCCACCACTTGCAGCAATGCGATAAGAGAATTCCCCCCAGACACGTATCAGCATATCGCTATCCACTGAGTTGATCGCTGTTGTTATTCGACGTTTAAGGTCAATTGAGGTTCGGAGGTAGCGGTGGAATATAAACGAGGTCTTTTACGTATCCCCACATGAAAAAATCACACACGGTGAAGTCTGGGGATCTCGCAGGCCAAGCACAAAGAGCAAGGTCTTGGTAAGTGCCTAAACGAGGTGTAGTCTGTAAAGTTTCAAATGTAGACGTCTTCTTAGCACAAGCCATATAGTGGACTGAGAGATCGCAAACTCACGGCTAGCTCGATTTGTGTACTTCTGTGGATTCCCCTCAAACGCAGCCCCGGATTCTCGCACTTCTTCCTCCGAAACTCGTGGCCGTCCTGGACTTTTTCCTTTATACAGACTCCCACTCTCTTGAAAATGTTTAAACCATCGCCGAATGTTCTTAGGAGAAAGCGGATTAATGTCGAATTGTCTTCGAAAAGCACACTGCACCGTGAAAACTGTATTTGTTTTCGCGAAATCGAGAACGCCTTTTGCCGAGTTCTCACCATTCCAGTAGTAACCAAACAACTGACGTTGCCCCTGTAGCAGCCATTCAAGACTTAGAAAACTCCTCTTTCAAATCGTCACTGACTCATTCCATGACAATGCGTCATGAAATCGGTTCATTCTTTTTTAATAACCCTGTATATAAACTACATCCTGCAGCAAGGTATCTTATCGGGAGATGGGAGGTTTTGATGAGCGTGGAACCACCTCTTAACTGCTGTTCTTTCCAGGTCCATACAGACACAGAGTGGTAGCCCCTGTTAGGGTCCCAGCTAATGTGAACCCCAAATAAAAATCGACAGTACAATTCTATAGTCAAATAACCAACAATCCATTTTTGTAGCAAAATGACTAACAATATATTTTCTATAGCAAAATGGCAATCGATACAACACAAAGGAAGTATAAAAATATTTTTTATAGTAGAATTACCAGCAATACATTTTTATAAAAAAAATTAACAACAATACATTTTTTTTAGTGAAATTACAGTAATACATTAAAAAATTGCCAACAATACATTTTATGATCTACATACAATAGATCTAAAAAACATACCTTTAAACTGAAAGTATAAAATTAAAATTATTTGTTTATATGGGCAAGATAGTCGACTTTTTGCTGCTGACAATACTTGTTCAATGGTTGCAGAGACGACATAGCCAATGAAAATCTACTATATGTTTTCGATCTTAATTGAGCTGTAACTGTAGTCGAATTTTTATTGTGGCATGTACAATTTCCGAAGACGATAAACAGTCAACAATGAAAATTCCTGCAGCCAAGCTGCCCCCAAATCTAATAATCAGTGTTCCTTTGGATCTTGATGGTACCACCGAGAGTAGGACCATATAATCTGGGAAGCTCACGGACTACCATCGCCCAGGCCGATATCCTTTTATCGCATTTCTCGTTTGTGGAACTCCTTTTCGGATCCATGCTTTCCAGTCAACTTTAATTTTCCAAAATTTAAATGCAACGTCAATCGCTATCTACTCTCCTCCCGATTGCTCTTTTCTCTTCCTGCTCATTATTAATGTTTCTATTCCCAATTCTTCCACGCTCTACAACTCCTTGTGTCTTAGTGGCTTTACTGCATTGCATGGGGTGGAATAGTTTTAAAAAATGCAAATGCATAAATTTAACTATCGTCCTATTTACACTCCTCTCCAGTTTTTTTTAACAAGAGTAGAGGTTTATCCCTTGTTTCTTGTTTAAGATTGTTTTCCGGTTCCTCCAAAAGTCTTTTTCTTCTCTTTCACTTCCAATAGCTCCTTGCGTTTTAATGACGTTATCGTCTTGCTTAGGGGTGAATTCTGAATCCAGAATTTTGAACTAGGGAGAGAAGGTTATTTGCTTCTTGAGTTAAAAGGTGAAAGAAAACAGGAGTTATAACTATTTACATCTTTTGACATTCTGACTAATGTACGCATCTTTGTGGTTGTTATCTCAGCGTTTCAGCCATGGCTGTAGGACGCCCGGGAGCAAAGTTTAAAATGATATTTCTTTACTTTTCTTTCCTAAAAGTATATATCTGACCCTTTGTTACATCGCAATTCCAGGCGCCAAAACACATTTTCAGAACTGTTTATATCGCGAGAACAATTATGACAAAGTAGTGAGTTCGATCATCACTGGGTGCCCCATACTTTCGGCCTTGTGCCACATCTAAATTAGGCTTTGAAAATAACTCTATTGAAGCAGAGACGTTTTAATTATGACCAAATTAATGTTTTAATCTTTCTATGAAATCTAAAATTGTTTTTTTTCTCGATTTTCGACGTCAGACGACAATAATGGCATTGACTCGTTAAAGAAAAATTATGCATAATATTCTTGTCTTGAGTTTCTGAAATGAAAATTTTTTATCGAAACAACTTTTAAATTGAGTTCAAAATAGTCTCTAGGGATGAGGACTTATTGACATTGTGACCGAGTTGACCTCCAACATTGAGACAAATCTAATGATGAGGAATAAACAAACAGTCAAAATTCTTTTTTTAGAAGACAGAAAAATAGGAAAATAATGAACTATACTGCAGCTGGTTTGACACTAATATAAAATTACTTTTTGTGATGATGATTTTCATGCTCATCGTATTAGAGATTTCAATGTGGTTCTTCTTAATCAGTCTAATATATTATGTGACCCATATCCTCTTGGCGTCAGTTTAAACTCATGCCTTTTTCTCTATATATCTATATTTTGGAAAGTGACTATTACACTGAAATCTGTTGGAAAATTATCATGTTTCCATCTGCAATCATACTGACCCTCAATTTGGTTTAAAGTAAAAATGGAAATGCAAAGTTTATCAAAAACAATAGAAAAAATTATTTGAAACGTTTTTTTTTGTCTACAGAGAACAATTTATTGTTCATAGGTAGTCTTGTTAAATAGACTGTTCCTCGTTTATAGTATTATGTCAGAGTGTATAGTCGTTAGCAAGAGACAGATCTCAAGAAAGTTGGTTCACTGTGTCGTGTGAGACAGCTTTTCTCTCCAGAATCTATCTTACATATCTATAAGTCTACCATTCGTACATACTTAGAATATTGCTGCCACTTACGATCCGGTGTTCCAGCTATTTACCTTGAGCTCCTTGATAAGATCCAAAGAAGAATCAGCAATATTATTTGTCTTGATCTGGCAGCTCGGCTTCAGTTACTTTCAAACTGCCGTATGGTTGCCTCTCTCTGTGTCTTTTTAATAAATATTTTCATGGTAATTGTTTGGATGAGCTCTTCGTATCTAGACTATGAATTTAAGCGCAGTACCAGACTGGTGTCGAGATCTCATCAATTTAAAGTTGAGCTGGCTAGATGTAACGGTAAATTCTATGCTGACGGTTTCTTTTCTCGCACTTCTCGCTTGTGGAACTCACTTCCGGCCCGATACTTTCCAGCCAACTTAATGCACCTTCTTAGGCTAATGTTCTCAGCTGGGATGAAGTGGGAAGACTATATTGAATCTATTGCTAGGTCAGCTGCTAAGAAAGTTATTTCATTGTGCCGTGCGAGATAATTTTTCTCTCCAAAATCTATCATACATATCTATAATTCTACCATTCGTACATGCTTAGAATATTGCTGCCACTTTCGGTCTGGTGTTCCGGCTATTTACCTTGATCTCCTTGAGAAGATCCAAAAAAGAATCAGCAATATTTTGGCCCTAGTTTATCGTCATACACAGGTCGCAGTCGATTTTTTAGTTGTTAACTAGAAGGACCGTTCCTTACCAACGAAGTAAAATATTACGAAACAGGAAAACTTCATTAGAAACAAATTGTTGAACTGTTGAGTAATATCGGTCCTCCTATATGGCAATGGACTCTGGGCAGTTCCCCCAGAGGTAAAGAGGAGACTTGAAACAACAAATGTATTGTTCTACATACATTATGATGCTGGGAATACCATGGAGCGAACATGCGAACAACGGGGAAGTTTAAGGAGAATACAAACAATAGACAAAGACACTTGTATTTATAATCAGAAATTGAAATTTCTTATAATGGGATATATAATGAGGAAAGAGTGCGTAGAGAATTTTACACTCACAGGGCATACTGAAGGCAGGAGGGTCAGAGAGGAACAGCGAGTAACTTACCTAACAAGCTTACGTAAGTGAATCGTAGAACAGTGAATAGGGAGGGAAGGTAAGGGGACAAACACTGACCAGAACTACAAACTATAGAAAGTTGTAGAGAGCCATGATCTCCCACGTCCTGAAAGGACATAACATATAAAAGAAGTTTATTTATTTATAGTTGAAAGGCATAGTAAAGAAAAAAATATTGCTTAGACATAAAAAATATGGGAAGTTATGGAGAGCCATGATCTCCCACGTGCTGAAAGGACACAACATACAAAAGAAATTTATTAATTTATAGCTGGAAGGTATAGTAAGGAAACAAATATTGCTTAGACCTACAAAGTATAGGAAGTTGTGGAGAGCCATGATCTCTCACTTCCTTAAAGGACACATCATATAAAAAAGTTCATTTAGAGTTGAAAGGCATACTAAGGAAACCAATTTTGCTTAGAACTAAATGGTATAGGAACTTGTGGAGAGCCAGACCTCCCACTTCCTGAAAGGACACACCGTATAAAAGAAGTTTATTTATTTATAGCTTAGATGTATTGCGTAGTACTACGAAGGATAGGAAGTTGTAGATAGCCACGATCATCCACGTGCTTCTTGTTAATGAATACAACGAATCCGGAATTTATAAGTCCGGTAAAATAATGAACAGCGAAAACTGTAACTCGGTCAGTGAGGGAATTTCCAGTCGACCAGATCTAATTCGAGTTGATTTGGATATTGTGCGACAAGTGTTATATTTGCAAGAATTTTGGCCTGAGCAATTGCTAAAACCGGGGTCAAACACGGTTGACCCTCTTCCCTCCCCCCTCAGAGAAAGAACGATAATAATGTTGTACGCGCGCACCGTCTGGGTCTTCACCGACTCCTCACATCTGCCCGATCGATTGGTGTTTTAAACTTCTGACCAATCAAACCAAACAAGACATACAGCCAGTGGACTCCTCTGAAATGGCTGGCTAATGTCCAGTGTAGCCACTTCACACGAAGAATCCACTTCTGTCGTTGGACACCAGCCAACATTAACTGTCGTATCGTCAAGAGCGGTCATCTAGCTAGAGGACAATCACACTCAAGTGTGACAAAATGATCCGAAGACAATGGACAAGGTTCACGTTTGATAAAATTTAACGATTAGAAGTTTCTTTGATTAATTTTCTTCTTGAGGGTTGTGAGTTTAAGAAGTTTAGAGAAGACACACACACACACACATACACACACATACACATATATATATATAAATATAAATATAAAAGTGAACATTGAAGTCAACAGTCAGAGGCAATAGGCTGTTTTATGTTGGATGCAATCGTCAGGCCGCGAATGCTGGATTTTTCCTCGGCTAATTATAGATGTGGGTTACTGGTGCATTGTGGGCAATCTATTCTGGCGGTCATTTCTGCGGGAGTGGCTTGTTTATTTATTTATTTGTTTGGGTTAATTTATTTTACTTGTTTTTCATTTTCATTTTGTATTATTTATTCTTTTCTTTTTTTTAATGTTTTATTAACGTAGTAAAAACTTTGAGGGGTGGGGATTTGCTTAGGTCGCTTATTTAATAGTTTGTTTTGGTCTGGGAAGATAATTAAAGCTATTTATTCGTCCAATGTTTAGATTGCTTGCGGTAGTCAATTCTGTTATTTTGGCGGGTGGACAGTTTTTAATTTGTTTATTTGGTTTGATTATTTTTACTTGTTTGTGCTTATTTATGCTTATTTTTATTAGTTCTAATAGTTATTTTAGCGGAGGCGATTTGTTAATTTGTTCATTTATTTATTTATTTGGATTAATTTTTATTAGTTTTTTATTTATTTACCTTTTGTTTATTTTGTATATTTTTATTTATTCTATTCGGTTTTCACAATAAACTACTGACCCGCATATATAAATAGCCGAAGAAAAATCGTTCTAGCGAGGCAAACTTGCTAACCATTACACCACGTCGAAGTGCCTCTCTCTCTCTCTCTCTCTCTCTCTCTCTCTCTCTCTCTCTCGACGTGGTGTAATGGTTAGCAAGTTTGCCTCGCTAGAACGATTACGACTGAGTGGTGAGTTCGAACCTCACTGTGTGCCCCATTCGGCCTTGTGCCACATATGATAAAATGACTGAAAAATCGAAATAAAGTATGTTAGATGGAATATGGGAAAACCAGTTGCATGTTGAAAATCTTACTCTTCAGTTTCGTTCAGTAAGAACATATTCATCGGATAACAAGGCGACCTTGCTAGTTATATATGCCGTTGTTATTTACAAATTAACCACATCATCTGTCTATATTTCTCAGGTTGTCCTCATCTTTATTGTCATCGTTATTGTCACATTTACAACGTTTCGGCCGTTGTACGCTCCGTCCTTCTTCAATTGATATTATTTTGAATTTCGAACGTTGTGAATGTGACAATAAAGATGCGGACAAGAGTCCGAACAATGTAAATAGTGTAAATAGTTACAATACCTCATCTAAGGAGTATAGACAGATGCTGTGGTTAATTTGAAAATTTAACAGTTAATAACATTGAAATTAATAATCTGTGAAATTGTCGGGTTACCTCCTCTTAATTTTGAAACTGCTTCTAGGAGAGGCTCTCAGGACTATAAATATTCTGCGATAATTTTTCGTACCTCTTCTTACATTTTCCGTACGCACATTCACTCACGACACATACTTTGCATCAAAAAGTTTTCACCTTCATTTGACATACATCTTTGTCACGTGTAACCCTTTATTGTTAATACATTATCATTTGTTTTTACATATATATTGATTCTTGTCGTTTCTTTACATTTCTTTACGTGGACTCACACCCTCAGTCCGCCATATTTGTTGTGGTTATTTCAAGAGACACACGTGGTTATCTCTCAACGCATACACTGAACCGCAACAAACTAATCAATTACGTTGAATCGCTGACAACAAAATAATTTTTTAAACAACCAACTTGTTATTTGCATTATTCACATTCGGACTTATGTTCTCATCTTTGTTGCTTTTATACTAGCGTTTCGGCCGTTGTGTTCTCCGGCCTTCTTCTGGTGTCTGTTGATTCGAGTAACCTTCAAGGAATTTCGAACTGAACCATCTATTTAATCTACGGTGGTGGTTTGTTCTCGTTGCGCTTACCATGTATAGGGAGATATTTCGTAGAATTCGTAGTTTCGCTCGCTTGTTTCCATTGAGTCCAAGTAAGCACTGCCTAACTCAGGAGTGAACTCACAATTGGTATGTTATATAGTCACGAGGACAATAAAACCGGCGTCTTTAAAGCATGGTTATTCCCGTGACATCATCATGGCGGTATACAGGGTAAATGGGTAAATTATCGCCATTTTATATTTTTAATTTTGTGCATGCGCATTGTTTGTTTTTGATTTTGTCGACTGTACAGTATCGTAGAGCCAGTTGGGCACCGTCTATAAGAAAAAGAATGCCATGACGCAATTCACTCCGCCAGAAATTTAGAAACGGTATTCTCACCAGAAACTCCAATACGAACATTTCATAGTGTTTGGGTGTCAATCTTAGGTGAGTGCAGAGGATTCGGAAAGAGTTGGATGAGTCTGATGCTGATTACGAAGGTGTTTGGAGTGATCACTAGTGATGGCGACGTTATGCCTCCATTCATCTTCCCACATGGCCTCAGACCCAACACGGAAGCCTACATCAGTGCCTTAAGGATGCAGTTGCAGAAATTCAAACAGAAATCCAACTGGTATTCACATGTCAAATAAAAGGATATAACGTTTATTAAAGCAACAAGTTTCACACACTTCATATAAAACATCGTGCCTATATTACTAGCACTAATCTGATACTTTTCCACTTATTCGAAATCGAGATTGATGTACTTGGTCCGTCTGTTCCTGATCGCCTAAGGATGATCATTGAAAGCGACTTTGGTCAATTTTGCACCTCCGCAAAACAGTGTTATCTGCGTGAAATCGATCTTAGAATAAATATGGTCAAAGGGCATAATAAGATGGGATGATAATATGGAGGAGCCGAGTCAGGATTACGCAGTGGGTGTTGCAAAAGACCCCAACTATATCACTGGAACCACTTTATTTTTTACTTTAAACAGTTTTTCATGAATTAAAAGGCCAAAGAGCCACTCAAGATAGAGGGTTACTGAATGAGGTTTGTCTATGGATGTAAGAGGAGGAAGTGCAGATTATGGATTTTTCCAGGTCGTGGGATCAACCTTTTTCTCCAGAGGAGCGTGATGCACCCCAGAGTCCCATCAGCTCTAATCATGTTTCAGAAAGTATCCATCAATACCAAAAGCTGAAACGAAAATCCCATGTGTTGGAACATGTTCTCTTCATTCTCTATAAATTTATCCTTATGGCAAATGTTCAGACGAGTTCCATTTTTCAGTTCTACCCATTTAGACCTTTACAGTTTGAACACACATTGCCACTTCCACGGAGTCGATCCAATCTTATTTCCTCCGTGGTCCAAATGTAAGAAGTAAGTTCCACTGAAACAGGTTTCCCCCAAGAATTCCCGTATTGTGAAACAAAATTCCACGCAGGTGCTTTCCGTAACAATACAATTTTAACTGCTTCAAATCAAGGCTCATTCGTTATCTATCCTCTGTCACCCTCATAATCTATACTTTCTATCACCTCTTCTTTCAGTCATATCACACACCTCAGACATCATCACTATTTTAACAGCAAACCTCAGGTTTTGTGTGAATTTTAGTTTAAAAAGTGTTTGTTCACTGTTTTATGGTGTCAGTCACGTGCATGGTCTCCTATTCTGGTTGTTTCACGAATGTGTGACAGGTTCAAATTAATTCTTCGACTCATAGGGTGTCCATCGTCCACAAAACAGAATCGGCAATTTTCTTTTTCATGACAGCGTGAATTCGCGAGGTGTAGTCGGGTTCTTCTTTTATTACTAGCTATAATATGCAAGAAGTAAAGATGGCAGCTATGGTAACTGGACCGTAAGAGTATGTATTCGATTTAAGATAATTTCATGTCAAGTTACGCGGACATCTGATTCCAGTAAAGGCACGCGTTGAAAAGAGGAAGAACCTTGTTTTGGAATCCCAGGACCCAAGTCAGATCTGATTAAGGGCTTTCCGTTTCTGTTTTTTTTTTCATGAAGGGAAGAGTTTATTTTATTTTTTATTTTATTTATGGATTATCTATTTAATTTTTGGTAACTGCCACAATGCATCATCGCCCAGAAGCGGAACCTGTCGGTGAAGTAGTGAATCTCATTCCGTTTGGTAACGACCACACATTTTTCCTAAGAGTATAGTTTTTGGAAGAGGTTGTATCTGAGATTGCTGCTGATTCAAAAAGTCTTTGTCTGAAGTGTTATTCTCAGCAGGTACTGTCGTTATCAGTTAGTGGTCTTGCTCTTAGCTGGGTAGCGTCATTGTCAATCAGTTAGCCTTGCTTGGGTTTTTGATTCAGTTTCAGGCATTCGCAGTGTGTTACAAAGATACATTTGTCTGGTTCTCTGAATGGTGCTCAGCGGTAAAATGCTTTGCAGTTTGTTTTAGCAATTTAAAACGTCCAGCGTAATAGTAATATTAGCCGTTTCCCTATAAGGAAATATTTGGCATTCATTGACTTATCCATACGCTGAGGTATTAATAATTCCACATCCTGAATTTTTATGATGGATTCAAGATAAGTGCCATCACTGATTTCATTCCAATTCCAGGTCATAATTTTTGTTTTGGAAAGGTTTAACTTGAGTCTTATTTATTGGAAGAAGCCTTCAATAGACACCTCACTCTGTCAACTCCTCAACCAGACGTAGGTACATTTATTCACCTCTTCGTGAATGAAAAGCTTTGGAACGATATAGGCGACACGCGGGATGGTCCAGATTCCAAATTCAGTATTTTCTGCGATAATGGCCTGACTCGGTTCTTTTCTCATCCGTGGATCTGGGTGGTAGCAATGGCCGACCTGTAACGGCTACAATCTATTATATACACGCTGTTTACTGTATTTACAGTGTTTTACTTCCGGCTGATTTATGTCTATATCTTGCGTATCGTTCATCCTACGTTTCGGGTACAAAACTGCAGCCAGTAGATATAGATTCGTATAAGTCTCAACGAGAATTGCGCTTTCCTTAAATAGGTAATTCAAACCTTGCTCCGTCAAACTTATCTCTAGTGACGAAACTGTTAATGGTACGTTTCGGCAATCGAAGCAGTTTATTGATTGAAAAAGGGATACAAGTTCGATACCTTTAAACTTAAACTGCTCCAATTGAACGGCAAAAATTCCCAGTAATTAAATATCCGGTCAAAGACGGGTTACACTGCTAGTATATATATATATATATATATATATATATATATATATATATATATATATATATATATATATATATATATATATATATATATGTAAACGAGGCGTATTCTAAATGTTTTGAGTCTAAAATTCCTTCGATTTTCAATTTACGTATTTTTCGACAGATACATTTATTTCTCAACAACGGTTACCTCGACAGGCTGTTCTGACTGCTGTCCGCCTTCAAGGGATCTCTTTTGCCGACGACACTCAGCAAGTTTGTTGAATACAAAGTTCACTTCTGATGGTAAACATTTTAAATGTGATCATAGATTTCCTGCGGCTCAGTCTGTTCCAGAGTCAATAACAATGCATTTCTGATTTTCGTCGATAATCCTGAACAACTTCCATTTTTATTGCTTTTAAAAGTTATGAAAATGTCCAATTTAATATATATATATATATATATATATATATATATATGAATTTTTACACTCACACACACATTATATATATATATATATATATATATATATATATATATATATATATGAGTGGACACTGAGATCAAAACTAGGTTTTGATCTCAGTGTTCACTTTTATATTTATATATTATCTCTACCCAATATTTACCATATTTAGTCATACATATATCATAATTTAAAACTATATTTTTATCATATATATATATGTGTCTTTAAAGAAAGATAGTTACACCAAACGACTTTGGAAAAGATATGAATTCCCTCCAGATATGAATTAAATAGCAAGGCAGACGAAACACCTAAGACGAGGTTTGCAACTAGTCTAAGAGAAAGAGAACAGCAAATTCAAAAAACACCTATCTGAACCTATATAAACATGGTCAGACATGGAATGAAGATGAATAAAGATGAAGAATTATCTATCAAACCTTGCCTAATCTGATGCAAGCCTACACACACACACACACACACACACACACACACACACACACACACACACACACATATATATATATATATATATATAAAAGGCAGGATGTGTGTGCGTGTGTAATGAATGCATGGCCGCAAGTTTCGACGTATTTGCACCAAAATTTACATGCACATGCTCCAAGTTAGCGGGAAGGCCAAGACCGACTTTGCATTTCCCAACTTTCATCGATAGTGGAAATAATCGATTTTTTCATGCTTCTACGGTAGTTTTCATGTAGTTTGCGGCCATTTTCTACTGGCCAGAGTGAGAGCCTATAGCTGGCTGTCACGAATAGGCAGGAAGATTCTATTGGCCAGCGTGAGAGCCAACAGCTGACTGACACGGGTGTTAACTAGCATGTTAGCATGCAAAAATAATAAATAGCTGCATTCGTCACAAGTGGGAAAAATTTAAATCTGCATGGCACTTTACTCCAATTGGCTCATTCGCATGCTTAAACTCAACGTTGATTCTGATTCCGCAGAACTGGATTGGGGGTGAAAAATTATTTGTTGTTAACATTCTTTTTTCATTCGATGTTTCCAGTTACGAGTCCTTTTTTAAAGCTGGTTGTTTTGCGTTCATTTTGTTTAGTTCTTTTTTCTTAACAGATTTAATGTTTAGTATAAAGCTTAGAAAAATTCGCAGTGTGAGATAGGCAAGAAGTAAGGCATGTAGCAACATCAGCACGGCAAAGGGCACTCCTTTAAAGGCAAGGAAGGGCAAAAATATTTTAAGCCAAGTGATAGCGATTGCTGTATGAGTCGTACGATTTTTGAATCAAGCACGGCCAACGCCTGGCCATGTTGCTAGTATATATATATATATAAATATAAAAGTGAACATAGAAGTCAACACTTAGAGGCGACAGTCTGTTTCATGCTAGATGCAATCGTCAGGCCACGGGTGCTGTTATTTTTCTCGGCTATCTATATATTCGGGTCAGTGGTGCATTGTGGGTAATCTATTTTGGCGGTTATTTTACCGGAAGTCGTTTATTTCTTTATTTATTTATTTGGGTCAAATTATTTTGCTTGTTTTTATTTATTTTTATTTTTTATTTTTATTTTTTCTTTTATATATTTATTTATTTATTTTTATTTTGATCGGTGTTTTTAAATTATATATATAAAAATTATATATATATATATATATATATATTTTTTTTTTTTTTCAGTTGTATGGATATGAGTTTGTTACCCTGAGTTTCACGCTTTTGTGATCATCAGGCAAACTAGTTTATTTTATAAAATTGGATGTATTTATGCTTGTCTGACTATGTTAGCAGTTAGCGTTGAAAATACAAACATCATCATCATTATGCCCACAAACAGAATGCAGCTTAACCAAAGTGGTGATGAAAGACCCAGACCAATAGGAGTGTATGTGTGCGTTTACATGTGTGTGTGTGTGTGTGTGTGTGTGTGTGTGTGTGTGTGTGTGTGTGTGTGTGTGTGTTTGAGGACGTGTAAATTTGTCTGACAGCGC
The DNA here is from genome assembly GCA_964036315.1 of Acanthosepion esculentum. Lineage (NCBI taxonomy): Eukaryota > Metazoa > Mollusca > Cephalopoda > Sepiida > Sepiidae > Acanthosepion > Acanthosepion esculentum. The sequence continues at coordinate 35,371,837 of OZ038502.1, forward strand.
AGGCGGTAGATCTGAAAAGGCTCAAGAACTCCTTGTTGAAAGGAACATCGCAACATATAATAAAAGCTACGGTCTCAACACCGAAATAAAATTACAACAGCGTATGCATGTATGCCTGAACGCATGGATATATATCCGTGCCTAACTTTGAATTGTTTATATCTAAAATGCGTACAACTGTATGTATGTGTGTCTATATGTATGAGAGTATCACCGCAAACAAACACAGAAGTAAATTCCACCCCTAAAACATCCTGAAACAAACATAAATAGATCCAATTTTAAAAAATAAACCAGTTTGTCTGATGATCGCAAAAGCATGAAACCCAGGGTCACAAACTCACATCCAAACAACTGAATATGTTAGCTCTATCACTGATAGTGAGCGCTTTCCACTAAGTATTGCGCATATAAAATTATCTATCTATCTATCTATCTATCTATCTATCTATCTATCTATCTATCTATCTAGCACAAAGTGAGTAATTAATTTAGCAAGATTTAAGAGATGAACTCGTTTTAAGCCAGAAATTTTTTACTCACGGCATATTTTGAAACATTATAAATATATTTTGTCGAACTTTCTACATCGTAACTGATAGCTATAAATAGGTTTTATTACATGGTTTCTCAACAGTTGCAAACCTCGCACAGCCAATTACAAAACTGGTCTCGGCTCAGACAGTCTTCATGTACTTACTATACTCACGCCCTGACCTATCAACGTTACAAACGTAACCAGGTATCATCCTTAGTCGTACCCGATTATTATATAGGAACTTTATAACGAATGTCAGTTTATATTTTTCACATTTTGAAATACAGGGTACCCCACCAAAAATTTAATAGGTGAATATATGAGTAACTATATGTACCAGGCAAACGAAATTAAATAGGCTTCATTTTGAACAATAACAGATTTATTCATCAAAATTTGACGAGGATATTTAAAGGGGTGTAGATTTTATAACCGATTTCACAAAGCTTTAGAAATGTTTAATATACGCACCACCTGTGACACGACACGCGTTAAGTCAGTAGTCCAGCTCCTGCCAAAGACGCTGTAGCATGTACTGCGTAACATTCTCCAGCGCCTCAGTGATTCTCTGCTTAAGTAGCTCTAGGCTTGTGGGAAGAGGGGTGCATAGACCTATCCTTTCACATAGCCCCATATAAAAAAATCACAAGTGAACGTGGTGGCCATTTCAAGAGCACATTGTCATTTTCAGTGGTACACCCGATCCACCTTCCAGGTAGATTCTCATTCGCAGTCAACTTAGGTAGTTTTTATAAATTTTGTTAAAATTTGAGATCACTTGAACGATATTTGACTATGTTATTAGACTACAAAATGATGTCAAGTCATCAATTTTTGTTTTAATCTTTTCATCCCAAGCAAGACGGGAATGCCACTAGTACGCAGATGGTTACATGGGGTGAAAATGAAAGAGAAGATTGAGAATAGGGAGGATTGAGAAAAGGACAACAGATGAATAAGATTCAATGAGACAGAATATGGCGATTGATGCTGCATTTAATGTTTTGAAGATTGTAGTTAACAGAGAAGCAAGTAAGCGGAAGGGAGTTTCACTGTCGGGAAGTGTGACAAAAGAAACTGTTGGAGTAGAAGTGACGGTTGCATTTAGCTCTTTCAATAGTATTTATTACTTTTTCTATCAGTCTGTCGGATTCTAATCCATATTTGATCCCAATTCATATAGGAATTAAATTCTCTCTCTCTCTCTCTCTCTCTCTCTCTATATATATATATATATATATATATGTATATTTCAATCAATAGAATCCCATAGAAACTTTGATAAACAACAAATTCTGCCAAAATACTTGGCGGACGTAGTTGTAGACCTACCACGTGTAAATTATTGGACAATTTAGAAAATAACAATAATAAATCCCTTCACAACTCCCGCAAATTCAACAAAAAGTTTCCGCGAGCCAGTGTGAGATTATTTTCTAATCAATAAAAATATTATTTAAAAGTTCTCACCTCTATGTGAAATTAAATTTCGGATGCACCTTACGGATAAAAAAAAAATAGAAGCATAATGCCTCTCGTGACTCAAAACAGTTTCGGGCCATTTTGATTTGCTCGTGCGTACACACACACACACACGCAAACAATGACGACAGTCAGGAACCGCCAACTTAAGCCTTGTCCACGCACACAAGGGAAAGAAATAATCAGTAGCTGTCAACTAAGCCTTTATCAACGAACGCACAAACACATTAAGCTGACCGTCAGGAAGTAAGTCTATCCACACATTTCACATCACACTACGAACACTTAATACTTTACTTTATAAAAACAACTTCATTGCAAGGAGAATTTAACATTCTGTTGTTATTGTATATTTCTGAAAAGAATATTTAAATGTTATGTCAGCTGACGTTTTTATTCAGAAAAATAACTTTTTTCATGCTTCCTTTAAGAGATGTGATGTTGTTAAATGTTTGGAATCTCGACACTCAGATAAAAACAAATACATATACATATATACATGCATATATACACACATACGCACACAAACATATATATATATATATATATATATATATATATATATATATATATATATATATATATATATATTGTGTGTGCATTTAGGCAGCATTTTTTCATCGATGCATGTTTCATTAAATAATATAGACAAGTGTTGTCTATTTATTTTATGTAAATTCTTTTCATATCGTCTGATAAGCTTAATAACATTATCATTAAACGAAGAAAGAAAATCACCATATTGATACATATTTTTTTTTAATCCTATCTAAGCTTTCGGCTTACATAAGCCATTATCAAAGATGACAATTACATTGCAATATATTAAGCAATACACGGACAAAACAGTGATGATAGTCTGTTTCTGTTTACATGGAAGATTTCCAAGCAACGACAAACTCGTGCATATAAGACGCTGAAAGCTGCGGTGCGATTTTCGCTTCCAGCGTCTTATATGCACGTGTTTGCATATACACAAATATATATATGCATACATATACTTATATATATATATATATATATATATATATATATATATATATATATATATATATATATATATATACACACGCATAAATATACATATACATATATACATATGTATTTTTATATATTAGCATATATATACACACATATACGCACATATATACATATACACATATATACTCATATATATATATACGTACATATATACACACATTTATATATATATATATATATATATATATATATATATATATATATATATATATATACATACACACAGAGAAACACAGACGTAAACAGCGACAGAGAGTCAGCGACATAAAATAAGTATACTTATATTTGTTTGATTAATATATTCTGTGTGTTTCAGTCCATATCAATCCTTATTTTTAAAAAAGTACAGATCGGACTAATTGGTGAGGCGATTTTGAGAGAATTAGAAGTCCTACCAGGATTCATTACTGCCAGCCACAATCTTAACTGTAAATATGTAAACAACATTGTGTTGATAACAGACACAAAAAGAAAATACAAGAACTCTCACAGGAGGTAGTTAATCAGGTGAACGGTGCGGTTATATGTTATTAGGAAGTTGTTGCTAATTTTCTCGGAACTTCAATTTATCAACGAAATGGTTTGCAAAAGTTCAACTGGAGACGCAAAAACGCTTACGTATAGAAAGAAAATTTAAAAAAAAATAAGATAGAGAAAGAAAGCTTCTTCTGAGAAGAAAAGAGAAGAAAAAAATAGACGCAGAAACTAGATGAAATAGCGAGCCAGTGTTCGTTTTTTCGATGAATTTAGAATTAGGATAATCAGGATGTACAGAAAAAGGAACGAGAAAAAGTGATGAACATAAGAGAGAGAGAGAGAGAGAGAGAGAGAGAGAGAGAGAGAGAGAGAGAGAGAGAGAGAGAGAGAGAGAGAGAGAGAGGGGGAGAGGGGGGGGGAGAATAATAACGAAAGAGAAGAAAAGTGCAAGAAAAAAGAGAGCCCAATCTTTTCGAAATAGAGAGAAAGTAGATCTATCGAAAGTGTGCGGAAAAGGCAATTGCGGAAGTGAAGACAAAAAGAAAAAAAATAACGAAAATAAGAAAGCTACAAGAAGTACGGAGATAAGTAGATAAATGAGAAAATGAAGTAAAATTTGAACCTTTCAGAAGAACACAACTTGAAGATTCAATCAACTTTACCTCTTTTCCTTTCACCTCGTCCCTTCTCAAGAAGATGTAGTTCCGGGCGTGGAAATTGGCAAAATGTCTCAAGGAGCCACTCAAGTTAAACGTGATTGGATTTCCTTTCCTGTTCGAACCTCTCGACCAGTGAATCTTATTTTGTTAATCTGACCAAAGTTTCCAAGAGATTGAAAAAATTGCTTTCTGAGATTCTTTTCAATAATATGAATTCTTACTGCGTTGCTTAATCTGTACGTTCTTGAGTGTTCAATGAAGACGCGTTTTATTACGAGGAGACAGAAGTTAAAACAGAAATAAATCAAATTGCATTATGGGAAAAAAGCGGATAAAATGGCTGATGCTAACCTCCTCCTTGCACCTTCTCGGGCTAACGTATGAAGTGGAAAGATTATATTGAATCAATTGCTAGGCCTGCTGACAGGAAAATTGGTTCAATGCGTCGTGCTGGATAATTTTTCTCCCCGAATCTATCTAACGTTTTTATAAGTTTACAATGCTTAGAATATTTCTACCACATATGGTCTGGTGCCACTGTTATATATTAGAGATTCTTGAATTGAAGAATCTGAAATGTTATTAGTTCTGATCTGGAATCTCAGCTTCAGTTACTTTCCCACCGCCGTAATATAGCTTCGCTGTGTCTTTTCTATAAATATTTTATCGCTCTGATGATCTTTCCTCTGTTGTACGTATACTCTATAAATTTAAGCGCAGTGATAGATTTACGATTAAAATGGGCAGATATAACCGTTAGTTCTATGCTAACAGTTTCTTTTCTTGAACTTCTTGCTTGTGGAACTCCCTTCTTACTTTCCAGTCAAATTTGATCTTCAAACATATGAATGCAATGCCAATCATTATCGTTTGTCTTCTTGATTTTTCTTCTTTTATTGTTCTCTATCTTTAATAATGTTTTCCTTTTCTTATACTCTTTCACACTCAGTAACCCTCTGCATGTTAGTGGTTTTATTGCCTTACTTAAAACGAAACCAGAGCATTTGATAGGTTAGGTCATACAGAATTGAGCAACTATGATACTATATCATCATATTGTTTATGTTAGGAATAGACAATCTGACTACTCTAGTCCAAAATAGGGCATGTGACATATGAGGTTATTTTTTTTAAATTATTTCACACCAAGACGATAATGTCACTAAGACGCGAGGGCTTACCAGGAGTGAAAGAGAATGAGAAGAATTTAGTCAGGCGAAAGAACAGTAAAATAATAGGATTCAGGAATTTAAAAAAATGTCAATTGAGGTTGCATTTAAATTTTTGAAGATTGTAGGTGGCAGGGAAGCACGAAACTGGAAAAGAATTCCAGTGGCGAGAATTGATTGATTGATTTCGTTTTTTACGGTTTATCAACTCTTTTTAGGTTATTTAAAGCCAGAAAATAATTTTAGATGGTGAGAATTTTTTGGAGATGATAATGTGGATATAAAATGGGGGATCAATTCTGTATTACGATTAATATATAAACAGATCCCACTTTTGTGGCCATGGTAGTTTCTGTACATAATATTCTAGGGAATGTAAATAAATCTATAAAAAAAAATGCCTGCGTAGCTAATCAGGATTTCATTGATGGCTTGATTGATTCGTTTGCTACGGGTTAGCAAATCTTTGCAGGTTATTTAAAGCCAGAAAATATATTTAGATTGTAATTTTTTTTAGATAATAATAGTTTAGTGATAAAAGTTTTATTAATTAACCCATACAAGAGAAAGAAGAGGTGGATTCATGCCTTTCCCAAGAGCATTTGCGAGTAAGTGACTATATTGAACCCAACGGTAGTTGGAAATCGGCTCTCAAATTAATAATTCCGGGCCACTACCCATTACACTACCCGCACATCCAAGTTTACAGCACCTGGTATTTATCGTTCACCCATCTAGATACTGGCCAGGCTCGACGTTGCCTCTTATTATGAAGGAGTGATGCTAGAGCTGTGAAACCTTGCATACATTTATTTCAACCCTTCTTATTAATAACTGCATTGTTTGTTTACAGGTAAACTGAAATCTGGTTGTTCAAGAAAACTTTTCAGCAAAAAGTCATCAACAGCAATAACGTCGTCATCACTGCAATACTGGTTCCCAGACAGGTGTTTTTTCATGTTGGGGAACAGATGATAGTCAGATGGAGCTAAGTCAGGAGAATACGGAGAGTGATCAACCAGTTCAGTCACACACAACAGCCATTGAAACCAAAGACTTGTGTGCTGGAACAAGACACGTTTCGTCAGTTTTCCTGGGTGTTTGATCTTGATAGCCTTTCGTAACTGTATCAGCAAGTTGGCATAGTACTCTCCATTAATGGTTTGGCCCCTGTGAAGATGTCAATAAACACAATGCCTTTTGCTTCCCCAAGAACTGTACGGCGGGTTGTTTCCACTGCATAGATTGTCTTTTTGTTTCTGGCTCGAAGTGATAAACCCAACAATCATCCTGGATGAGGAGACGTCGAAGGAAAACAGATGAATCTGCCTCAAACAATGTCATATTTTCCCGTGATGTGGTTAGACTTGTGCGCTTTTGATCAGGCGTCACAAGACGTGGCACCCACCGAGCTGAAATCTCCGTCATGCCAAGTTCATTATGCAGAATATTCTCAACTCTCACGAATGTAGAGAAACACATGATTGTAAGGAATAAAATAATGAAATTTTAATGCCTCATCGACTCACGTTTTTCTATTCTTTTGAGATTCGAAATTTATTCCATTGTCGAAAGAGCCACGCCTTTTGCACTGGATATTTTGAATTACAACGTTTTAGGCTGTAACATCAAAGGAACTTGATTGGCGTCTTCGAAATCCTCATAACGTGTCTCGTGTCGTCTTAAGATTAAGTTAATAGGACGTAGAAAATGAGACAAATTTATTTAAAAAAGACATTCTACAAAACATTTGACATTTACTGGAAACAAACAACTGTCTGAAATGATCACGTCGTTGACATTTTATCACAGAATCCATTTTCTTATTAGCTATTTTTGTTGTAATTGTTTAGCATACACAATATTAAATAGGAGTTTATTTCTATATAACACAAAACTTAGAATAATTTTTATATGAATTCAGTTTGATTTTCATGCAATCTTAAACAAAATACGCTGCGCAGACCATACTGTGTTCATGGATGAATCACAAGGACAACAAAAATAACTACTTGCCAAGGCATTCAGTGAAACCAAGAGGAAAAGAATAACTATTAACTTTAAAAGACAGAATGCATGATTGCGACCACGCAGAGGCTTTAATTAACCTTTATTCACAGACCTAAAAAAACAGTGGTAAAGAGTTGGCGCTATGTAGGAAAAAAGTTAAGAAAAAAAAAACTAGCGAAGTAAGGTCAAAAAACGTGTGTTTGAATAAGAAATGAAGCCTTACTTTTTTTTTCTTTAGTTCTGAAAATCTAATATTTTGTAAAAAAGGTGGGTGGATTGAAACTTTTCAATTACCTGAAGTGTCCTGAAAAAGGCTTCGTAGAAAGTTTGTTAGTTTAAATGCCAGCGAGAGGGCAAAACTATAGGTAATTGTAAGCACCAAAAAATAATGGAAATAGAAAAAAAATGGCAGTTCAAAAAGTCAGGGTTGAAGTCACGTCGAAACTGAGTATCCAAAAACAGGTACGATTTAAGGGACAGCCTAAGATGTGAGTTAAAATCTAGAAAGAGCGCACATTTGGATAATCTTTCTACAGCTACAGTGTAACCCGGATATAAGAGAGATTTTATCTGGTCCCAAATTAGAGCCTGTGTTAATGTATATACAGTGTAACCCGGATATAAGAGACCCGGATATCATAGAAACTCGGATATAAGAGAGATTTTATCTGGTTCCAAATTAGAGCCATACTTGCATAAACAAAATAGACCAAACCCGTATATAAGAGAAACACGGATATAAGAGACTTCTTCTCCGGTCCCGACAACTCTCTTATATCCGGGTTACACTGTATAATAGACCAAACCCGTATATAAGAGAAACCCGGATATAAGAGACTCCTTCTCCGGTCCGGCAACTCTCTTATATCCGGGTTACACTGTATATATTTTTTGCTATATTAGTGTTATCTTCCTTGCAGGGGCGGTATAAAGTGGTAATGTCGTATCGTATCCTGTCGGCATTAACACATTCTTAAAAAACAACCGGAAGCAAAAGCTTTACCTTCCAGGACCAACGTTTGTTCAGGATATAAAAATGCCTCAAAGCTCCGAAAGCAGCATTCCACGGGGTTTTCTGTGTAGGTTTCTTGCGAAGATGTGGCATTTTGGTAAATGATAGTTTGGGCGAAGAAGGATGAGTTCTTATGGTGAATGAGTTAATTGCAAGAATGAATGTGGGATGCGAATCAGATTAGCTAGGTTTAGGATAGTAAGCGATTCCCCACTTTCCCTACGGCCTTGTACCGAAAACATGTATTTCATGTTAAATAAAGACTTGGATCAAAGTGTAGTATCTGTTCCAGTAGCAGATAGCCGACCTATGGCTCCAGCCATTATCATCAGCATTTCCAACCCGCCAGGAGGCCAGCTATCATCATCAGCCGCAGCTCCAGCCACTCAGGCATCTCCAGCAGGTATTCACCTCCAGCCAGCCAGCCAACCATCCTCGCCAGTAGCAACGACATGTGATAAACTGTCTTTTTTAGGATAACACTTTTCAGCAACTACAAAATTGTCCTTTTCAGGACAACAATTATCAACCTCTCCAAAATCGTCCTTTTTCAGGCCAACACTTTTCAACGACTACAAAAGCTCTCTACTCAGAGCAAGGCTCTTCTCACCCTCTCTATCAGCGTTTCACAACCTTTTTACTCTTGCGTAACCCTTAAAATAAATTACATGTCTCAAGGAACCCCTGCACAAAACAAAATTATATACCACATCTTTCTCATTTTATTTTCATCGTAGTTCACGTGGTAAATATCATAGTATAAATTTTTGAATAACTGGTTTAAGGAAAAATGAATACTTCTTTGTCAAATTTTTAGTTAATGATAAATAAAATTCATACTGTTCGTCAGAGAGTTTTCATTAACACACAAAAAAATTCTAAACTCAAACGTAAAAAATAAACATAAATAACCACTATCATATGCCTATAATATGAATGTAAACAGAACGAAAACAGATATTTGCAGCATCAGTTTTTTATTTTTTTATCCTTTACTATAAATAGTATATTAATATTAATATATTTTTAATAACATAATCGGTTAGAATGATGTCTATATTACAATATTACAATAACCGGGAATATATTGTGTGTGTTTAGTAATATTACGTATAAGAAATTAAATAAAATGTTAAAAGTGCATTAGCTTATCTCACCTGTTCTCGCGGAACCCTTGGGAATTTTTTACGGAACCTTAGGGTTCGGGGAACCCCGGTTCAGAAACGCTACTCTACATGGACAAGCAGAGATTTTTGTGTAGTTCACCATAACCTTATTTTTGCCGATGTATTTTCTTTAATGAAAAGAAACTTGAAAATATATTTTTGTACTGAAGACTTCGCTTTGTTGTTGTCTAGTGCCATTTAATATCTGTTTGAGGGCCAATGTACCAACCGTTACTGTAACATTTTTATTTTGAAAATACCTGATTTTTCTGAAATGTTTACAAAGCCGAGAGGTAAAAAGACAATGAAAGTGCAAATTGCATCGATTAATTGAAGTTGGAAGAAATATATTTAATGAGTCACGTGTTAAAACTTGTAAAGGCTTAACAAAATATAACATTATTTTTAAAATCATGTATAAACTAGTATAATGTTTTGTAATCATTTCGCACAAGCAAGGAGATGAAGCCACTAAGATAAACTTTTATTGAAAAGGAAAGGCATGAACGAAACTGATGAAATATGACCAAGAAGAAAGGATAATAAAAAGAACAGGATTTAAAGAGACAGAAGATGATGTTTGGCGTTTGTTGCAACCTAGGAAAGGTTCAGACAGTCAGTTATGTGGCATGCGTGATACACGCTTAGGCGATCATGTATCTTTCGATACATGACTGACGAGGCAGATTTTTTCCTGCAGTAGGTTGCCATTTCTTTCTGCGGTAGACCAGTTGCCGGTCTCTCCTGCTATTTATTGGGTGGGGGGAGGGGAAGAAAAAGATTCATACCTTTCCCAAGGGTATTAGCACGTAACTGAAATTCGAACTCGGCTCTCCGATTCCTCAATCCGAGCCGCTATCCATTTCTTCACCTCAGGTTACTGAATAGAATAATCCAACAAAGGTTGATAATGAACGATAATACTTAGGACAAGAACAACACATATAAGATTCACCAGCGGCGCGTAGAAGTAGTAGGCAACTGCTAGAAGTGACTCGAGTGAATTCCACAATAAATCTCCAACGCGGTTACATATGGCACAAGGCCGAAATTAATGTAGAATATCCGAGCACGTAGGCTCGGTCCCAAATCCCCGTAGACCCCGTATAAAACGGGGTCGGTTGGCTGTTTCCCGAGAGGAGATTCTGCCCTTCGAAATAGCCTCTTCTGGGGATCCTCTTTGTCAAGAGGCACAAAGTTTGACTAGCTCAGGTGGAGACGAATCTTCAACTGCAGGATATCTACCAACCGCCCCACGCGATCAGGTGTGGCACAAGGCCAAAATTAATGTGGGGTATCCTAGCCCGTAGGCTCGGCCAAAAATTCCACGTCGACCCTGTATAAAACGGAGTTGGGTAGTTGTTTCCCGAGACGAGACTGTCCTTCGACACAGCCTCGTCTGGGGATCCTCTCTGCGCGGAGGCAGCGAGTTTGACTAGCGCAGCTGGATACGAATCTCCAACTGCAAACCAACATGCAGTATTTACTATTGTATTTATGTGAATGGAGACATACGCATTATCGCCCGTAGGTATGCTACAACAGCGTTGCATTTAACTTTTTGTAGTTGACAGAAAAGCAAGCAGCTGATAGAGAATTTCACAGGAAGAAACTATTAGAACAGATTTTACGGTTTGGCAATTACAACAGTAAAAAATGAGACTTATCTGCCATTCTTGTACTTTGGTTAAATTTATGATACCAAAGACGAAAGCTCAGGAATTACCATGAAAATATTTATAGAAAATGCACAGGGAAGCTTCATTACGGTTTGGTTTGTTTTTTTTTGGTTTCACGGCATATCAACGTCAATGGGTTATTTAATGCCTACAAGATTTTTAGGATAGGTTTGTGTGAATAGAATATGTATTCTTTCTAAGAAATCAGTTTGTAGATTAGGTTTCATTGACTTATTTTTGTAACGGCGGTTTTTTTAAAGAGTCAAATGTATTGCTGGTAATTTTTATTTTTCAGAAATGTATTGCTCGTAATATTTTTTCACGCATGTATTGCTGGTAATTTTTTTTCTTTCTTTCACAAATGTATTGCTGGTAAATATATTTTTTAAATGTATTGCTGGTAATAATCTTTTGTCAAAAATATATTGCTGGTAATATTTATTTTTTCATAGTGTTTTGACCCCAGATTGGGGGATTAACTATTTTCACCTATCTAGGAGCCTAACAGGTGCTACCACCCCACTACGTTTAATTAAAGCTTAGTTTCTAGCCCTGGGCCAATAATATTGCAAATCTTTCTTTGGATTTTGTCCAGAATCTCAAGATACATAGCAGAAGCTCCAGATCAAATGCGGTAACAGTATTCAGTACACGAACTTATATAGTTAAAAGACAAATTCGCATGAGAAAAATTGTCTAGCATGCTCAAAATGTGTGTGTGTGTGTGTGTGTGTGTGTGTGTGTGAGGGGGGTCAGGTTCCTGTAGTGATTAAATAATAAACTAATTCCTCTAAAAATGCATGTTTCCTTGAATGTGACGGGCGAGGAAACATTTATAAGTTTACTATTCCGTTTTTGTAATGTTCTTATAGTTTACCTTTTATGGAAACTGTAGTGATTATTATCCCTGGCGTTTTCGGCTAATTCATTTTAAAAAGTGTTCGTTGTTGGTGTGTTTCCCTGTACATATGTAACAGTTAAACTTCTGGATTCGGTAAGTATATATATCAAATTTGAGGGTTGTGAATAAAACGGGTTGGTAAGGCATAGAAAATAGACAAACACACTTTTCCCACTTCCAATTAGCAATATTATAATTTCCATTATTAGCACTAGTTTACACAAAAACAGATTTAGATTGAAACGAAAAAAAAAAAATTCAGACGCATTAACAATAAAGCGCATGCGCAGACAAGAAACGGGCCGTGGAAGACATCATAATCAATGTCAAGCGACAGTGATTATAAGAGGAAGTTGGAATGGTTATAGTCCTGTTGCAAGAGAGAATAATCTTCCGCTACCATTCTACAAGACAGGAATTTTGCAAAAGTTAAAATGGACTCGCAACGTCACTGAGTAGACAGGAAGATCCTTCACAGAGACTCGGACATTGGCACGCGACCGAGAAATGTATAGGGAGCTGCTCAGCGACTCTACGACCACATCCGGTCACGCGACATCATGATGAGGATAGGGACTAATAGTTAAAGTATATAGTTCACAGGAACATTAAAAGAGTTTTTGTGTTGGGAGCGCTACAGCTATGGCCGTGTACCAAACATCACTTACAAAACAAATAGTTATAAAACGTTTAGGTGGCTAAAAAATAGATGAATTATTTTACACCTCTTCTCACACATGTAAAGTCTGAAGCTGTTTCCATGGCAAATTTTCAGACTAGATATATTCCACCAGTTCAGATCTCTACAACTCGAATCGTCATGCCGCTTCCACAGAATCGAATCATCTTCATTTCCTTCGTATTCTTTTGGCAAGAAAGTATCACTCAACCTTTTCCCGATAACCGCTACTTTCTGGAACGAATTCCCGATCACAATGACCCTAATCTCTTCAAGTCTCTAGGGTTAAGCGTTTTATATCCTGCATATCCTCCTTTACTTCCTCATCTTACTTCCTTCAGAAATCCACTAACCCGAGTGACTTTTGTGTTTGTATTAGATGAATTAGGGAGGCACGGTAGAGTAATGGATAGCGGCTTGAGGAATCGGAGAGCCGAGTTCGAATTCCAGTCAAATCCATTATATTCCCGTACGTGAATGTAATGGATTTTACCTTGGGAAAGGTATGAAACCTCTTCTTCTCCCCCGATCTATGGGTAAATTGCAGGACAGACCGATTTCTACTAGTCTACCGCAGAAAGAAATGGCAACATACTGTGGGAAAAATCGTCAGTCATGTATCGAAAAATACATGATCGCCTAAGCGTGTATCACGCCTGGCACATAACTGGCTGATTAGGTGAATATTTAGTAAAAAGATACTAATAATGGTTCAGAAGGAAAGAGAATTTTAAAATATTGAACATTATAATCATTATAAACATTATAATTAGATTTTTGAAAATAAATATTTGAAAAAATTATGCGAACACTTTTTCACTACACAAAAGTCAGCGATATATTTTAATAATTCAAAACTTATTACGATTTTATTTTTCGATTAAGGGTCTATTTTCTCCATCTCTAGTTTAAGATTTGAATAAAATTTTAATTTATTTAACTTCTACGAGGACTTATCTTGATATCTTTTAGCGTCCAAATAATATTTTATGGAGATTTCATTAAATTAAATATCGATGAATATAAAATAATTTCCGAGAGACCAAAATGCAACAAATCAATTCGAATGGGAGCTGATAATGAGGACAGAACACTGTCAAAATTGATCGAATATCACCCCCTAATATTCTTGCTATTTTCAGTTTTCTTTAAATCTATACTAGATCGTTGAAATATTTCAAATATCAATCGCCTTAAATTTAGATTTCAAATTTAATTCCTGTTATTACTAATTTCGAAGCCATAAGTAATTTTATCTATTTGTAGAATTTACATTGTTCCAATATTACAGGTGCGGGTTTATATTATTTGTAGGTGAGACAATCCGGAGGCTGGGGTCAAAATACTATGAAAGTATAAAAATAGATTTTTAAGTTAAAAATACCAGTAATACTTTTTTGGAAAAAAAATATTACCAGCAATACATTTTTGAAAAAAAAAAAAAAAAATTACCAGCAATAGATATTTGGAAAAAGAAATATTACCAGCAATACATTTGATTCTTGACAAAAACCATCTTTACAAAAATACGTCAATGAAACCTAATCTACAAACCGATTTCTTACAAAGAATACATATGAATCTATACGAAAAATGTTGTCAGCATTAAATAACTCATTGAGTTTGATATGCCGTAAAACAAAATAAACCAAACCAAACCAATATGGAGGCAAGCAGTTTTGTGTTGATGTTCTAAGAGCAGTTGTCTACATATTTTCAGAAAAGAAGAAAATAAAAATGTCTAATCAAATTAAAACATTAGTCCACAATTATCCCGTCCCATATATAACCAACATTTGAAAATCATGTCACCCCAAGCAAGGCGGTAATGCCACTAGTATGCAGGAAGTTAAAGGGGAATGAAAGTGAAAGACTGAGAACAGAGAAGATTGAAGAAAGAGCGAAAGATGAACTGAAGGCAAGGATTATGGCAGCATTCACCAACAAGTAGACTGTCCAGAAGAGATGCAAGAGATTCTAAAGTCGTCTGAAGGCCGTGGTTGAAGCCAATGGCGATTTTATTGAATAAATGTATTTCAAGATATTTTTGTGTAATTTTGGTAAATGTATCCGTTAAAATGAGATGTTATTTCATTTTTTTTTTTTTTTTTTGCTTAATTTAGACGACAATTTATCCATCGCACGCTGTATATCAAAGATCAAAGACACATTTGTTTGCATTCCATCTACAGGAATTTCTTTCCAACATAATAGATATTAACTAAGTTTGTCTTAGCCTGTTAAATGTACACAATAACGAGGGACTTGGTAAGGATCGAACCAACGGACTTAACAGTGACCTGCGGTATTCGGCGTAGAAAATGTTTTAAAATTAATCGGAGACACAAGATAAAACATTTACATCTGAGTGACTTATAACACGGAAGATAAGGGGCACTTTAACGTAGTGTAATTGATAGCGATCAATTACGACCAAGTAGTGAGTTCAGTCCTCACTGGGTGCTCCATACGTTCACACTTGTGCTACAGGTCAGCTACACTCAGTAAATCGCTATAATACGGAAGATTAAGTGCATGCATAATTTAAAACATGTAAAATACGAAAGGGAAATCGGAGATCCGAGTTCAAATTCTGTCTGAGTCTATTGCAGCCACTTTTGTACAAAAAAGAAAAAAACATGAATGCATTTGTTCGTCCCCCGCTACAGGTCGAGTCACCGAATAGACTGAACCCTTTACACATGGATGGCAGCCGGTTTAAAAATGAACAAGTCTGAGTTCAAAACAGTATAGAATGCAACAGGTTTGGTTGATTTTATCTTTTATCAACCGATTCGGTCATTTAAAGCCGAAATTTAATTTCCTTGAGTGCATTAGTAAATTCTTTTACAAAGAACGTATCGCTGGTAATTTATTTTTGTTACAAAAATATATTGCTGATGATATTTTATTTCCTTACAGAAATGTATTTCTGGTAATTTATATTACGATTAAAATGTTTTGCTGGTATTTTTACTATAAAATATTATATAATTTCATAATATTTGGACCATAGTTTGAGGGTTAACTATTTGCCCATAGCTGGGACCCTAATGGTGCTACCATTCCAGGGTCAGTGTGGACCTGGGAACAACAGCAATTAAGGGGTGGTTTCACGCTCCCAATCAGAGACCTTGTTGCTGGATGTAGTTTATCATCATACCCGAGACAAGTAAACAGCAGGAAAAACACTATATTTCCCAAGAGGTAAGTGCAACTCATATGTAATAATAAAGAAAAGGAATCCGGGAAGAGCCATGAACGCCTATATCATGAATGAACATGGCATTTATTTTAAAAAGAAGATCCATCAGCATATAAGACGCACTTCACATTTCAAATAAAAAGTACTTGGAAACAGAAATAATGGAGATTTTTTAGAGTTTGCATCGAACCCTACTGGAAAATATTTGCGGTCCTCAAGCTTGTCTCCTAAGCTCGATCTTTACTGGTAAGGATGCAGGGTGATTGTAAGGATTAGATTTTGAAAAGAAATACTATATATATATATATATATATATATATATATATATATATATATATATATATGTGTGTGTGTGTGTAAAATTCTGTGACTTCCATTGGTCTGTTCGTCACAGCCTCTAAAATACTCATACATTGACCGATCGAAACGAAATTTTAAGAGAAGTGCAAACAGGTAAGGGGGTACAAAGTGCTGCTGGTTTTTCTAGGGTGCGTAGCTTAGTACAATATATTTTCATTATTTTAGAAAAATTAAAAGTTTTTTATTGAACGAAACGTAGAGTTTGTAAATCTCGACAAAAAATGTCAGTGAAAATTTCAACAATATTAAATACTGTGGGGATTTCAACAGGCGTTAGCGTGTTGCACAAAACTACTAGTATTGTAAAATGCAGTATTTATTTTGTTGATAACAATATCAAATATGAGAATGTAATATTTAAAAAGTATTTCAGTAAAAATAAAAAGAAAACCGTTATTAATTATCGATCTTTGGTACAGTGAGGCAAGTCTACAGAAATCTATATTTGCTTTTTTGTTAAGTGATGAAAGACTGACTGAAACTTTTAAGGGACAATGAAAACAATAAGAAAGAAAGTTGTATAGAATGCTATATATATATATATATATATATATATATATATATATATATATAATAGACGCTTAAAATAGAAAAAAAAAACATGGGAAATTACGCAGTCAGGAAAATCGTCGAGACGTTCTTACTTCCGGTTAGGCTGCAGATCGACTGACAGCTTCCGATCTCCATAGTCTCTTGAGACAGCAAAGACTTCGTTCGCTCGAGTAATGTCTGGGAACTAAACACAAAACAAATTCAAAATAAAGATGCTTGGCAGGTGTGTGTTATTGAATGCTTGCTGACATGCTCTTTGACTAATCTTACTGTCATGGCGGCTGCTTGTTCAGATCTGAGATGATTGCGCTAGTATCAAACAAGAACAAAGCAAGAGCTAGCTTATCTTATATCTGATGCTGTGTGCTTCTCGAAAACAGTGCCAGAAGTCACGTTGCAGTGTTACTATTTACTGTTGCTTAGTTTTGGCACAAGGCCAAATGTATGGGGTACCCAATAAGTATTGAAATCAGTACTAAGGATATAAAATTACTTATTAACCATTATACACGATGAGGAGATGGTCATGTTATGTAAAACCAAGGTGAGAAAGGGAGAAGAAAAGAGAGATAGATAGATAGATAGATAGAGATAGAGAGAAAGAGAGAGAGAGAAAGAGAGGGAGTTAAAGGAAGAGAGCAAAAGAAAAGAAGGAGAAGGAATGAGGGAAAGTAAAGAAGATAGTGGAAGACAATAGAGGAGAATAGAACACGAATAAAGAAGGAGAGAAAGAGAGGGAAGTTAGAGACGAAGAGGTTGAAAGAGAGAAAAAGAGGAAGGGATAGAGGAGAGTGGGATGAAAAAAGAAATTGAGGGAGAAGCCGGGGGGAAAGAGAAAAATTTAGAGAGACGGAATGATTTTGTTCAACTGTTTATTATTTATATGAAAGAAATCATTCAGAGAAATTTAAGAACAGTAACTTTAATTGTATAGGCTAGGTACTGCCGCTTTGCAAAAAACATCAAAAAGTTTAAAATTAATTTTAAAAAATGAAAAATCTTTCTTGAAACTTTATTTCAGTTTTAACTTCAAGTTAATAGATTACATTTAATATTTCCAATAAGCAAAAGACTTTGTTTCATTTTTTTAAGCGTTTCAACCCAAGCAAGGCGGGAAGCCACTAGCACGCAAGGGGTTACAGAGAGTTGGAGTGAGTCCAAATAGGAGTGATAGAGGAAAGGATGAAGAGAAGGACAGGAGATAGATCAAGGCATCTGGAGACATTCGATTGACATTAGATTTGAATAGTTGGAGGTTATAGCTATCAGGAAAAGGGGAGGGAGTTCCACAGGCGAGAGGTGTGAGACATGAAGCTATTGGAGTAGAAGAGACGGCTACATTGAACAGTTTCGCCAGTGAAAGGGTGAGAGCAAGATGCCAGCGTAGTAGAACGCTTAAATTCATGAAATCTGGGAACCAGTGAAAGCAGCTCATCGGAGCAGTTACCATGAAAGTATTTGTAAAAAAGACAGAGGGAGAGCGACTGTAGACGAGATGCCAGATCAGGGCCGATTTACATTGCATATCCGTCTCTGAATCTTATCAAGAACCCTGAAACAAACAGAAGAGACACTGGACCATATATGGAAGCAATACTCCATGCAAGGGCGAATGGTTGATTTGTAGATTTGAAGGATCGACTCCGGCGAAAAAAATTTCCTGGTGCGGCACAGGGAGCCAACTTTCCTTGCGGTGGACGAATCTATTGAATCAATGTATTTGTTCCATCTCAGGTCAGCAGTCAACGTGAGGCCGAGTAGTCGCAAGGAGGAACTCTCGAGAAGTTGAGCGTCAGACATTCTAATGGGGGCAGGGATGGTTCTCTGTGATGAGTAATAGAGAGCAGTTTTGTTTTTGAGGCCTTAAAGTTAACCAGCCAATTCCTGCTCCAGTTCACAACCGATTGGAGGTCTTTTCGAGATGAACGGCCAGGTTAGTTTTGTCAACGACACTAGATTTATTTTTGAGGCAGGAGATGCCTAGTTGGAAATCTATGACGTCAGGAAGATCGTTGATGAAGATAAGGAACAGAGTAGGGCCTAGGATGGAGCCTTGGGGAACACCTGCGTTCGTGGGATAGGATCTGGAGGAGAATCCGTTGAGAACGACACTGATACACGGTTTGACAGGAATGATTGTATTAAGTCAAACAAGCGACTTGAAATTCCATAACCCTGAAGCTTGCGAAGAGGCCGGCATGCCAAACCCTATCAAACGCTTTGAATATATCTAGAGCCACGGCACGAGCTTCTCCGTTATTATGAAGGGCTTAGTAAACAATTTCAGTGATGGCCGTAAGCACATCAGCTGTAGAACGGGCAAAGCGGAAAACATATTGCTTGTCGGAGAGAAGATCATGGTATGTAAGGTGCTTAACCACTTCGGCGTTGATTAAAGCTTCGAAGACTTTGCCGAAGAGGGGTAGGAGACTGATAGGACGGTAATTAGAGGGGTCAGAAAGGTCACCAGAGTACTTAAAGATAGGAACAATGGATGAGGACTTCCAGCAGTCTGGAAAACAAGATTTATTGAGACAGTAGTTATATAATTTGGAGAGGACAGGGGCCAGTTCAGGTGCACATTTCTTCGGGACAATGGCTGGTATCCCATCTCCACCACTAGCCTTGTGGGGGTCTAAATTAGAGATAATGCTCAATACCGATGACGGGGTAATGTGCAGCTCTTTCAATAGAGCCTCAGTTCTAAGAGGGAAATCGGGTGTGGATACACCGGAAGAGTCGAGCGTTGAATTGAGTAAGAATTTCCGAGCAAAGCATTCAGTCCTGTCGGCAGAAGAGGTCAGAACCTTGAACTGGTTGAACAAAGGAGGTATAGAGGGATTGCTATTGTTAAGTACGCTCTTGCAGAGACACCAATAATCCTTGTAGTCGAATTTGCGAGATGCAATGCGTCCTTTCATTCGAGCAGTAAATAGTGACTTAGCTTCATTGAGGACACGCTTACACTCATTACGGGCAAAGACAAAGAGACGTCTATTGCAGTCAGACATGTCACTTCGATATAGGTGGAAGAAGTGGTTCCTATGGGCAATGGCAGCTGAGCGCGATTTGACCTTATATTTCCTTGAGGGGATGAAAGCCTCGATTCCAGCTTTAACCCAGGAGGAGACCTCGGAAGCACGTTCTTGAACGGGGAGCGTAAAGACAACATCCCAGGGTACATCGCGAAGGACATCCCGGAACGAGTCCCAGTCTGCTCGTTGATAGCAGGTTCTAGTGGTAAGAGGTTCTTTGCCGCCCCTCCTCTGACCTCTCGATCCCCGGCTACCTTCCCCTCCTTAGAAAAGACTCGCAAACACACATGCATGGCCTTGGAGTTTACGTCAAGGACCATTTCCGGAGGGCTAGAGAGTTGTCTCTTGAATCTCCAGACCATTCGTACATGTGTCTCCGGCTATCTCTTCTCAATGCTGTAAGCTACCTCTTATTCCTTTATCGCTCTCCATCCTCCCAAGACTGTGGTATAATTGAATGCATTTCTGACAGCATTGACAAGGTTCTCTCTTTCCATCCGTTTGCTCACATATTCGTGTTTGGCGATTTTAACGCCCATCATACCAAGTGGCTCAAAAACGCTACTACTGACCCTCAACTAATTTAAATTGTATGGAAATAAATTATTTTTTTGTTGCTAAAATAGCTGATTTGCACCCATTTTTAGTCGCAGTGTAATTCACTTTATTAAAAAAATATTCCAAAAATAAAATATACTTTGAAACTTTATTTGAGTAATATTAACTGATTTAAAGCATAATTAATATTATTTGAAACAAATATTATTTAAATTTAAAATATCGAAAAGTGCACTTTTAACCAAACAGTAGCTGTTTATTTAGGGCGTTTGCGAGTTTGCCATCTTGATGGCAGATTGATATTTACCTAATGTTGTTCTATGGGGACGTTAGGCTTTGCAAAAGTAATTGAATTCACGTAAGCGCATTCTATATATAATTTTTAAGTACTCAGTAATCAAATATTTAAAAAAATATTCTCTGTAATCTAATGTTTTATTGAAATTTAAATATATTTGGCTGTAAATTTACTATAGTTATCGCTCTTATTTTCTGATAATATCGTTTATAATGAACCGTATGACAGAAAGTCGACACGTCTATACATATAAAAAGATTCAAAATTGAAAAAAAAATTAGAGTGTGATGATTTGTACTAAATTTTTACTTGATAACAATATCAACTAATCTGTACAAATTAATACAAAACTTTTTATAGATTTAAAACTACGCCTACGGATCTCAGTGTCGCACTTAAGATCCTATGTCAAGACGCTTCCCAGATATTAAAATTTCCGCGTCTACTTGTATTCCCGACGATAATAATACATGACTAAATTTCCCATGCGTAAAAATGTTTATTTATTACTGGAATTTGTTAAATTGACGTTTGTCGTGGAGGGTATGTGGTTTCGGGTGGATTTTCTTCGAACTTTTTGTCTTCTCGTGAGGATATGAGGGACTCTTTTCCCTCTTGTGGGACGCACATTTATATAACTTCCTACCATCCGATTGTCGTATGTATAAAGTAGTTCATTTGAGTTGACTTTTAGTCAGCGCAGTGACAGCCATCCTCCGACGCCCAATTGTGTACTTGATGTCTATGAGGATACCTTCTAGCTCAAGCCTATTTAGCCCCTTGGTCTATTGCAACTCTGATGTGACACTAGATATAAAACTTATTTTGGTATTTCTGAGGGCGAACCAATTGCATGGGGCCACCATAGATCAACTCCTTTTAGATGAAAGGGTTCTGATTGAGGAAATTCGTTTCTGACTCTTGGTATTTTCTGGTATGAATCATATTCTACAAACAATCTCCCATCTCTTGAAAGTAGATAGCATATAAAAGAAGCAACTGTTTATATGTTAGAGCAATTTATAAGGAATAATTCTCTTTGAATCCCACAAAGCACAAAAAATACTTATCCAGTAGATTCCATTTCAATTTGTAGTTATAACTCTGAGTACATTAATAATTATAAGCCCCTAACATTTATATATACAAAAATACTCGTAAAAATGAGAAACAGAAGGACGTAGAAACAACAAAACTAGTATTATTTATAATCTGATGTGGAGCTTGATGCATAAGCGGGAGAGTAATACTGAGTAAAATTGTGAGCGTGCGGTCAAATGTAGATCAAATATAGATCGGAATCCGACAGAATGATAAGATAAAGAATAAGTAAACTCTATACAGTCTTTCTTGTGTGTTACTTTAATTATAGACGTGTGTAATGAGTGTCCAGATAATTTAGTTGGAAAAATACAAGAAGAGTCAGGGGTTTTCTTACCTCAAATTTCTGTTGAGAGTTAAAAGATAAATGTTACTATTATGACATGGAAAAGGAAAAAAGAGATGAAATTTCCGTTGACGCACGTGTTAACAACCCGTCCGTGTGAACTGCTTGTCCGATAATGAGAATGTCATGTGTTTGAGTGTGTGTGTGTGTGTGTGTTTGTGTGTGTGTATGTGTGTGTGTAGAGGAGAAAAGTGGTGTCAATTCTCATTGGTTTAGAATGAGTGAATTAATGATAATTGTAATTATTATAATTATTGTTGACACTATAATTAATTTTTATTTATTTATTATTGAAAAACATCGAGGTAAGAAAATAACAGTAACTTCTTGTATTTTTACAACTAAATTATCTGAACACTCATAACACACATCTATAAATAAACATACGAGAAAGACTGTATACACTTTACTTATTTTTTGTCTTATCTTTCTGTCGGATTCCATTGCATATTTGGACACGACAAGTTGAATGTTGAAAACCGGTTCCTGAAACAATTTTTCTTTGTTTTTCATTTTCATAATAACAGGAGTCGATCGTAGTCGAGATGATTGAGTTAATGTGAACAATCCTTTCCTAATTTATGTGCTTCGCCAGGCCTACATACTCGTAATAAATCCTCATTTTCAACACCATTGACTACTTTGCCCCGCAAACCTCATTTTTTTAAATGACAAACAAGAAGAAAAAGGTAAGTGGTCAAATCCCGACCATTCTTATTTATAAACTCACATTGAATGAATTTTCCGATATTTAAAATTTTTTGCCATTTTTGCTCGACTTCAACAATAAAGAACCAATGTGTAAATACTAAAGGCACTCTTAATTTTTACCGTAGAATTATACCAGTCAGGACGCTGGGGACTTTTATATCAAAATAATCTCGGCCTTCTTCTTCGAGTTTCTGTTTAGCACTGGAATGTCGCCAAATATTGCTCTGAGAGGGCATACACTTCCCCTCTCGTACATATCACATTCCGTACCTGCCTCTGAGTTTTGTTTCGATCGCATCTCTTAGGATTGTCTTTTCCTGATCTCTGCGCTGAACCCGGGATCTTCTAATTTACCCGTCGAATTCTGTCTGTGAACATCATATATGTGAAATATACACACACATATATATATATATATATATATATATATATATATATATATATATATATATATGTGTATGTGTGTGTGTGTGTGTGTGTGTGTGTGTGTGTGTGTGTGTTTGTGTGTGTGTGTTTCCAGTACAACTTAAAGGGAATATCATTTTCCCCCTTTAGCCATAGGTTTGTAACCAAGGATTTAAAAATATAAGAAAACAACCCCCCCCCATTCAGAAAATTTATATCAGTGGACATACACACACACACACACACACACACACACACACATATATATATGGTATATTTAGGCAACAAGTATTCATCCAAACAAGTTTGACAAAAAGAACCGACAAGATCTGTCTGTTTAATTGTTTACTGCATTTTTCCAATTTTCGGATAGTTGGCAATAAAATATCCGAAGTTCTTATTTTGTTACTTTTGTTCAACAATTTGAACAAGGCCAGTACGCTCAAGCCCTCGGCCACGATGATTTGTGGCTTCGTGCTAGCACAGCTATCAACGGCCCCCAAGAGTTTCGTCTACCCAATTTCACTTACAAGGCTTGGGTCAACCCGTGGTATGGTTTTCAGGCACATTCCAAAAGTTCCGCACGCCGGGATTGACCTCGATCCAGTCCGATCATATCGACCCTGGTGAGATTCGAACCCGGATCTCATGGTCAGAAAGCAAATGTTGTAACCACTCGGCCATAACGTCATGTGTAAGAGCTAGTTGAAAGGAGGACGTACAAAAAAATTGCGATTTATTTATTTATTAATTTAATGTAAATTTCTTTATTTGTATTTTTTCTTATATTAACCTAATATATGCGCACATTACATATATCATATACACTTGAAGATATCATCTATTTTATTTAATGTGGGCAGTTTATTTTGCATAATAATAGCTTCTAGAGTTTTGGACCTTTCCTTGCACTGGGCGCTGTAGAGTATTTTGGTGTCATCCACTAATATTTGTCTTATGTTGATAGTTGTACTTTGGTGTTCATGATGTGCTGGTCGAAGTGTGTATGGATTGCACTAAGTTTCGACAGGAGACATATTACATAATTATTACCAACAACGGGTCTTACAAATCCCCTCCTATGAATTATCATGTACCCTGGGAGATTGCATCTCTAACAAGAATAATAAAAAAAAACAACATTAAATAACTACATTGGGCACACATGCACCACACTCTCTCACAGACTGACCTGTCACCTATCGAAACGATTACGAAAAGGTTCGGCACGATAGTTTGAAGTCGAGGTGTTAAATTATCTATCTATCTATCTATCTATCTATCTATCTATCTATCTTTCTATCTTTCTCTCTCTCTTTCTTTCTCTCTCTCTCTCTATATATATATATATATATACAGGCCGTATTTAGATGAAGGGAGGACTAAGCTATTCCACTTGTAATGCCCCGTCAAATCCCCCATTGTCATGAGTAGAAAACGGAAGATTGTTAAATTAAACAATTTGAGTAAACCGAGGATGATGACGGTAGTTTAAAATTCTACAGTTGACAATTCTTCCTCTAAAGGAGATAAGATTAAATACAGTATGGGATTGAAAAATGCATGAATGTTAAAATTTTTAAAAATTTATAAAGAAATCAATGTTGGCATCGAATTATCGGCTTAAGATTCCTAAATGGAATGTAATTACTGAAGGGCTGTTTAGAGCCTACAATGCGTTATCACAGCATTTGTAAGAACTGCCTATAACATTGTCAAAAATATTATACCCCTTGGCTATATTTTGAGGCCTGTTAAGCCTATAGTTAAATCCAGTACTATATATATATATATATTACTATATATATATATATATATATATATATATATATTGGTTATTTGGGTTTCACACCCTTTCCGATCGTCAGACAATGTCTGACAATCGCAATGGACGTGAAAAAAAACAGGGTGACAAACTCACATCAGTCCAACTAAATGTGTTAGGTCTGTCACTGATATTGAGTACATTGCAACAAGTACCGCGCATATAATATATATAAATAATATATATAAAAATTGCAATATATATATATATATATATATATATATATATATATTACGTAAATCATTCATACAAAAAGCAGATAATGAAGTTAATTATATAAATGGCAAGAATCACTCTCGCAAACAACTTTTAATAATAAAATACATTAACCTCGAATCCGTTGATGAATGATATGATCCTTGTTCATAAATTCCGGTTTTATAAGGTCTTTTATAAATATAAAAAAATTCAACCTCAGCGTCGTGACTGCACGCTCCAAAAGAATTTCTTACAGTTAACAATATCACATTTCTAAAAAGAACATCTTTCGGATTACACTTTATCTTTCGATGTCCTGTTATTACCTGGATGTAAAAAACTTACCTATTTCCCTACCTGACGATGATTGTATGAAACAATTGAAAGCTAGTAGTAAAAAAAGACCTTATAAAACCGGAATTTATGAACAAGGATCATACCATTCATCAACGGATTCGAGAGTAATGTATTTTATTATTAAAAATTGTTTGTGAGAGTGATTCTTGCCATTTATATCATTAACTTCATTATCTGTTTTTTGTATGAATGATTCACGTAATGTAAATTGAACCTGCACCACATAATTGATATATATATATATATATATATATATATATATATATATATATATATATATATATATATGCAGTATTCACCCGCAGAAAATAATTATTCCTAAAATTCAAAATATCCATCTGTCTCTGTCTATATTTTTGAGATGAGGTTGTGGATTCGTCCATTTACCTTATCACCCCTAGCAACAGGAACATTACATTTTACACGCCTACGTGAATCAACTTAACCAATCAAAAACTTTATTGTGCTAAGCAGCGAATTCTATTGGCTTGCAACGTGATAATTCAAAAAACTTAACGTGAGGAAGTTAAATTGCGCCAAAACTTACTTGAACCGATTCTGACATCTAAAACCTTATATAAGGAAGATTTCCAGCTGACCAAATCAGTCAGTCCAGCAAACATAGAGAAGCGCTAATCTAATCCACGTAACTTGAAATTATAATTTTCCCGCGCGAAAAAAACACAACTGACCACCCACAAACTCCACTCGAAGATTACCCTGTGAATACAAAGAACTTCAAACTTACAAGACTTTACTTATCTAAAGTGAATTATCAACACTCACTACAATTTAAGTAAATACTATTATCGAACATATTACATACCTACGGTTAAGTGTAGACTATTTCTGATGACTCAATTCTAAACATTACAAAAACAATAAGGACATCAATAACGCTGTTTAAACACTAATTACGATTTCTTATAGACTGTAATACAAATACACCAAGACACCAAAAAGCAAACACAATCTTCGTCCACTAACAAACATAAGACATATAATACCTTGCAATAACATTTTGTAAATAATATTTGAATTGTATATAAATGCATTTGTTTGTTTGAATTGCATACATATTTTGTCTCGTTTTAGATTGCGAATTATTTATTGTTGTGGATGCATGAAAAGATCACGCAACCTGACGAAAAGTCCTTCTGATATATTCTAACACTCAAGCAAAAATCTTAGTTCATTCTGCGCATCCCCAACTATTTACATTGTTCGGACTGTTGTCCTCCTCTTTGTTGTCATATTCATGACATAGAGGATAAAAGCATTGGTTGATGTAATCTAGTGACTTGACCCAAAGAGTTGTGAGTTCAGTACCAGGTCACAGTAGAAGTGAACAAAAATTGGAGTTACTAAAGGGAAATAACTTAAACTGAGATTTCCGGAATAGGTACGGCACATGGAACTAGAACAGTCTACTCCGATGGACGAAATAAAGGGTTCTGTTCAAAATTCCAATCATCTGAAGAAGGCTGGAGCGTACAACAGCCGAAATGTCGTGAATATGACAGCAAAGATAAGGACAACAGTCCAAACAATGTAAATAGTGTAAATAATCTATGTAAGTTTTTCGTATAAAATTTATTATCTATTTATTGCAGTCTTTTCGTATCTATTTATATGATTTAACATACATGTAAATAAACTTAATATTATCATAAATTAATGCCGAATATACTCCGATTGTTTGACAGAAAAATATAAATAAGTTAGTGTAAAATCTCGAGTTAGTTTTTGCCAAAAGGGAGACGCTTTGCGGTGCGTGATCAGGAAGTTTTAAGGAAGGAAAAAAAGCTAGGTTGGTTAACTCGTTTCCTGCACGTCACTCAGCTATTGTTCAAGCCGTGAAGCACGAATACAAGTCCCACGTGACAAAATACAAAGGCGTCTTTCCATCCTGCGTTTTTTTGTCTCAGTTTTAGAAAATAGAAAGAAATAAAACTTATAAAGGTTTACGAGGTAAACAATCTCGGTTTGCAGTTATTCAAATTCAATGTGGAATTTAGTTTTCGATAAACTATATATTATTCTTTTATAAATGTTCAGCAGCGTCTGTCATTGATCAATCGCTTATGCGCTTGAGATATTTTGAAAGGTTGCTTTTTATGAGGAATGACGTTCAGTCTGGCAGCAAAATACAAGATTAAACATTAAATAGACTTCATCATTAGTGGACAAAGATTTACTTTTTTATTTTTACTTTAACTAGAAGTGTTCTGGTATCTCAACCACGACAGTAATCATTGCTATTTTCATATGTAAAGGATCGATGACATTTTGTATGTTTATATCACTTTATTCTCCTCTCGACAGCAAGGCATCTGATTGGAGGTTTGTAGGAGCCTTGAATCACATGTTAATTGCCGTTGTTCCCAAGTTCCCTCTGACCAGGATTTATAACATATCTATCTATCTATCTATCTATCTATCTATCTATCTATCTATCTATCTATCTCAGATTTTTTGTATCGATGGTAATTATTGTTATTAAATGTCATAATTATTTTTATTTTTTTACTTCAACCAGAATATGAAGTGTTCCGGTATCTTGACCACCACAGTAGACATTTGCATCAGTTTATTCTCCTTCTGCCTCTGATTGGCAGATTGGAGGTTTTGAGAAACCTAGTACCACCTTTTAATTGCTGTTGTTCCCAGGTTCACCCTGACCCGAGATAGCAACTATTAGGATCCCAGCTATGGCCAAATAATGAACCCTCAAACAAAAAACAAAACACTATGAAAGAATAAAAATATATTTTTATAGTAAAAATTCATAATACATTTTTATATACTAATATGGCCAACAATACATACTTATAGTAAAATGACCAACAACACATACTTGTAGTAAAATGACCAACAATACGTCGTCGTCGCCGGCTTCATCTTGTATCCAAGAATAAAATTTCTTCTTTACTGATCGCTTCCTTTATGATGATGCCGTTGATGACTACATTCACTGCCAACGTGCATCTTCCCAACTAGAAGTTTTCAGTTTCACCAAAACCTGTTCCCACCATCCATTCCCTATCGTCGCTAGGATTTTCCAAGAGTTGGTGGAGGTGAAAGAAAATCGGAGTAGAAGAAAGTGCCGACGGCAGGAATGTGTTTAAGATGGACCTCAATTTGCTAGAAAGGGATGCACACACATGATTTCATGACCTGCCTTTGCTGTATATTTAGAATGAGTTATGCAGAATCCATTTATGAAACTGCAACGGACTACCGATGACGCTGTTATAATTACGAGTGGCGCCTTTTGTAGCATGCCCGTCATGCGTAGCCCGCTTCATCTGCTGGTTCAACCGTTGAGGTTTGTTGTAATCATCATCCACTTGTTCCACCGTTGGGGTATTTGGGGGTTGGTCGCGCTTAGTCTAGGTTCTCATCTTCGACCTGGCCCTATCAGAAGTTTAGAACTCCCAGCGCCATTGCTCTCAGAGTCATTGAACTACGCAAGCCCCTCAATCACGACAAGAAGCGACAATTAGAGATACGCGCATCAAATGTTACTTTAATTACAATAGCATAGAAAACAATAGATAAGAAAATAATTAAAATTATAAAACCATCATCAAATATATAAGAACATTTTTATTATTATAATATTATATTATTATTATAATATTATTATTATTATTTTTTTAAAATATTTGAAAGATAAATCATAAATTGACTATTCGCAACTAACAATACATATTTATAATAAAATGACCAACAATGAATATTGATGGTATAATGACTAACAATACATTTTTAAAGTAAAATGACCAGCAATAGATTTTATCTATAGATGAAGGCATATAATTGCATTCAAAATATATTTAGTTGAAGGCGTAAAACTGTGTTAAAATAATTTAGATTTCGGCATTAAATAACATAGTGGTTGATATGCCGCTAAACCAAACCAAGCCATCTAATGAAGCAGTTTATTCTTTTCTAGTTATCTGGTCACTCTATGCGGGCTACTGGTACAATGTAAGCAAGTACTACCTGTCGCAGGAGCGGGTATTCGGTGACTAAATCGGTAACCACACCGGGCTTTTCTGGCGGGGAGGTGGGTGGCTAAGATTAAAAGCGGATAAATCTTCAAGGGTCAGCAGCCGTCCAGCAAAATGGTGAGTAGACTGGGTTCTATAGCTGCGCTAACAGTTGGTGTGATGATGACACGGCATCGCTGGGTTAAGGGCTTCCGAAGCTGAAGCCAGCGACCAGAGCGGAGGGTGCACCCAATAGAATCTTACGGTTACGTGTCCATGACCAAGGCGAACCTCAAAGTTGGAGAACATCAGCTGGGGGAATGGATTCAGACAGGTTTACTTGCCTAAGACATGCTACTCATGACTAAATACCTCTGTCGCTTCCAACCCATACCTGTGGAGGGAATTGGTCGTGTTCATTTGCGCAGCAATTCTATGACCACACGGAGATGATGACGATGATCTTTCTCTCACAGGTGTCGAGCGTTAAGTTTAAAGAATATAAAGAATAGCTGTTTTGTACGCGTTGTTATTAATCATTGTATTAAATTCAATAGGAAGTCATTGCTCGTCAAATGAAATGATATTACATCAGAGTATTTAATATTTTTGTCACTGTGTCGTATTAGTGTTTACCTTTGCATGCGTTGTAAGGTGGCTTGAGATACGGATATTTAACCGAATGCCTACTCAAAGGGAATGATACAAAGGCTCCGTTTGTAACATTTCCTCGCTTTAGAACCGTGGAGTCTTTCAAACATCCAATTTAAAATATTATATATATATATATATATATATATATATATATATATATATATATATATATATATATATATATATATATATATCATCACGTAGTATATAATTCACGCCAGTGAATACCAGAAGTTTGATTAGAATTAATCACAAAACGTCATAATAAAAGAATTTGATCTGTGTTGACCCCGATATGAACTGGGCTTACCTTAACTCACTTGAGTAATGGTGGCCCGGGAATTTCCCCGATCTTTGTCCAGATCTACAATCTCGTAAATAAAGAAACGTACCGAAAATATACCACTTTCTAAATAAATTGCATCAGCCAAAAGAAAACGGATACTTTACAACAATGTTCAACGCATGTGTTTGTGGAGTAAGTTAAGTAAAGCACTATTAATCATACAAGAGCTCGATTTTCATTCAAAGCAGAGCCTGTTAATGTGTATATTGTGATTTTCTAAGCGTAGCTTAGATGTGGCAGAAGACCGAAAGTATGGGGCATCCAGTGAGGAACGAATTCGCTACTCAGTCGTAAATTGATTTAGCGAGACAAGCTTGCTAACCATTACACCGCATCGAAGTGTCCCTTCTGTGTTATAACTCATTCAGATGCAAAAGCTTTGGCTTGTGTCTCCGATTACTTTAAATAAATACTATATGAATATATCAGGTCATTATTAGGTCCGGGTTTCGATCCTTACCAGGAGCCTTGTTATTGTGTCTATTTAACAGGCTAACGCTCAACTTTTCTAGCTTAGATGTAGCATAAGGCCGAAAATGTGGAGCACTTAGTCGTAAGTGATCTAATGAGATAAGATTGCTAACAATTACATCACATCGACGTGCCCCTGTTACTGTGTATATATTGGAAATGGACGCGAATTCTTGATTATGACCTCTTCACAGAAAATCAAATAAATAATTAGAACTAATGCTGTTTCAAATGAAAATAACTGAAGACAAAAGTTGATCAAAAGTATTTGACAATAAAGAAATAGATAAGCAGTATGTTTATTTAATGTCGAAGCAAAAATTGTTGAAACTTAACTGTTAAGTTTCCATTCATTGTTTCTTTTACAGTATGGTTCACCCTTTACAAGGAGCAGGGTCCACACGAGATAGAAGGTTATGTTAGGAGGCCAGTGATGTGTATAGAAGTGGGAGATAACGGTTAATCCTAGCCTTGAACAGGTTAAGATTGTAGCGAACGAGGAAACAATCTATTGGGACTCGGTTCCACAGGGCAGTGGTTCACGGGAAGAAGCTGCTCGAGTGGAACGTCTCACCGATGGAATACGGAAGGAATGTGGGTGGTTTGCTACTATGTAAGTGGTATGGCGTGTTCTTGCCGTTAAGGTTTGTCTTGGCGGAACTAGGGAATGTAGTTCGTCCGGGTACGTTCCGTGGATGCAGCCGTAGAGCAGCGAGAGGCTTGCCATCACCTTTTTTATTAGATAGTTGGATAACCATTCATTTTGGCTTTTACAACATTGTCTTATTTTATTACTAAAACGTTATCTTTAGTGGACACCCATATTTGAGTAGACGCTGCGTTTATTTATTAAACAATAGATTGATTCATTTTCGTTTTAGTATACGAAACTAGACAGATATTAAGGGTTCAAAAGTCTGAGAACGAGTTCCGTTTAAAAGACACTCTTCAACTTTGCTTGATCGACGACACTCTAAAGCACATCGGATCTAAGGATGTTTTCTCCTGCCAAGGGAGATGCAGGTTCGAATCCTGTCGGAGAGCGCATATTCTTCTTTAATGAGATTTCTCGTTTATTCAAGCCGGTGGACCAAAATAAATAAATATACTGTTTAATAAATAAAAGGAGCGTCTACTCAAATACAAACACCCATTCAAAATAACGTTTAAGTAAGTTTTCTTTAGAAAATTTTCTTTTAAAGTGTGTTTCTCTGCCCTTCGACATAGACTCGTCTGGGGATCCTCTCTGTCCGGAGGCCGAGAGTTTGACCAGCACAACTAGAGACGAATCTCCGACTGCAGACCAACATACAGTATTTACTACTGTATCTATATGAATGGGGACATAGCCAGTATCGTCCGTAGGTATGTTAAAACACAAGTCTAGAAAACATATTAGGTGGCCACCAGTCTAGGAGAAATAAAACTCTTATAATGCTCGCATATTCTCGTAGTTCTGTTTAATAATATTCCAAGGAAAACACTAGAACAGAATATTAGTGAAAGAACTGTTTAATCACACGAATTAATAATACAATAATAGCAAATACTCTAGTTAGTACGGCAATATTTGCGACACACTTTGTGACACCTTTCTGACGAGCTGACGTCCCTCTCATACTAAATAGAAAAGTCTATGTTCAACAAATTAATGCAGCGAAGGTCGGTCGTTTTTCTACAGAACAAAAACAATCAGTTCCAAACTGTGGAGAAGGTAACTGGAAACTACTCCACTATTTTTCCCAAGAAATCATAGAAATTCAATGATAATTAAGACAGAAAAATCGGCGGAGAGGCATAATCCCCTGTACCCTGAAGTGACATGATATTAAAAAAAAGATAAAAAAAAGTAGCAAACTGGACACGTATCTAACTTTTTTACATATTTTTAGACCTCACGGTGAATAGCGGCTCGAAGTGAAGAATCGGAGAGCCGAATTAGCATTCCAGTTGAGTTCATTACACTCACTTACGTGTTAATACCCTTGGGAAAGATATGAATTCATTTCTTACCCCCATCTATGGGTAAATAGTAGAACAAATTGGGACCTAGAGTCTTGTTTGGCGACTAGACTAGGAGAAGAAATACGCTTGATTCAAACCAGCTTAGAGAGGGTTGAGCTCTGTCAGGTTCTATTTCCCAGGAAGCGCAACTGCTGCTATGACTGCAGTAGACGTGGTACCACTTAGACTTTAATGGGTTACGGGTTTCTTGATCCTGAAACTGGACTTAACTAAATATCATGGACCGAGCGTATCAGCAACGATAAAGTATTAGAGAGCATGCAAACAAGGAAGAGGCTTATAGTTAACACCAGAAAGAGGCAGCTGGAGTTTCTGGAACACTTAATGAGGAAGGAGGGCCTGGAGAATATCTGAGACTCACGGGTCGAATAGAGGGAAAGTGAGACAAAGGAAAGCAACGCATGACATACCTAGCGGGATTGAGCAAGTGAATGACAGAACGTGGTCTGGGCGAGATGGCAGAGGGAAGGAACTTGTTAAGAGCTGCAAGAGATAGCGGGAGGTGGAGGGCCATGATCGTATACATCCTGAAAGAACACGGTACATACAAAGAAAAAGAATTCGACATTAAATAATCGTACAAGGTTTGATATGCTGTTAAATTGACCACGCTAACATAAATTAATAAATTAAACGAGCTGTTTAGCCAACTCAATATAAGTAGCACTCGATTCTCGGCTATTTCAAAATTTGCCTTTCTTTTATTCTGCAAATATAACATTCGAGCCCAGTGTTTTTCAACCCTTTTAAGCAACGGCACACCTAGGAGCAAATGCAAATGTTACGGCGCACTTAGCAACATTTTTAAAGGGTATGCATTTAAATGCTATGAAATAAAACCAGAGATTTAAAAAATACACTCATACAAATATGAACTGACTTTATTTCAATGTTTCTATTCAACAATTTGTGCAGCTTATTTAGTGTGAAACCTGTGCCTGGTGTTTTTGGCGATTTTTTCAATGTTTGATCGAAGAAGACCCTCATTGCTTCAGCTGAGCGTAGATTTTGTCGCTTCTTATTTTCGATGTTATTTAGGTTTGAGAAGCCAAATTAACATAAATAAGAAGTAGAAAATTGCAATAAAACTGATAAAGCTAATTTTGTCATATTCCTTTTGTATTGAAATCCAAAATGTATTAATGGGTACCGTTGAATGTTTCATTTTGAGCCCTCGATTACTGGAAATGGTGGCCAATTCATCTTCTTCGCATAACTGAAGTCCAATATTAAAATGAACATTTATGAAGGGATTTCGAATCTAGTCATACTTTTCTATGCTCACTAACGGAAAATAATAGTCGATGTTTTCGTTAAGCGCCTTCAGATGGGTAGCCATGATAGGGATGATTTCTTTAATGCAGGTAGGACGCATTCAAGGAAACATAAAAATTACACGATTCTAACTCACAATTTTCTTTTTGAGGGCAACCAACTTATCTATCAAAGTGAGAACATTTTCGTCTTTACCATGCATGCTACTGTCCGGATTATTTTGTTGACTAAATATTTCCGTTAAGCATTCCAGTTTAGACATATAAAATTCACAAAGAAGATGTTCACAGAATTTTTCCCATTTTTCTTGATAAAAAAAGGCTGTTAATTCCTGGTGTAATCTGTGAACACGTAGTTAATACTTTACATTTTGACAGCCGACAAAGTAATATACTTTTAAAAAGTTGGAAAAATATTAAATCAAATGCTGAATGCTGCATATCGGAAACTCCGACAATATTAATTCATAATTCAATATAACTTTGTAAAAAATATGAATTAAACAAAGAATGTTGAATACAATTATATGAAAAATGTTAATATTCATTTAAAAGGCGATTTTAAAAAGTTAAATTAGCAAAAATAAAAATACTTGAAAAAAAAATGAATATTAAAACAAAGTATTTAAAATAACATAATCGAAGAGAATTAGAGAAAAGAATTATTTGAAAAAAGTTTAATAAGATACCCGGATATAAGAGAAACCCTGATATAAGAGAGAGTTTCTCTGGTCCCAAATTAGAGCCTGTGTTAATGTATATATAATAGACCAAACCCGGATATAAGAGAAACCCGGATATAAGAGACTTCTTCTCCGGCCCCGACAACTCTCTTATATCCGGGTTACACTGTACTAATGCAGTATCTTTACTAATTCCACAAACGTATACCATATATACATGCGTGACAAAAAAGGGTCTGGGAGAAGTAGCAAAAAGACAAAACTTATTGAGAACTACAAGGGATAGGAGGAAGTGGAGAGCCATGATTGCCTACGTCCTGAAGGGACACGGCACATAAATAAATTTGAAGCTAATACTTGTTCTAGGCTCGATGAATTATTATACAAAATTATTCGAATCTCCCTAAAATTTCTATTATGAGCCTATACTTGATCCAGGTTTAATACTCTGGATGGAGCGAATTGGTGAAAGAAGACTCTTGGGGTCGGTTCCGGTGGGTTATGTAAATTTTGATGATTATTACCACCGAAATTAGGTGTAGCTGCACTATATTGATTTTAGTTAGTCTCCGCTTCGTCACTGAGGCCCACTGGTATGATGCTTGCGTTGTATCGTAACGTTCCAGGTTCAATTCTCAGTACTGGATACGTACTGCTGATGAGTCCCAAAAAGAACGAAACGGCTTTCCACTGCTTTGTGCATCCTAATATATATATATATATATATATATATATATATATATATATATATATAAATATAGTCTTAAAGTGTGCTATATTTATGGGATAAAGTGCTCAATATCAGAGATAGAGCGTGTGTAAATATAAAAGTGAACATTGAAGTCAACACTTAGAGGCGACAGTCTGTTTCATGCTAGATGCAATCGTCAGGCAACTGACGATTACTTAAACTTTATTTTGGGTGGATACTCGTATTTGAGTAGACACTCCTTGCCTGAAGATTGCATCTAGCATGAAACAGACTGTCGCCTGTAAGTGTTGACTTCTATGTTCACTTATATATATATATATATATATATATATATATATATATATATATATATATAAAGAAATATAGTCTTAAGGTGTGCGATATTTATGGGATAAAGTGCTCAATATCAGAGATAGAGCGTGTGTAAATATAAAAGTGAACATTGAAGTCAACACTTAGAGGCGACAGTCTGTTTCATGCTAGACGCAATCGTCAGGCCACGAGTGCTGTTATTTTTCTCGGCTATTTATATATATGGGTCAGTGATGCATTGTGGGTAGTCTATATTGGCGGTTATTTTACCGGAAGTCGTTTGTTTATTTATTTGGGTTAAATTATTTTGCTTGTCATTATTTATTTATTTATTTTTTTAATTTTTTATTTTTATTTCTTATCTTATATATTTTTTTATTTTTTATTTTAATCGGTGTTTTTATTAACGTAGTAAAAATTTGTTTATATCGCTTATTTAATAGTTTTGTTTTGGTTTGGGAATATAATTAAATTTATTTATTCAATTTTGGGATTGATTGTTGTTTATTCTAACTATTATTTTGGCGGGAGCAGATTTTAATTTGTTCATTACTTCATGTATTTATTTGCATTGATTATCTTTATTTGTTTTTTCTAACGGTTAACTTATCGGGATCGGTTTGTTAGTTTATTTACTTATTTACCAGATCAAAATAAATCTTGTATATGCTTTAGTCATATATAAGATTTATTTCGATCTGGTAAATATTTGCATTACCATATTGGAAAGCTAAGTTGATGGTCATGTGCTTTCGAAGTTACTACGAAGTTATTTACCTTTTCCTGTTTTTTATTCCTTATCTAATATCCCGTTATTCTTTTCCACATCTCAAGTTCTTTAACCTTGGTCTTGAATATTTTCAGCTTTACTTAAAGAAGCTGTGTCACTGACAGGTTGACGTATTTATGAAGCATGATCCTCCGAATTGGTTGGAGCCTCGACACTCGTGATATGCTACTCAAATAGGTCTTATTTATTTTCTTTGAGCTTTGATTTCAGTGTTGATCTTGACTTATTTTTTTTGCTAGCCACGTGACAATGCGCTATGAATCACACACTAAAAATAAGAAGCACGCCATTACGCTATTTTTCTCTGTATTTTCTTTTTGAGAAAGAAAAGTTAAGTTTTTATAAAATTTCGTAGATCAGCCTAACCTAAAACAACTGGCGACACGTGATTTATTTTCGTAAGTCACAGACACACACACACACACACACACACACACACACACACACACACACACACACACGCATGCGCGTGCACACACACACAATATGACAGACAATGAAAATTAGATGAATTATTTAATAAAAGATGAATTAAATTTTCCTTGTCTTTCATATTCACTGAAACATGTTGCTGTTCAAATATACATGTATAGATACATACGTATATATATATATATATATATATATATATATATATATATATATATATATATATATATATATATATATATATATATTGACGTAAACAAAGAAATTTCTCAAGAAAGGGATGAACTTTTTATTTATTAATTCGACGAATTTTATTACTTAAACGTTATTTTGGGTGGATACTCGTATTTGAGTAGACACTCGTTTTATTTATTAAACAGTGTATTTATTTTTGTCTACTGGTCCGAATTAGGAGATGGTTATCTATCAGTCTTTCTTATAGTTTTCGGGTTTCATCGAGCAAAGATTGGTTATATGCACACTCAGCCTATGTTTTCGTCTATTTTTCAGACATTCAAATAGCATACATGCAGGAATATCAGCTAAGTCGAACTTAGTAACGTATATTCTTACAAGCAGACATTTTAACGGAATTAGTTTCCTTGAATTAACGTTTATCGGAATGTCGATCGAAGATGTCTTTGATATTTTTTAGACCAATTATAACATAATTAGAATAAGTCTGTCAATCAATTATTGGATAAAGGTTCCAGTATCGTCTGTTTATTAACTCACGCTCATATTATGGACTTTATTTCTTATTATTATTGTTAAGACTTGTGTCTATCGGTTATAGGGATTTCACAGCAAATAGATTTCAAGGAAGATATATGCAAACATAAGTACACGCATATATATATATATATATATATATATATATATATATATATATATATGCAGAAATATAGTCTTAAAGTGTGCTATATTTATGGGGTAAAGTGCTCAATATCAGAGATAGAGCGTGTGTAAATATAAAAGTGGACATGGAAGTCAGCACTTAGAGGCGACAGTCTGTTTCATGCTAGTGCAATCGTCAGGCGACTAGTGCTGTTATTTTTCTCGGCTATTTATATAAGGGTCAGTGGTGCATTATGGGTAGTCTATTTTGGCGGTTACTTTTACCGGAAGTGGCTTATTTGTTTATTTATTTATGTCAAATTGTTTTGCTTGTTTTTTGTTTGTTTTTTTTTTATTTTTATTTTTTATCTTATATGTTTATTTATTTATTCTTTTATTTTGATCGGTGTTTTTGGTTAACGTAGTAAAAATTTGTTTATATAGCTTATTGTTGGTAGTCTATAATGGCCGTCATTACCGGAAATCGCTTGTTCGCTTATTTATTTGGGTCAAATTGTTTTGCTTGTTTTTATTTATTTTCATTTTTATTTTTTATCTTATATATTTGTTTATTTGTCATTGATTAAATCTGTTTGTTGAATTTGTGGTTTTTTCTGACTATTATTTAGGTGGGAACAGTTTTTTACTACGTTAACCAAAAACACCGATCAAAATAAAAGAATAAATAAATAAACATATAAGATAAAAAATAAAAAAAAACAAAAAAAAACAAACAAAAAACAAGCAAAACAATTTGACATAAATAAATAAACAAATAAGCCACTTCCGGTAAAAGTAACCGCCAAAATAGACTACCCATAATGCACCACTGACCCTTATATAAATAGCCGAGAAAAATAACAGCACTAGTCGCCTGACGATTGCACTAGCATGAAACAGACTGTCGCCTCTAAGTGCTGACTTCCATGTCCACTTTTATATATATATATATATATATATATATATATATATATATATATATATATATATATATATATATATATGTATATATATATATGTATATATATAAATATATAATAGAATGGAAACTAATGTCTGAAAAAGTGGCGATAATAAGACAAAATAAAAACATCATTTCGTTTCTAAAAATAGCTTCCTCAATTTGGATTATCTTACCACCCCATATATATATATATATATATATATATATATATATATATACAAGTATAGGATTGGTGTATACGGAATAACCAAAAAATACTATTCTTAAAAGAGTACTCAGTACAGAGTACAGCAAACATAATTTACTCGAAATTTATAACATGAATATGTCATAAAATCACTACAAAAATAGCCATTTTGTTTCAAAACATCTGGCGTCTTATCAAGTGATGTTGATGGCATTCAAAACCATCACTTGATAAGACACCAGGAGTATTGAAAGAAAATCGCTATTTTGTAGTGATTTTATAACATAAAAAATAATTACATTACATATATAACTATATCTATCTCTTTCTATCTCTCTCTCTCTCTCTCTCTCTCTCTCTCTCTCTCTATATATATATATATATATATATATATATATATATATATATTGATTTTTGATAATTGGAAAACGTTCATGAAAGTATACTTGTTCCGAAATATATCCGGTTATGCATTTCGCCGTTTAAGGTTTCGTCACATCCAGAGCGAAAAAAGGAAAAAAGAGATGCATGTATTTGTGTTTGTTTAAATAATGAAATTTTTTTTTCACAAGCTGACGCTTCTTGAGAAATAAAACGACACAGAAACATTTGATTAAAAATCAACGAATGTTCCTTTTTGATTATTGTTTTTATTTTTTCGATGTTTCTAATCATATTTTGTAATTATAATTTGTAAATATATCTTCTTTTATCTAAGCATGACTTTTAATTAAACGTGCATGCATGAAAGAAAATGCGGCGTATATATATATATATATATATATATATATAAAACTCAGGATGCGACTAAAGCCATCCTTTCATAGGATTTAAAGTTGTTAAGCGTTATTTACTCGGTGTAGGCAATCTGGGCATCGAGTACTTTTTTGAGTAGATAAGTTTGTTTTTAGGCATTTTTCTGTTTCTTCTTTTCAGGTTTTATTCGAGATTGTATCTGAATAAGGTTTTTGCAGGTTGTCCGTTTGTTCCATCAGCGTATTTTGGTTTTCTTATATATATATATATATATATATATATATATATATATATATATATATAAAAGAAAAAAAATATATATACCGGCTCTCAGTATTCGGCTCTTCAAAAAGTGTGGCTAGTTTTGAACAAGACTTCATTATTTTAATCAAATAATATATACGGGTAGACTGGATGTTCGGTTCTAAGGACTGAGTTCGTATGCCCCCCCTACTTCCAGTATATATATATATATATATATATATATATATATATATATATATATATATATATATATATATATATATATATATATATATATATGTATTCGTTGTGATCGATAATCTATTTCATTCTGTCTATTTCAGTCTATCCATTTTTTATCTATCTCAGTCTGTTCTCTATATATCTATCTATCTATCTATCTATCTATCTATCTATCTATCTATCTATGTATCTCAGTCTGTTCATATCTATCTATCTATCTATCTATTTTCCTCACTCTCTATCTATCTATTTTTTTCACTATCTATCTATCTATCTATCTATCTATCTATCTATCTATCTATCTATCTCAGTCTGTTCATATCTATCTATCTATCTATCTATCTATCTATTTTCCTCACTCACTCTCTATCTATCTATTTTTTTCACTATCTATCTATCTATCTATCTATCTCAGTCTGTTCATATCTATCTATCTATCTATTTTTCTCACTCTCTATCCATATTTTTTTCACTATCTATCTATCTATCTATCTATCTATCTATCTATCTATCTATCTATCTATCTATCTATCTCAGTCTGTTCATATCTATCTATCTATCTATCTATCTATCTATCTTTTTTCCTCACTCTCTATCTATCTATTTTTTTCACTATCTATCTATCTATCTATCTATCTATTTTCCTCACTCTCTATCTATCTATTTTTCACTATCTATCTATCTATCTATCTATCTATCTATCTATCTATCTATTTTCCTCACTCTCTATCTATCTATTTTTTTCACTATCTATCTATCTATCTATCTATCTATCTATCTATCTATCTATCTATCTATCTATCTATCTATTTTCCTCACTCTCTATCTATCTATTTTTTTCACTATCTATCTATCTATCTATCTATCTATCTATCTATCTATCTATCTATCTCAGTCTGTTCATATCCATCTATCTATCTATCTATCTATCTATCTATCTATCTATCTATCTATCTATCTATCTATCTATTTTCCTAATTTTCTTGAGCACCACGTATACATATGTTGAAATATACATAAATATTTGAGCATGCTTCTCCGTGCTTAATTAATCCATAGTTCTATATTACAGTTGTCAGAGAGTTATTGGAGAAACACATTAGCTGATACGTCTCCATTTTGTTGCGATCTGTTAGGGTTTTTGCTTGCCCTCATATCTCTCAGTTAATTTTAGATTATTGATATTTCGGTGGGTTGAAACCTGTCATCTTTCATTCTGGTTTTTCTTCCGTGCGCCTGCATATTTATTTAACCTTTCAAATGTCATGTCTTTCCAGAGAAAATGATAATGGTATTTTTTAAGTGAAGGAAACAGTTTGTTTTGTATGTGTCCTGGCAGTATGACTTTTAACGCGTGGTCTTGTATAAGTAATATACGATAGCTATTCTGCCGCCTACATTAAAAGAAATAAGCTACGAGAAAGCATTGAACAAGTCAGGTTGCGGTTAATAAGGAGGCAAAAAAAAAATCAAATAAATAAAATTGGAATGAACGATCAACAGTATATGTTTGAAATAAATATCAAACTAATTTGTTTACATTTTTGTACGAATTGTTGAGCGTCTGTCGAATATGGGCTGAAAATTGTTTATTCTAAATTTGAAGAGAAAAATAAAAATAAAACGTACTGCCCAGCGCAGGGATTGAGCTCATAGATTTTAAACTGAAATTTCACTCCTCTTGACTGAAATAAGATCATCCCGTAGAGCAAGTCAATTTTTTTTCTTTTCTCTAGTCATTTTGTAGCGGGTTGGTCATTTTGACGTGGTGTAATGGTTAGCGAGCTTGTTTTGTAAAATCAATTGCAACTTAACAGTGAGTTCGATCCTTACTGGGTTCTCCATACTTTCGTCTTTATGCTACATCCTAATTCATTATTTATTTGTCCCTTATCTGTGAAAGATTAGTGTAGGCTTTCTCTTGAGTTTGTCCAAGTCGTTTTAACTTAGCGGATGTAAGTCCTTTGATTTTTGTCTCTTATTTTTCAGTTAACTTTCCCAGTCTCTACCCCTGTATTACGTCATTGATATTTCAGTTCTTTAGTAGTTGTTAGATGTCTTTCGACTTTTGTCTTTCTATTGATTGGTTCGTTTTCTACGACCTATCGACACTTTGTAGTTTACAAACCAGAAAATATTTGTAGATTGTAGGATTTTTTTTTGGCGGGGGTAATGAGATAATAATTTAATGATAGAAGTCTTACTAATTAATCTATAGCTGGGGGGATAGTAAAGGTGCATTCATACACTCCACATATAACGACCCCAACTGGAATTGGAACTCGGCTCTCCAATTTACAATTTCCAGCCATTATCGATCACACCACCCTCACATTCAAGCTTACACCTGGGATTCTCAAGCGGTCACCCCTCTACGTACTGACCAGACTTGACGTTGCTTAACTACGGGAACCGGTGTTTCAACTTAATTTGGCCGTCAACACGTTTGTCTTTTCGTATTTGTTATAAT
Source organism: Acanthosepion esculentum (assembly GCA_964036315.1). Lineage (NCBI taxonomy): Eukaryota > Metazoa > Mollusca > Cephalopoda > Sepiida > Sepiidae > Acanthosepion > Acanthosepion esculentum. Next base: position 35,414,992 of record OZ038502.1, read on the forward strand.
ATTTGGATTTGGGCATGACTGAGTTTGTCGCTGCAAGCGTGATTTATTTTTCCTGATTAAACCCCGCACCTTTTTGGCTAGTTCCTCTACCGCGTTTAGGATTATGGTAGGTGTTCTAATACTAACAAACGTTTTATTTTCATCGTAAAGGTTTCATTCATTGTATAAAAACATTGGGGACATTTTTAAATGTTCTTATTCTTTTCATCCTCACATCCGAAGTTGTACATACGGGATTAGTTTGGAAGTCATTGGGAACATTTGATATTATGATGTCTGCGGTAAGACAATGACGTGTTTTTTTAAAAGGGAAAGTATTCGATTTGATGGGTCAGTAATTGTGCCCCTTAAGCCTAAAAGGCACGCATTTCTCTCTTTTCACTATTTCACGCAGGTTTTCAGATGTACTCGTATGTATAGATGTGTAGCGGACCGTGGGTTTAATACGTGTTGTGAAATGAAAAGCGTGGTATCCTGAAATAAAGTCCACTACAAACATGGCGGACCCAAGATGAGTCCAACCAAAAGAAACGTAAAAGAAAACAACCAAGAACCGATATATATGTACAAACAATTATATGTGTATTAACAAAAAAACAGATACAAATTAAAAAAAAGTGTATGCCTAACAAATAATTGTGTAAAGTTTGTGTTCCAAGAAATGCGTGAATGAATGTTCGTACGTACGTGTGTGCGTGTGTGTGTAATGTTCATGGCGTCTTCCCACAAGTGGGAACACGTATCTTCTGCGAGAACTTACATGGTCGTAGTTCATGGAAAATGAGAGAGAGAGAGGGGAGAGCGAGAGGGGAGAGAGAGAGAGAGGTATTCTCAAATATATATAATTGTGATAACAACAAAGATGAGGACAATTGTTGAACGTAAATGGTGTAAATAATGATAACTTCTGATCTTAGATATTCAGAGAGAAATTAAAAATTCCTTGTTTTGCTAAAAAAGTACTTTTTTAAAAAGGAAATTAAATTTTTATAGGGTGGTGCGCTAAAATTTTGACCTCAACTGTATAAATTATAATAGACTACATGTTACTCTTACGATGTGCCAACACTTTTGTAAATTTGGTCTAACTTTCCAAGATTTATACCACTAGCTAGGTTACTGAAGCTTCAATAGATATTATGAGGCAATTAAAAAAATATTTACAGAATTTTACAAAATCTTACAAAGACAAATATTTTGCAAAAAAATCACAAATTGTAATTGTAATGTTGCTATGGTTCATATTCAGAAACTTGTTTTAGAAATAGTTCATCATTTGACTTTCTGATTTGGTTGGTTGGTTGATTTTGTTTAGCGACACATAAACACCACTATGGGCTATTTCATGCCGAAATCTAAATATTTTTAAACACAATTTTATGTCTTCAACTAAATATATAATATAAATAGGTATTGTAGGTAATTTTGCTATAAATATTCTTTGGTTTATTTTGCTTTATAGGATGCCAACATTAATGGGTTATTTAATGTCAACAATATTTGTAAGATAGGTTCATACGCATAGAAAATGTATTCTTTGTAAGCGGTCAGTTTGTAGATTAGGTCTCATTGGTGCTTTTTTGTAAAGAAGGATTTTGTTGAGAGTCAAATATATTGCTGGTGAATTTATTTTTTCAAAAATGTATCGCTGGTAATATTTTACTATAAAAATCTATTATCATACTTTCATAGTGTTTTCAGCCCAGTTTTGGTAGTTAACCATTTGCCCTTAGCTAGGACCCTAACAGATGCTACTACCTCGGGTCAGTGTGGAGCTGGGAACAGCAATTAAGAGGCGGTTCCACGCTCTTCAAAACCTCCCGATCAGAGGCCTTGCTGCCGCATATAGTTTATCTTTGACTTTTTGAGCTGACGTATTTCTTTATATGGAACAGACGACATTGTATGCAGAATATCATTTCAAAGTTCATAATTTTGGTAAATTGTCACCTGCCAATGTAAAAATAGCCCTTCTGAATACTCCACAATTGTTCAATCGGATTAAGGTCGGCCGGGCAACCACGTCGTCATTTTCATTCAGTATTCATTAGATTTCTTCACCGAATGTGATGGAGCATTGTCGTGCATAAAGATAATTTTGTTTGTAAAAGCTTTTGGCTCTTCTTGAACTACAGTTCCAAAAAAATCAATGTCTGTCGGAGCTGTCATCCTAACTCCACATGGAACCCACCATGAGTCCAACAATTCTTTATTTATAATCCTATTCCAAAATATTATACCACCTCTGCTTTGTTGATGTATCAGTCAGTAAAGGTAGTTTGTGCCAGGAGTCACTCAGCATTTGTTACACACCCTCCCTGGACCATTGGGCAGGGGTCCGGGGTCTAGGGTTGGGAAGGCGCCTAGTAAGGCACTGTCGGAGAAATAAATTCAAATGATATACATTTCATTAGCACAACTGAATAAATTATTATCTTACCTGTAAACATGGGCTCCTTAACACACTATAATTTCCATAGTTCGTTTATCAATTGATTTTATTTATGTTACTGCTCCTTCCTCATATATATATATATATATATATATATATATATATATATATATATATATATATATATATATATATATATTAACTACGAACACGGCCACAATATGCTGTGTTCGGAAAATAAAACATCTCTATAACACTAAAAAAAAATACACACAACGTACACACTCAATTACTCTGAATAAATAAAATAATCTTTGATAATGGCTCAAAGTATAGCGCTCAGAATTATAGAACATTTGGACAGTTTCTCTGTGTTGAAAAAAGAAAACACTTGTTCGAACACAAGAAAAATTAAATAAAACGCTTAATCGTAGTACCTTGTCTGTCGTTTTTAATGAAACATGCATAAATGAAGGATTGCTGGCTAAATACGCAATATATAGTTAGTAAGTACGTAAAAGTCCCCCTTTTCTTTCAACTGTGGCTTAGCGGGGAAATCTCCGACTGTTGTCCAATCAGTTAGGTTTCGATCCCGGCTGGAAACAATCCGGTGTCTCGTCACACTGATGAGCTGTGATACAACGAAACATTCTGTGGATGCCTATATATATATATATATATATATATATATATATATATATATATATATATATATATATATATATATATATATATGTATGTGTGTGTGTAGATTTAATAGGCCCGTTAATAAAATTTGAAGAATGAAAATCCAACAAAATGATAACAATTTTACCAATAAGACTGATGATATTTATTATATATTAGTAGGCTTCTTGTCTTGACCCAAAGGCAGTGGTTAAAAAATAAAAACTTGGAGAGTTGAGTTTAAGAGAGATACTGAGATATCCAGATGACGCATCGTACGTGGAACTAGAAAAATCTAACCCGGTGGATGAAATAAATGATTCCGTTCGAAATTCCAATCAACTGAAGAAAGCCGGAGCGTACAGCAGCTGAAACGTCGTGAACATGACAATAAAGATAAGGCCAAGATTCCGAACAATGTAAATAATATCAATTATTATAATACCTCATCTCAGGTGACAGTTTGTGAATACCAGGTGTTGTAAGCTTGGATGTTGTGTAATGAATAATGGCTCGGAATTGTTAATCGGAGAGCCGAGTTCCAATTCATGTTCGGTTCATTATATTCACTTACGTGTAAATACCCTAGTGTATGAACCTACATATTCACTCTCAGATACAGATGTTAATTAGTAAGATTACTATATAAAAAATCTTTCAATGTAAAAATATTTTCTGGTTTTAAATAATCTGCAAAGGGTTGATAAACCATAAAAACCGAATCAATCAATCAACTTTTCTTACTTTTAATAGTAATCTCTTAACATTTTAATTTTTCTCAAATTTCTTTTTTGTGAATATCTTAAAGCCATTAATTTCTTTTTGCTTTATCTTGCCCAATGTGTTTAAATTCCTGTTTGATGATTGTTTTCTCTGATCTACTCATATAAACATCTACGCGGTAGTGCACTGTCGCCGTATTGTGTTAAAAGCTTCCGATGAATTTCAGTCCCTGACTGACCTTCCGACCAGAGAAATCGGATCACTGCTCTTTGTAAATAATAAACACTTCAGATACCTCGGTGTATAGATCAGTTATAATATTTTTTTAGGCGATAAGGAACTGGAACTTAGAATACTTTATATTTTGTGGTAGTTTTACTCAACACCGGAAGTTGCTACAAAACCAAATCATTAACCTAAAAACTCGAATCATATTCTCAAATAGCCTCGTCCGATCGATAATTTTCCTATGTTGCATTCCTATCATTCAATAACTTCATATTTCATTTCTCGTTTGACGTGTTACCTTTTATACGACCCATGGCAATGTTAATAGATAAATATCAATAACTATACAATTATATACGATGGTAAGTCAAACAATATCTGCACTTTTGTCCAAGCATATCTTCAGGTTTGTCATGATACCTTCCGTTCGTGCGTGCTTATAGCTGATACTATTGTTATCACGTGATCAAAGTTCGAGATTTAACGCGCCAGTTTTCTTGCTGCCATTACAGTATAAACATGGCTGCTGTTCTAGCAGTTTGCACGAAGGAGAAACAAATAGAAGTGATTCGAATCTGCAGAGAACATGCTACCACATCAATGATCATTCGCCGGTTCGCCGTTACCATTTCGCGAGCTTGCTGAATCTTCTCTTCAGTCACGCTTGTTCGGCCAATTTTAAACTTCTCGATCTACTCATATAAACTTCTACGCGGTAGTGCACTGTCGCCGTATTGTGTTAAAAGCTTCCGATGAATTTCAGTTCCTGACTTACCTTCCGACCAAAGAAATCGGATCACTGCTCTTTGTAAATAATAAACACTTCAGCTACCTCGGTGTACAGATCAGTTATAATATTTTTTAGGTGGTTAAGGAACTGGAACTTAGAATAGTTTATGTTTGTGGTAGTTTTACTCAACACCGGAAGTTGCTACAAAACCAAATCATTAACCTAAAAACTCGAATCATATTCTCAAATAGCCTCGTCAGATCGATATCTTTATTTGGATGTTATCCATGCCAAAAAATTCGTTCAGAAATATCTATACTGTCAGCAGTGTACAACTGGCAATGTTTAAAAAAACGTTGAGCGAATGAAGCTTGTAGGTCTTGGTGAAGACTATACTTCTTCGGACCTTTTTTTTATTTTTTTTATTTTTTATAAGCGTATCGCCCCAAGCAAGGCCGGTGGCCACTATCACGCAAGAGGTTACAGAAGGCTTGGAGGAAGAGCAGATAGGAGTGGTAAAGAAAGGGATGTGGAGAAAGAGCAGGACTGAGGGTCGATCGAGGCAGGGGGGTTACGGGAGATATAGAGCGAGAGCAGATAGGAATGAAAGATGTCAGGAAGTGGATAGATCAAGGCAATTGGAGATGACGATTGACGCTACACTTAAACTGTTGGAGATTGTATTTGTCAGGGAAACAGTAATAGGGAAGGGAGTTCCATAGGCGAGATGTGCGAGACATGAAGCTATTGGAGTAGAAAAGACGTCTACACCTAACAGACGAGACATGAAGCTATTGGAGTAGAAAAGATGTCTACACCTAACAGTTTCAACGGTGAAGGGGTGGGAACGGGATGCCAGCCTCGGAGACTAGTGCTACGCAATCACAAAGAACTGTGAGAAACAACAGAATCCGCATCACTTGAGGACTTTCAACAGCGGCAACAACAAAAATGGATAGCACATGTAACTGGAAGAGAAATTAATGACGTAATGAAGATGCTGATGTCCCACATTTTTTTCAAAGAAATGGTTAGAAAGAAAACCCGGGTGCATTTGAGAAAATCATCTTCCTGAAGAATTGTTTTAAGAGAAAGATTTTATAAATATCAACCGAGAGTATAGCACTGGCTGTTCGGTCAATGAATGCTCAATCTTTCCTTATATGGCAACGTCTAAGTTACCATAACCATATAATTCTATCTATCTATCTATCTATCTATCTATCTATCTATCTATCTATCTATCTATCTATCTATCTATCTATTTTTGTCTATTTCTAATCTAACCTCTCTCTCTAGATGCATGTCTCACTCTAACTCTATCTCTCTCTCGTTATGTATCTCTCTCTCTAAATCTCTCTCTTTCCATATATATATATATATATATATATATATATATATATATATATATATATAGTAAGAGATACAGAAAGGGATATATATATATATATATGTATATATATATATGTATATATATATATATATATATATATATATATATATATATATATATAGTAAGAGATACAGAAAGGGATATATATATATATATATATATATATATATAGTAAGAGATACAGAAAGGGATATATATATATATATATATATATATATATATATCCCTTTCTGTATCTCTTACTACATATTTCTCGTTGTGTATATCTCTCTCTTGTGTATATCTCTCTCTTGTGTATATCTCTCTCTACGTCTCTTTCTCTGTATCTCTTTGTCTCTCTCTATATATCTCCCTATCTCTATTTCTCTCTCTGTATCTTTCTTTCTCTCTCTATATATATTTATATTTCTCTCTATATCTCCTCCTCTCCATATTTCTCTCTATATATCTCTATTAGCTTAGTCTGAAAGAAAGCTATCAGATGAATGAGGTTAGAACTCATAGCCCCAGAAGGCTACAAGCCATCATTCAATGGCAGCTGTTATTTTATATACGTGCTTCTCTCTTATACACACACACACACACACACGCACACTCATACTCACATCATTCTCTCTCTCATATATATATATATATATATATATATATATATATATATATATATATATATATATATATATAAACACAAATAGTTAGATGCATGCATAGAAAGAAAGAAATATAAAGCTTTAGCCATAACTCATGCACACATGAATGAATTTATCACGATTTTCTTTTATACAGGTTAGTTGTGTCAGTTATTTTGGTAGAATGGAACTGAAGATACCAGCCCTTCGCATTACATTGATGACTTAATTTTCTTCATTCTTCTTCTATCGATTCTTTTAAAAGCATATTGAGATATCTCTATGGGAAAGAAAGCTCTGGTTTTGTGCCAAATATAATCTACCGAATTCCTAAAAAAATCTTTTTTTACTTTCAATTCATTTGTTCTTTTTCTTTTTCTTAGTTTCGTATTTAAAAACGCGTTTATCTTTTCGCACAAGACTCCTTTTCCCACGAATAAAATTTGAAATTTCTATTTTAGTCAAATATATTTATTTTAAAGAAATCAACAGGGCTTTTCATTCTCATAATCTTAATCATTTTCTACAGTTTTTTTTTCTAGTTCGGAACGTTGTAGACATTGAAACAATCACAGTATTAAAGCAGTCGATGGTGAGTCGATTTTAGTCGGCATGAATGTCTCATATTCTGATGTCAACGATGTTATTGTAGTTATTTGCAAATTTATGTCTTTATAAAATACACATTCCGAAAAGAAACATTTAAGCTAAAGTGATATTTCAATTTTAATAAAACTAATAACAAAATCGGAAATAAATTACGTTAATAGGGTCCCTGTTAATTCAGACATCTGCTTATTTGAACTAAATTTTGGAACATAAGAACAATCAATTATATTTATATTACTTTCACTCACATACTTGGCGTACCAAGATGTTTTATTGGGTCGACGAGTACAAATCGAAGCAGCATTAGATGTGTTATTTTTATTTTAGTATCTAATCAGCTTGAGTCAGCTAATATCTGCTGTTTATCCGTTGAGAGTTGAATTTTTGGAGCAGAGATAAATTATATATTCCGTTTATTGCAGACGAAAATCCAAGTCCTGAAAAATGTTTTCTGTGAAAATAATCATTTTAGAAGAAAAATAATTTAAGTTAACACAGGTTAATTTGAAATATCCGTGTACCAAAGTTTTGAATTAGTCTAACATGAATAAAAGATTCAAAACTCAATGCGTCCAACGTCAAAGAATGTTGACTTGTTTTCGTTACTTAAGTGTCAAACGACATTAATTTTTAAATGTCTACCGTTTTTTTTTTAAATTTCACGACTTATCTTCATTTTGTTTACCATACAATTCAATGACAAGTACAGGATATCCCAAGAGTCATCTATTACGTGTCGGGTCCCTTTAGGAAAACTGCGATCATGGCTCTCCACAACTTCATATCCCTTGTGGCTATTAGCAGATTTTCTTCATTTTTTAGGCCCCCGTCCTTCGTTCCGCTATCCTTTCACGCAAGCTCGTCAAGTAAGTAGCTCGCTGACTTCCCCTATCTCTCTTGAACTAAATATGCCCCGTGAGGGTTAAGATTTCCAAGTCTTCCTTCCTCATCGCGTCCAAAGAATTTCAGCTGTCCCTTCCTGATTCTGAGTAGAAGTGTTCTTTTTGCTGACATTTTCTTTAAGACTTCTTCCCTTGTTTTTTCATTCCGTCCGAAGAATTTTTAGCATCCTTCAGCAAAAATATATTTCTACAGCCTCTAGTTTACTCCGCATTCGTGGGGGGAGATTATATAGCATTCGTTGTCATATAAATGTATGGATAATACATAGCAAACCAGTATTCTTTCTTTCTAAGGAATGTTTTCCGTTTCTCAGCATGTTGCTTAGCTTTAGGAATGCTCCTTTCATTAGTCCAATGCGTACTTCAGATCTCGGTGTCACATTTTCCATCCCCTGTTAAAACGCTTCCCAGATATTTACACTTCTGCACCTGCTTGATGTTGATATCTTTAATTCGCATCTTGGGTTTTTTTGTCTTGCTGATGAACATACTTTCTGCGGTTGTTGGTAAGCCCCCCTTTTCTTGCTTTCTTCTACTACACTGTCTAGGAGGTCCTGTAGTTTTCTTTCCGAGTCAACCATCAACACAGTCATCTGTGGGTCTTGTGTTAAGATTACGCCCACTCATAATAAATCCTGGTAGGGCCTCCAGTTTATTTTATTCTTTTCTTTTCAGCTTTAAGAACTTAGATTAATATAGAGATATTAAGAGAATACCTGTGACTCTTCCATCCCAGAAAAAGAAAACACTGTCGGATTTCATGATTCGTCGGTTGATTGAACGTTTCAAGCAAACTGATTCATAGACTTACCACAATTTGGGACACCATGTGCAGTCCATTCTCAGAAGAATCGTGAACGTGTTTGAGACTGTTGAGTAAAACCGTGGAACACTGATTCACAATCTGACCAGTTACCACTGAGAAACGATTTGCACTTGCACCTATATGAAGTGAAATTGGTACAGAAGTTGCAACCCACAGATCATCGACAACGCTTAAATGACTCGGCCCGAATATAGAAACCGGCTTAGGAAAATAACGAATTTGTTCATGAGCTGATTATGATTGACGAAGCTCATTTCAATTTGAAAGGCCTTTTCAATAAGCAGAATTGTCGGATCCGGGGATTAAAAAAAATTTGAGAAATATTCACACAACCGATTTGCATGCTCTCAAACACACAGTATGGTGTGGTGTAACGTCTGAAGGGATTATTGATCTTATTTATTTAAAGATGATCGTAGAAATGCAATGGCAATCATCAATGAGTGGTATCGGGTCACGATCGAGAATTTTTGCCAGTTTTGGTGCAGCCATTTTGGACGCTGGAATTTTGGCAGTCAAAACTATTTTGGCGTCAGCGCATGCACATATTTGAAAAAAGAAAAACTAGCCTTCTCATCGTTTCGCTGTTCAAGCACGAGATAGCGTTTTTGTTTCTGCCAACGAAGGACATCTAAAGTTATTGAGTTAGTCGTTAGCCTTAGATGAGTTAGCTACTGATGCGTTATTATAAGTATGTCGTTCTTTCGCCACCTTTATACATGTTTTTAACTAAATACCAGCGTTTTATCAATATGATGGCCGATGAGAAAACTAAAATAAAAAGTATAGAGAGCCGGTAGAAGCAAAAATGAAACTGCTCTTATTGACCAATGTTATGGGAATACTAGTTTTAACAAATTTATTTGGGGGCAGTTTAAGGAGTGTGTATACAGCAATAAACCGTAAATAATTCAAGGATAACATCTGTGCAGAAAATAGAGGGCTTCAGAGAGTTTCAACCAATATTATAGAGAAAGCTATCGAAAGAATACGTCTGTGTGAAGTCAAAAATGGATGAAATTTTTTCATGATTAAATGTGAATGTTTCCAACGTATGAAGTTAATTCTGTATAAAACTATTATTGAATAATAAAAAAATGTTGAAGTTACAAAATTTTTAAAAGCCTACGTGACTTCAGGGGTCATCTTATAAATTCTTTTCAGCGATGATACTTTGCTTCTTGGGATTCCTCAGTGTTCTATTCTTGGCTACAGTATCTACAAAAGTGTTATGGTAATTTACCCACGCACGCATGGACTCTCCCAGCTATAAATAGGAGCAGGTACTGCCTTTTGGAGAGGGAAGTTTCCAGCAGTCAGCTCTGACAGTCGGACCGGACATTCTTGCTGTACACTCGTTTGTATATGTTTGTGTTACTGTTTCTGTTAATATATTTGTTTAACTCAGTTCCTCTCTTGTGTGTTTATTTCTGGCCCTAACAAGGCCACAGCAAAAAGGGGAACAATAAGTCTGTAGCCTGAATAAGTTATTAGATCAGTTTTGATCTGAAATGTTCTTTGTATAACTTTCGATTTAAGCACTTGATAGAAAAGTCGTGGATTAAGTGCAATGGCATGAAAGAAGATTATTGAAAAATAAATATTTATTTTTTAAATTAAATGGATTGTTATCTTTATTCTCTGCGTTTAAATTAAAAAAAAATATTATTAAAGAAAAAATACGCCCTTCGACAGGCTTAGAACCTGCATCCCCCTTGGTAGAAGAAATAGTCGTTAGATCCAACATGCTTATATCTCCTCAGCTATGAAGAACTTTTGCCAATCAAGCAAGGCTGAATACGTCTTTAAGCGAAATCCTTCTCATCATAGATTCTCGAACGCTCATATCTGCTCAGTTTCGTATTCAAACGTAAACAAAACAATTTTAAAGAGGTAATGGATCTTTTACTTATTAATCCGATAGATTTTTATCACTTGAAATGTTATTTTAGTTGATACTCATATTTGAGTAGACGCCTGCTTATTTATTAGATAGTATATTTATTTATATCCGTCTACCGAGCTGTGATCTTCCCTGAGGTCTTCTTTACTTCAATATGGTTTTCCAAATTTACACACATCTATATTCATGATAGAACACAATTAGTTCTATTGTAGTGATCTTCTGATTAATATATCCATATACACCTATCCAGGAGATACCACTATTTATGGATGGACGTACCGAATATCAAACCGGCCTAAGATTTTCCCTGTCTTCTTCTTCAATATGGTTTTCCAATCTTAGAAACGTTTATTTTCATGATAAAAAAAACAAAACAATTTTTACTATTGTGTTGATCATATGATTAACATGTCTATATACCTATATCCCTATCACTGGTTATGGATGCACATCCAAAATACAATATGATCAAAATTTATCCTCCTTACTCTCATAATCTTCACTATTTACCACAGTCTCATTCATCATTAACAGTTCAAATGTAACCTTTTATCATCAGCGTATTTCAGGCTTTATAGTGGTTGTAATTTAGTAAAAACAAAATGGTTGTCTTAATGAAACTTTAAGAATTTGTTCTTAGGAAAATTTGATAGGTTGAGAATGAGTCATTTTATTTTTTATGGCCGACTGTGCTGAGACCCACGTACATATTAAACGAAATGTGTTGTTACCTTGAATTTTTTTTTTAATTTTCGGTCATAAATATTTTTCTTTTCGATTATAAATAATTTTCTTTTGATTTCATTCGTTCTCTCTTTCATTTCCGTGTTTTTTTTTTTCGTTTTCACTTTTTTCCGTTCTCCTCCTTAGCCGAGTTTACATTGTTCTCGCGTGGATCACGCAGCGAACCCACGCCAAGTCACAGAGAATCTACTCCAAGTTATGGACGTAACTACTAAAAAAAAACAAAAAAACAAAACATCGTTTGTGTTGACTGCTTTTTATTTTCAGTTTGGAGCTGGTTGTTCTCTTTTCTTCTTCCCTTTCTGTCCGTCGTCGTCATCATCATCATCATCATCATCATCAGAAATTTGATTTTCTCGCCAAGTCGAAGCAGTTACGTGACTTTGGTTCATATTTCTGACAGATTCTAGTTACTGAGAGGGATGAGACAATTTTTCTCGTGTGCGTGAATAGTGTTTCAACATACATGAGCACGCGTGTCCACCAGCAGATGAGAAATTCTCTCTCTCTTCCTCTCTCTCTCTCTCTCCCCCAACTCTCTCCCAACTCTCTCACACACACACACACACATACACACGCACACAAATACAGAACTAATGAAAATTTTGTGGAAAGTAAATTGCGAAATGTCTTCTTCAAAGAAAGAAAACGAATAAAAAAACGAGATTCTTTAGTTCGAAATGAGTTCAATATCCGGCGAAACACAAGAATGGGGTGGGGTGGGGTAGAAGAACTTGAGAGATAAACACTTCATGTCACCTTCTTCACTTGACCATCTTCACTTTATACCACATTCTTAAGAAAATTTTTATAAATTTCAATCTGTTTAAATTTCCGGGTTTGGGGTACAATATATATATATATATATGATAAGATAAAGAAAAATAGGAAACTTTTACCTCTCTGAAATGTTTGACTTTTATTAAAACTTCATTAGAGAATGAGATATCTCGTTCTGTGAGGAAACACTAATAATAGTGAAACATTGTTGTAGATTGATAAACGTTTCCTGTTTGTTCTTTATCTTATTCTGTCAGATTCCGATTTGTATTTGATCCCAACTCACACACACACACACACATATATATATATAGATATTCTAAACAAGTAATGGATTTTTTATTTATTAATCGGAAAGATTTTTATCACATTAAACGTTATTTTTAGTGGATACTCGTATTTTAGTAGACGCTCCGTTTGTTTAGTAAGCAGTATATATATTTGTTTTCGTCTACCGGCCTGAATATTCGAGAAATCTTATTAAACGAAAGTATGCGCACTCCAGTAAGATTCGAACCTGCGTCCCCCTGGGCGGAGGGAAACCGTTGTTTGTGTCGTCGTGCCTTAACCGACTCGTCTATGAAGAAACGTTCCCGATGAAGCAAGGTCTCAACAGTGCCTTTAAGCGAAATCCTTCCTGTCATAGATTCCTCGAAATTATCATAGTTGCTCAGTTTCATATCCCAAAGTAAACAAAGTAATTTTGTAAAGTGAATATTCAGGCCGGTAGACGGAAATAAATAATTATATAAATACACATAAGGGCTTATTTTAAAAACAAAATAGCGTTGTTATACCATTTCAAAATATTACGAAACTCACCAAATGTCTACCTACAATTCATTGGTAAGTTCTACTCAGACAGCTTCCCCTCAAGAAGTGGTAATCTTTGGAACGCACCCGGAAAGTATAATCTTAATTACTTCAAATGTAGGGTCAATAGTTATCTTGTGTACATATTCTCAAAATCTTCCATTACTTCTCCGTCTTTCGCCCATACAACAATCTTATTTAGTAACCCTCTACTTTGAATAGCTCCCAGCTCTTGTATTAGTTGAATATTTATTTTTAAAAAAATAAAATAAAAGCAGAGGCTCAGATAACATATGGTTTGTATAATTTTTTGTCTCTTACTACTCTGCTTAGCTTTTGGAATGCAACTTTGTCCAAACCAATACCTCTTCGGATTTCAGTGTCGGACCTCTGTTAGAACACTTCCCGGATATTTAAATTTCTGTACTTGCTTGATTTTAGTATCCCCGATTTGTAATTTGCATTTTTGGCTCATCCTTTTGCTGATGACCATGCATACTGTCTTCTTGTAGCTTACTGCATTTAAAGTTATAAAGCCTTGGTATCATAGAGGAGGGTTCATTCGAACATTTACCATGAACGTATTTATAGCAAAGATTGGGGAAACCGCCTTTAAGCTAAATACATTTAAGATCGCTCACTGAGAAAAGACTTTGCAGCAAAGCAAGATTTAGCTTACCCTTTTAAAAATGCATATCTCTCGATGGAACCTTTTGAAACTCATATCTGCTAACTTTATTTTCGATTCCGAAATGTAAACAAATAATTTATTTATAACTCGACAGCGCTATAAACATTATATTAAATAAAGCCTGTTCCAATAACTTGGACCGATTTTAAATATGAATTAAGTTTAAGCGTCTAATGATTTTTTTCTTTCAGATTTGGCGGACATTTGGGCGATATTACTTTTCACATAATTGCCATGACTTAAATGATCCAATAGAGAAATAAATAAATTTTCACCAATGACACTGATTTATTTACTGCTGACTTTGATCCGTCTTAATGAAACGCCCTTATATATAATCCGTCTTAATCAAACACCCTTTATAATGCTGAAAGTATCCCAGCTGCTAGCCGTATACAACCGCTTTCACAGATCAATGGTTAAAAATAGCTTCGAGCCTGTGAAACATGTAGGCCTTAAAGAGAAGTACGCTTTTTCTAATCTTCCAATTTCTTGAACTGGTTCTACAGAATCCCAAACAAAGAACTGTTCCGGATCACAGAATCCACATCACTTAAAGGCTTTCAACAGCAGCAAGAATTAAAATTGATATCACATGCAATACGAAGAGAAAATAATGACATAATCAAGATGTTGACGTTCCACACTACTTCAAACAAAATGTTAGGAAGGAAACCCCCACCAGTACCAGAAAGATTGATTGATTTTGTTTTTTACGGCTTATCGACTTTCTGCAGGTAATTTAAAGCCAGAAAATATTTGTCAGATTTTTTTAAAGATAATAATGATTTGCCGATACAAATCCTAATATTTAACCCATATCTGGTGGAGGAGAGGTGGGTTCATACCTTTCCCAAGGGTATTTGTCTGCATATAAATATAACCGACTCAACTGGCATTGGAACTCGGCTCTCCGATATTCAGTTCTGAGCCGTTATCTATTACACCATACGCACATCCAAGCTTACAGCACCTGAGATTCCCAAGCGGTTACCCAATCAGGCTTAACATTACTTAACTTCGGTGATCGGACGAGAACCTGTGTTTCAACCTGATATGGCCATCAGTCAGTACTAGAAAGAGCGATAACAGTTACTGGACGTGAGAAATCTGTTTTACTGAAAAATTGTTTTAAGAGAAAGATTTTATAAATTTCAATCAACAGTAGCGTTGGTTATTCGGTCAGTGAATGTCTATTGTTTCCTTATAAGGAAATGGCTAATATTAATATTACGAATATTATTAGGTTGGTGCAAAAATAATGTCGTTTTCTCACATGAAGTTGAACGTCAAAAAACGACATTATTTTTGCACCAACCTAATATATACTCAACTCCATCGTCTTTCGAAACTGACGGATGTCTTAAAACAAAAAAGATAATGGAAAATGCTCACCCTTCTCTTTTATATTCCTCCCAGTATCTGCTGATAAAACATAGCAAGATCCTTTGTGCATAGATCGCTAGGGAGTATGACAGTCTAAAAGCATAGAAATTTCAGGGAAATCGCGCAGTGTTAGTGTTACAGAAGAGAACTTATTACCCCTGAAATTAGCATTCTAAATACTATTTTTTATATGGACTTTAAATTGTATAATAATATATCGCAATAAATTAAGTTTTTAATCGCAGAGATATAGAAAATAAAACATCAGAACTCTATTACCTGGATCGATAGAGGGAATATAACATTGGATCGATAAACCTGCGAGTTGTTTATTCTATGTTTTGAAACATGCGAGTATTCTTAAGAATTCGTTTAATTTAATGCTTCCCAGCCAATCGGAACTAATATATTCAGTATGCTCTAGCAAGGCTATTTTTATGACTGATAATTTTATTTCTGTTAGTTACAGCCTTTCTTTATTTGAAATCCGTCGTTTTGTTCTTTTGTTCGCTGACGACGAGTGTCATGTCTTAGGAACTTTGGTATTTAAATTGACCTTTATCACTATTGATGCCGATATGTCGCCTTAATTCCTTCCACTTCTCAGACATATTGATTCAGTCTTGTCTCTTGCATCGTCACTGAAGAATCAAAGTGTACTCAACTCGCATTTAAATTAAGCAACGAAGAATTTATCTGATAGATGTCACTTCATTTCGAAAAAATGACAGCTTCCACTAAATACAATCACGTTTTTAAACTACGTACTTAGTGGGGCTATGGGTGGAATAGAATGGCAGACAGGGTCCTATAGCCTTGGTTGGCAATCAGTCTACCGCAAAAAGAAACGACAACCTACTGCGAGGAAATTGAAAGAGACATGATCACCCAAGCGGGTATCACTTAACTGCTTGACTGACAGCCAGACAGACAGACATTGGGCATCTGAACAAAGTTGTTATAGCTTTGGCATCCTGACAATAATACCCGGTTTCGAATCTCACCGTGGTCCTATAGTCTTGGTTGGCAACCAGCCTACCGCAGAAGGAAACGGCAACCTACTGCGAGAAAATCTTCTGTCTAGTCAGTCATGAATCAAAAGAAATCGCTCTGACTGACTGACAGTGGGCACGTGACCAAATTGGTTATAGCATTAGCATCCTGACTATAAGACCCGGGTTCGAATCTCACCGTGGTCGATTTGATTTCTTGGTGGTGGTAGGGGGTGATGATCTCAGCATGGTAGGTGTTTGAAAGCCAGGCCTCGGATTGACCCAAGACCTGCGAGTGAAATTGGGCTGACGAAACTGTTCGGAAGCCATTGATAGTTGTAATAGTAGGAAGCTATTTGCTTTGTTCAAACCGTCCATCACGTTAAACTTTCCGTTTTTAAACTAAGATCTTCTCAACGTAGTTGAAATATAAATCAAATGTAGGCTTTGTTCGCGTGGAACAAACACAAATGTTAGTGCAGGCGTCTGCAATAGACGTTAGCCATCTACCCTAGCAGACAGGTATATCTGGAAACGAGTGGCCATACCTGCCAATATAAATAAATTTCTTTCTTTTTTTAATAGTCAGTTGGCTATTATTTCTTCGTCTGTAGTCTGTGTTTGTAAGATTTTTATCTTGTTTTTCCATTGGACATTTTTATCAATCATTCGTCCCAAAATAATTTTGTGGTACTCAAGTGACCTTGGACTTTAAAACTATTCTTGATAAACAATTCTCTACGGGAGATGTTACTTAAACGTTCAGGGATATTGAATAGACAACTCACTCCGTTCATATTTCAAGTTAGCCAACGTCTCCCGCGTCTCGCTAGACATTTAATAAATTTCTTGAAATCGCTCCATTAGGAAATAAAGAATCTTATTTTCTGTCATTTTTGTTTTTGTTCTTTGGAGTAGCGATTTCGAGCGATAAATTACCTCAATTTTTTTAATCTCACCGCACGCACAAAGAATATAATTTGATAAATATTAATTTATGTAAGATAATTTAGGCACAACGCTGGCTAGTTCCTTTTTATCTATATATACATTCACGAACATGCATATATGTATGCATTTCTCCCCTCATCACAAACTTATATAATTTAAGATATTAACGTTTTTTTTTAATTGGCATTGTTTCATAATTGTTATATTTAGAGGATACAAGCGTTTGAGACAATATCCTTTTTTTAAATTTTGTTAATAGTGAAATTCTACCGGCATAATCATTAGAAAATCCTATTAAAGAAAATGTGCCTCTTATCAGGAGTCGAACCCAATTCCCCCTAATCAGTGAAAATCACGGTGTGCTTCGCGGCTGAGCAGTGAAAAGCACACCGCGTCCTGGGTAAGACGATAAACTACATCCGACAGCAAGGCCTCTGATTAAGAGGTTTTGAGGAGAGTGGAACCACCTCTTAATTGCTGCTGTTCCCAGGTCCATCCTGACCCGGGGTAGTAGTACCTGTTAGGGTCCTAGTTTTGGGCAAATAGTTAACCACCAAACTGGGGTCAAAACACTATGAAAGTGTAAAAAAGAGTTTTAGTACCAGCAATACATTTCTGTAGAAAATCATTACCTGCAATACATTTAAAAAAAAAATATTACCAGCACTACATTTTTGAAAGATTTTTGAAAAAATTATGACCAGAAATACATTTTTGGGAAAAAAATATTACCAGAAATAAAAATCTTGTCGGTATTAAATAACCCATTGAGGTTGATATGCCATAAAACAAAAACTAAAAGCACGCCTCGCTTAAAGGTGATTTTCCCAGGTTGTTAGAAATGCAGCTTCGATCCATGAGGGGAGGCAGATTTTCTTTTAAAATTTTTTCGAATGCCTAGGACGGTAGACACACATTTCACTGTTAAAGATTATTAAAGGAAATTTGCTCTCACGGGCAGATTTTTTCCTTTAATGAGATTTCTGGAATATTCAGACCTGTAGCCGAAAACAAATAAATATCCAGTTTAATAAATAAACGGAGCGCCTACTGAAATACGAGTATCCTCTAAAAATGATGTTTAAAAGGATGAAAATCTGTCGGATTAATAAAAAAATCCATTCTAAAATTCTCTTTGTTTACGTTTGCATACGAAACTGATATGAAAAACTTCGAGAGATTCTATGACGAAAGAAATTTCGCTTAAAGGCACAAAAGTTGGAATTCGACAGAATGGTAAGATAAAGAACAATTTATCAGTCTAACATATTTAACTATTATTATTCTCTGATGAAGCTTTAATAAAATTGAAACGTGTTAGTTAGATTGATAAACGTTTTCCGATTTGTTCTTCATCATTTATAATAGTTTTCCGTTTGGTCTCTCTTTCTCTTTCTCTCTCACTCACTCACTCACTCTCTCTCTCTCTCTCTCTCTCTCTCTCTCTATATATATATATATATATATATAGTGTATTGGGGTAGCAGATCATTATTCAAACATATATTGTTAAATATAGCAGACAATGAATGTTTATGTTCAAAGCTGAAATGTGGTTATATAGACATTTCAACAAAGATATTCACAATCAAAGAGTTGATATTGAATATCTTTGTTGAAATGTTCATACAACCACTCTGACGATGGCTCATGTGAACCGAAAGCTTAGATCAAGGAACAGCATAATAAGAATATATCCAAATATTGGACAGTTTTTGTCTTTATTTCCTCCCGAAATTAAAGCAACTATACGAAGCTTAGAACGGCTCATGATTCGTTGTCTGTTATATTTAACAGTACATGTTTGAACACACACACACATATATGATAAAATATAGTTTTATATTATTAATTTCACACTGGGTTTTTGATATTGATAACATTGCTGAAAATTGTTTAAATTCTGAATAATGCTTCAAGTGAATTGAATTCAAACATATATTGTAATTCAAGAAATCTAGATGACCAAAGCTTTGCAACTAATCGATCCTCTGCTCTGGTTCTAACATATCAATGGGGATAAACTGGCTTCTAACATTTTTTACTTCGAAAACTAAGTTAGTGATATTTCTTTATCACTGAGCAGATCGTCTACAATGATGAACGGTTGTATTTTTAAGGTCTCATTCCTTCGAACGTCAATTGGGACTCAAGATAACTCAAGACCAAAAATGGAACGCATACATAGCTAAAGAACATGCCAAAATGGTCGGTTCCGTGTACCGCTTCAAAAAGTAACTGACTATTTATATCTTTGCAAGAGCCTGATTAAACTAAGAATAGCGTACTACTGCCATATCAGTGCTGGAGCTCTCAGTCCTTATTGCCTCAGTTCTCATTGTCCTAGTCCTTGTCCCATTCCTGATTGTCTCAGATTTCAGATCTCATTGGGCTAGTCCTCCTTATCCCATTCCTCTTTGACCCAGTTCTCACTGACCCTGTCCTCTTTGTCTCATTCTTCTTTGACCCAGTCGTCATTGACCAAGTCTTCATTGTCTCAGACCTCCTGGTCCCAGTCTTCATGGTCTCAGACCTCATTGCTCCAGTCACCTTGTCCCAGTCCTCTTTGACCCAGTTCTCACTGACCCAATCCTCCTTGTTCAAATCCCCATTGTCCAGCCTTGACAGAGTTCAAAAGAATTTAAGCAGCCTTGTGGGTGATGAATCACCTTCTATCTTAACAATCCCTTTCCACAGACGAACAGTCGCAAGTCGAAAGCTACTTTATCGCTATTTCCATGGATGTTTTGACGAATTACATTCATTTGTTTCACTAGTTTAGACATTCAGAGCTAAGAACCTTCATACCACGTACAGAGAAACAAACCATTTCCATTCCCTTCATATTGCATTAGTAAGGAAGTTCCATTTGGACAGCTTCTTCCCTAGAACTATTACTTTATTGGCACAGTCCCACGAATGGAATCTTCTCCGGTCGCTACAATCCCATTTTAAGTCTAGGTCAACCGTTATCTTTCTTGCATATCCTCATAATCTGCACTTCTTACTCCATCCTCTTACTTCGTACAACGAACTGTTTCTTTAATTCTCTACCTTGAGTGGTTCTTTGGCCTTGTATTAGTTGAACTAAAACAAAATCAAATAAAATACCAATTTCTGTCTTAATTATTGGGATGAGGATTTATCATTATTTACACTATTTACATTTCGGTTTATTGTCCTCATATTTTTTGCTGTTATCACAACGTTTCGGCCTTTGTGCTTTCCGGTCTACATCAGGTGTATATCGATCTGGGTATATTAAAATGAATCTTTAATGTCTATCAAAATATATTAATATCTAAGGAGATATAAATAATTTCTCTGGAAGTTTCTGGATGAAGAGTTATCATTATTTACACTATTTATTTTCAGAATATTGTCCACATGTTTGTTTTTGTTATCTCAACTTTTCGGCCGTAGTTTCCTCCGAACTTCATCAGGTGTTTATTGATCCGGGTAACCTACAGGGAAGTCTGAAATGAACCCTTTATTTAATCTACGGGGTTATATTGTTCTCGTTCCACTAACCATGTCTGGGGAGTTCTCGTCTAGTTTTTATTTTTAGTACTGCTCAGTTATTGCTCGCCCTGTTACCACTGAGTCCAGGCATACACTGGCCTGACCAAGGATTGAACTCACAATTACTATGTCATCATAATCACCAACCAACGCATTAATCTTCGTGGGAACTGTATTCTTCAGTAACTAAATCGCTTTAGGTCTGTATTTATAATTCACACCAAGTATTTTTAGAAAGTGACAATAAATATTAAGAATCCTTCCACCTGATTCTTTTTAATATCGAAGCTGATAAGAGCAAAATAGCAATTTTATTTAAACTCGTCGTCTTTTGGATTTCAAGCCAAATCAGATTTAACACTCGATTCGTTTTTCTCTTCATCGCAATAAAAATGGCAATGACTGCAATATTTTGCAAAGAAAATGAAAACATTTGTTAGAAAAGATTTTAAAAAAAAAACGCTATGCTATTTTACATTATACACTGATTCAAACAATTACTGAGTCACCAAGTTCACGAACCGACGCTGGAATCCACTAAGCTATTGATCATTAGTATCATGCTAACTTATAGGGAAAACTAAAGTGTCTTATTAGGAAAGCTAAAGTGGGAAAAAAAATTCATTAAGTTTTCTTAACATCGTTCTGGTATATAATTTATCATTTTCTCTCTTAAAGTGTTTTTATAAAAAAAGTTGTTGGCCATAATTATTAATTTGTATTTATGTTTTCCAAGACGTTGTAGTTTTCGACATTTTTTTGCATCTAGATCAGATTTAAATGGCCGTTCTGTAAAAAAAAAATTTAGTAGTGAAAATGAATAACTGGCGAAATTTTATTAAAAGTCTTGAGGATATGGCTTATGACGTAATTTCGATGCGTGGTTGTGTGTTTTTTTTGTTTTTTTTTTACAAGGAACGTTTTTCAATTAATCTCTCAATATTAACTTAGCTAAGTTGCTATTAGGTGTATTCAAATGTTGTTAGAGGTTTTTTTTTAGAACTAAAGCCCGAATACACTCTTGCTTATCGTTTTTTGCCAAACTAACATATATATATATATATATATATATATATATATATATATATATATATATATATATATATATATGTTACAGTAAGGTTCAACTTATACAAGATCCGAAGGCCACTCGAGGTAGAGGGTTGCGTTAGGGGTCAGTTTATACCAGTAGTTCCCAAACGGTGCGACGCGCCTCGTAGATGGGGTGGAAGAGGGTAGAAGGTCAGGTGGATAGATTGAAAGACAATTAAAGAACAAAAACGGATTCTATTTGAACTAAATCTGCACCATCGCAACAGAAAGTGATCTCCATTAAGCATTTTAACGATTTATTTATCTTTTAACGGAACTCTATTGTTTTTTTAAAATTAGATTTTACTAATTTCGACTCAGTTGTTGTTTGTTAAATTGTTTTTGTGTCAGACATTATTTCAACGTCAGTTTAGTAAGTGTTAAACTAAAATAAAAAAAATAACAACTTATAACAAACAAGTTGAAATTGGTAAAATCTAATTTGAAAATGATACAGTTAAATTAAAAAAAAATCAAGTGTTCATCTACTTAACGTTAATCACCCGTCTTGATACAGCAGATTTAGTTGAAGTAAAATCCGATATTCTAATAACACTGTCTGATCGGCGAAAGAGATCAGCATAAAAGTTTTTTTTTCAAAAAATGCAGCTCGCATTGAGGAAAGGTATGAATCCACTTCTCCCTCCAGCTATGGATAAATAGCAGGACAGACTTGGTTCTATAGCTTTGGATGGCAACTGGTCTAGGAGGAGGATAACTCTGAATCCCAAACCCGTGGAGGGTCGTTTGGGGACCTTGTGGCACACAGTGCGCCAGGTCTCTGTATTCGGCCCTTCAAATAATTTCGATGGATCTTCACCACTATAATCAAATCATATGGTGTCTGGCTGTCGGTTCCTAGGAACTGAGCTGCTTGACCCTCATACGTCGAATATGACGGGAGAGTCCACCATATATATATATATATATATATATATATATATATATATATATATATATGTTTTGAGGGATCGGAAAACTGAGTTCGATTTCCAGTCAAATCCATTACATTCACTTACGTACTAATACCCTTGGGAAAGGTATTAGTCCTCGTCTTCTCCTTCCAGCTATGGGTAAATAATAGGACAGACTGGATTCTATAGCCTTGGATGACAACTAGGAGAAAAACAACTCTGAATTCAAAACCTGCGGAGTGTTGTTTGGGGACCTTGTGGCACATAGTGCACCAGGTCTCTGTATTCGGCCCTTCAAAAAATGAGGTTTGTTCTGCACAAATCATTCACCTTTATAATCAAATCATATGTGCTGGTGTCTGGGCTATTGATTCCTAGGAACTGAGCTGATATATATATATATGTATGTATGTATGTATGTATGTATGTGTGTGTGTGTATGTGTGTGTGTGTGTGTGTGTGTGTGTGTGTATTTAGGCAGCATATCATCGTTCAAACATTTTTAACAGAGTTTTTTTAAATCGCCGACACAACGGAATGCTGAATTTTATCAAAGTTACAATAAGTTTGTCTTTGTAATTTACCCCTGAGGATGATCTCGGAGGAGATCGAAAGTTCGAAAGTTCGAAAGTACTTGTGTAGGAAAAAACTACAGCGCCTTCCATGATGGATTTAATATTAACATCAGAAAAATTGGTTAGAGAACTGGACACACACACACACACACACACACACACACACACACACACACACACACACACACACACACACGGGCACACGCACACGCGCACACACACACACACACACGCACACATATACGCGCGTATATGCATATTTCATTAAAAACGACAGACAAGGTACTACTATTAAGCATTTTATTTAATTTAACAGTTGGCACATTGTGGCTGTGTTCGCAGTTAATATTATTAAGTACGAACACGGCCAATGTGTTCGGAAAATAAAACACCTCTATAACACTAAAAAACTACACACAACGCACACACTCAATTACACTGAATAAATAAAATAATCCTTGATAATGGCTAAAAGTATAGCCGAAAGCTCTCGGAATTGTAGAACATTTGGTCAGTTTCTACAGACTCTGTGTCCTAGAAATTAAACACTTGTTCGAACACAAGAAAAATCAAATAAAAAGCTTAATCGTAGTACCTTCTATGTCGTTTTTAATGAAACATTCATAAATGAAGGATTGCTGCCTAAATACACAACATATATATATATATATATATATATATATATATATATATATATATATATATATATATATATATATATATATATAATTAAGTTACGAAAAACTTGGTAATCCGTATGGGTAGTCCCAAGGAGGATGAAATCCCGAGAGTTCAATGTAAATTCAGAGCTAATAATTTAAAATATATAATATATTATATTTAATATATATATATATTCAGACATAATAATTTAATATATATATATATATATATATATATATATATATATATATATATATATATATATATATATATATATGTATATATATATATATATATATATTTATATATATATATATATATATATATATATATATATATATATAATAAATTAATTGATTTAAAATATGTTTTTTTCGCTACACAGTGATAACCGTGTTTCAAAAATGGAAGCTAAAAGCTTCGAAAATCAGCCGATTCCGCTACCTTGGTTTCAAACTTTCGGTATCTTCAGGCGATTTCGGTCAATTGATTTCCTAACGCTTTACTTTTTTAAAAATAAAAATTTATGAACGCTATATCTAAAAAAATATAAATAAATGAATTAGTGCACGACGTGAGATGTGGTAGAATCTGAGGAGAAAGAAGAGTATGAGGAAGGGAATAGTTTTTAATTTGTTTATTACTTCATGTATTTATTTGGATTGATTATCAGGAGCGGTTTATTTATCTATTTGGATGAATTTAGATCATTTTATTTTACTTGTTATTATTTATTTGTTATACTGTATATTTTCTCTTGTCGGTTTTCGATTTTTAAGTAACGTAGTAATTTTTTTTATCTTTTATCGTTATATAACTTTTATAGCTATTTTTTTCGTCCGAGTTTTGGTTTGATTTTTATAGTCTAACTAATATTTTGGTCATAATGGTTTGCTAATATGTTTATTATTTATTTATTTGGGTTCATTGATTTTGTTTCTTATTTTTTATTCTATTTCGTCTATTCTAACAGGTGTGATTTGGTAATTTTTTTGGGTTAATTTATTTTGCTTATTTTATTGTCATTTTGTTTATTTATTTACTTATCTATTTATTTGTTTCTTTTATTTTTTCAGTTTTCGCTTTTTAAGTAACGTAGTAAAAATTTGTTTTCATGTCTGCATTTTGAGATGAGCTCGGATCTTTTATTTAAGAATTTAGTTTGGTTTGGGAAGGTAATAATAGCTATTTTTCCTCCAAGCAAAGTTTGCAAGTTTTTGAAAACACTGAATAAAATAACACCGACTAAAATAAAAATAAAATAAATAAATAAATATATAAGATGAAAAATGAAAACAAAAAATAAAAAATAAAAATAAATAAAAACAAGCAAAATAATTTAACCGAAATAAATAAACAAACAAATAGACGACTTCCGGTAAAATAACCGCCAAAATAACTACCCACAATGCACCACTGACCCGTATATATAAATAGCCGAGAAAAATAACAGCACTCGTGGCCTGACGATTGAATCTAGCATGAAACAGACTGTCGCCTCTAAGTGTTGACTTCTATGTTCACTTATATATATATATATATATATATATATATATATATATATATATATATATATATATATATTATAATTATTTTTGCAAATATATGATCCCATCGCAACACATAAATTACCATGTTTCAAAAACAGAAGCTAAAAACTTCCAATTCAATTACGGAAATTAAATTAAATTAAAGTACCTAGTTCTGTTTCATCTTCATGCGAATTTTGTATTTTGAAGCATTTTTTAAGCACATACATTCAATGATGAATGTATGTGTTTATAAAGCTCCGTAAATTTCAAAATAACTTATTCCAAAATTCGCCTGAAAATGAAACAGAACTAGGTACTTTAATTTAATTTCTATAATTGAAATGGAAGTTTTTAGCTTCTGTTTTTGTAACATGGTAATTCCTGTGTAGCGATAGAATCATATTTTTAAAAAAATAATTATAATCTAACCTCTACTTGTGTATCGATAAAAACACAAAAAATAAAAACACAAATACTAAAGAACTTCGGATCATCAATCTAACGGTTCCTTCCTATTTTATCAATATATTAGCACGCACACACACACACACACACACACACACACACACACACACACACACACACACATATATATATAATATCGGATATTCAGGCTAGTAGACGAAAATAAATACAGTGCTGTTCGATAAAAGGGACTCACCTGATTTTTTTTACTTAAAAAATGTTTCGCCTATTGTTTTGGGGTTCAAACTAAATTTTAATCTCACTAATATAAAGACCCCTTCCCGACCACCTAGTAAAAAAGTTTACTCACCCTAAGGTATTCTATTGATAATTATAATTTTGGATATAAATGAGATTTAGGGAAAAACTCTTTGTAAAAAAAGTGACTCACTTATTTCCTGCAACTAGTAATCAATAGAAACATAACCAAACAGCTTTAAATAAAGAATAATAGTAGTATAATTTATTTATAATAGGTAATATAGTTCGAAATATTTAATAATCTATGGGTCCTCCTTTATTTTGAATAACCTTTTCAACCCTTTTTGGTATTGACTTGATCAGGTTCTGGCAAATCTCATCTCCAAGCATTGAATTCCATTCGGATATGAAATCCACAATCAGATCCTTTTTGTTGCTCAACTGCTTTCTCGAGACCCTGTACTTTATAATGCTCCATAAGTTTTCTATGGGTTTGAAGTCAGGAGATTGGGGCGGCCATGTCATAACACTCACCTGCTTCTCATCAAAGTATTCCTTCACCAATTTTGATTTGTGACAGGGAGCATTATCCTGCATAAAAATGAATGAGCTTGGTGGGGTCGATTTGTACCGTTTCAGCAGAAGGGAGCAAACAAGACTCTAAAATTCTCTTGTACTGCTCGCTCCTGAGGGTCTTTTCAATAGGTTTTAAGAAACCAGTTCCATGAAAAGAAAAGCATCCCCAGAACATTATACTGAACGGATGCTTGACAGTACTTACTGCTAAATTCAAAGAGCTTTCAAAGCTTCTTCTTCGGATTTTAGATCGCTTATCCTTTGAATTTAGCTCAACTTTCGTTTCATCGGAGAAGAGAACATTTAGTAAAAAAAATCAGGTGAGTCACTTTTATCACTGTATACTGTTTAATAAATAAATGGAGCGTCTATAAAAATACGGGGATCCACTAATATAACGTTTAAGTATTAAAATCTCTTAATAAATAAAATATCCTTCACTTATTTAGAAATTGCTCGGATTACGTTAGGGTACGATGAGGCTGAGAACGATTTGTGTTTATAATGCACCATTCAACTTCGCTTAAACATCAACGCATTTCGTCGCCAAGATGGCCGGAACTTACGACGGTTTTCACTTTTCGGGGGACGTAGGTTCGATTCCTGCCCGAGGGCACATATTTTTCTTTAATAAGATTTCTCAAATATTCAGGGCGGTAGATAAGCGGGGCGTCTACACAAATGTATGGGTAATAATACACACACACACACACACACACTCATATATATATATATGTATATATATATATATATGTGTGTGTGTGTGTGTGTGTGTGCGGTGCAGAAGAAATACCTCCCTCATTTTTGAAGCTTGAGAAAAAGACCAAGGTAATTCTTATTAAAAAAAAATTCACTTATTTCAATCGTTTAAACAAAAGGCTACAGTTTATATATATATATATATATATATATATATATATATATATATATATATATACTTGAGTGAAGCATATACATATATATACACTTCAGTGAAGCACATATATATCTTTATATATATATATATATATATATATATATATATATATATATATATATATATATATATCTGGGTTGATATATATATATATATATATATATGTATATATATATATCAAACAAACACGTGGATATTTTAAATCTACATAAATATTTCAACAGTTAAGAATATTTCTTAAAATATTTCTTGAGATATGGTTAAAAAACCTTTTAAACAACATTTAAGACACTATCATCAGTCTTCCGCCAAAAATTCAAACAAAGTCGCATTGCACATCACGTGACATGCACGCTTCACGACAAACGCTGTAAACAAACGCTGTAAACAAACACACAAACACAGTATCTCATTTGATTTCTGAGGAAAGACCTAGGTGGTCTGAAATATTAAATAAATAAATATATACAAAAACACAGAAATAAATACTTTCATAAAAAAAACACCCAATTTTGTTTCATTTATTTTATCCAGATATTATATATATATATATATATATATATATATATATATATATATATATATATATATATATATGTCTATATACCTATATATACCTATATATATATATATATATATATATATATATATACTTGGCTGAAGCATATATTGAAATATTGTATTTAGTGTTGATCTATTTCGACTGACAGCAGCAGCAAATAATAACTGAGGTCAACTTACTGTCAATAAACATGTTCCACTGAAGCTGTCTAAAAACGACTTCCTGATATCCAATGACAGACAGGGCCAATCGAATTATCAACGGCTGATTGAGAACCTCTTAGAATAGAGCTTCGAATTAACTATTGGCATCACGGAATAACGCAACGAGAATTGATTATGGAGCAGTCACGCGAGAAGCTATACATTCCTTTCTGCTAATCTTATTCACTTTACACAGCGATTTGCAGCGTCCCTCTACACACGCAATGCTAAGGCTTAACTTTCATTACAACCAATAAGTGCCAGCCATGTACAATTGATTCACAAAGAAATACATTGTATGAAAAAAATTAGGTTTAGACTCACTGGTTTGTATACTAAAGAAATCAAACAATGTATTACAACCCGGGGTTAGTATTCTATATAAACATAATATGAAAAAGAAAAGCATACGAGTTATTTGCCCTTGGATTTGCTCTTGCTCGTATCCACGGGATAGATTTGAATGGATTTCTCTAATGTAATTTATTTTGCGGATACAGTAAGTGAAGCGTTCTAAACTATTATTATTATCATTATTACTAAACAAACGAAATGATTGGCGCAACTCTTTCAATATTTTCAACTTAGAGAAGAACGCGATTTTATAAAAAAGAATAAAAGGAAAGAAAAAAACAGGATTTGACAACGTTCAACAATATTTCGTCCTATATTATTTTCTTAAACCTCTATCTTTTTTTCTTTTTCTTTTCTTAAATCGTTCTCTCTCTAAGTGTTGTATTATTATTTCTTTGAATTCTGTTGTATACTAATTTTCTTCCGGTTAAAAATGGCGTCATGACATTTTCACTAAACATATTTTTAACCTAAAAGCACACACATTTTATATTGATAATTCCTTTCCGTAAGGTGTGAGCTGTACTTGTGAGAACAATTATTATTATTATTATTATTATTATTATTATTATTATTATTATTATTATTATTATTTCTGTTGTATACTCATTTCTTTCCGGGTCCCAATCCGAAATCTAAAGTCAGAAATGTTATAATGACATTTTACACTGAAAGCTTTTGGAAATAAACAAACAAACAAAAAATAATCTAAGAAAGCACACATTTTACATAGATAAAGCACTTGCACTTCGTAAGGTGTGAGCTGTACTTGAGAGAACAATTTATTGCATTTCTTTAAGGCCAATCA
>OZ038502.1:35444932-35647432 GCA_964036315.1 Acanthosepion esculentum
TATAATATTACATTTAACATATATATGTACATATATATATATACATATATATGTACATATATATATATATACATATATATATACATATATATATATACATATATATATATACATATATATATATATACATATATATATACATATATATATATACATATATATATATATACATATATATATATACATATATATATATACATATATATATACATATATATATATACATATATATATATACATATATATATACATATATATATATACATATATATATACATATATATATATACATATATATATATACATATATATATATACATATATATATATACATATATATATATACATATATATATATACATATATATATATACATATATATATATACATATATATATACATATATATATATACATACACATATATATATACATATATATATAACATATATATATACATATATATATACATATATATATACATATATATATACATATATATATACATACACATATATATATACATACACATATATATATACATACACATATATATACATACACATATATATACATACATACACATATATATACATACATACACATATATATACATATATATATACATACACATATATATACATATATATATACATACACATATATATACACATACACATATATATACACATATATATATATATACATACACATATATATACACATACACATATATATACACATATATATACACATACACATATATATACACATATATATATATATATACATACACATATATATACACATATATATATATACATACACATATATATACACATATATATATATACATACACATATATATACACATATATATATATACATACACATATATATACACATATATATATATACATACACATATATATACACATATATATATATACATACACATATATATACACATATATATATACATACACATATACATATATATACACATATACATATATATATACATATATATATATATATATACACACACACATATATATATACACATATAAACTGTGTCTAGAGATTATATATGCAATTATGAATTGGTATAAAAATCATAATGCAATAAAAAAAAAATCATCATGCTATAAATTTTAGGAGGTTCTTATGATTTTTTGTTAATGTATCTTTTATTTTTAAAATAAAATGTTTTTTTTTACAATTTCCTTTAAGAAATTGACGAATTTGTTCTAAAATCTTTTCATATTATTTTTTTACATTAGTTTTACAAGGTATAATAATGTAAAAGTATCAAAATAAATAGTTGCAAATAAACTACTGACAGTCAAATTAGTCTCTTTTGTTAAATTATTAAAATTTTTTCCTACCAAAAACAATAGTTCTCTCTATCATTATATATCTAAGTTAATAATATTGAGTAGAATCTAAACATCCTTTCCTTTCTTTTCAATAACTCTTAACAGCCTATTGTCAACATCTGATGTTAGATTTGCAATTTTAGCGGCTGGTAAGTTGTTTGCAGCAACTTTAACTGCCTCCTAGAGGTCACACTTGCTGTTGAATTGCCCTCCATTAGAATAAATATCTCTTTTGAGGATGCTCCACAGGTTCTCAATGGGATTTATGTCACAGCTATTTGAACGCTAGTCCATAAGAGAATCTTCAACAAATCCCTTTTCTTTCAACCAGGTTTTTGAAAACTTTGATGCATGACTTGGTGTGTTGTCTTGTCTAAAGACTGGTTATCAAGCCATTCAAAGAAATATTGCTCTAGAAATTTTGGAATTCATTTTAACCCCGTCTTTCATTTTAAATGGACCCACGAGCTCATTACCAATAATCTTAGTCCATATCATGATCCCACTGCCACCTTGTTGGCGTTTAAAAAATTTTCTTGAGTCATGTTGCTTACAAACCTATCCTCGAGCCCATCCATCGGGCCCATCGAGAGTGATCCTTGATTTGTCTGTAAAAAGCACTTTACTGAAATCAGTTTTCATGTATTTTTTTGCCCACTGCAATCTTCTTTCCTTATGTTTTTTTGTTAAGATGGGTTTTTTTATTTGATTTTCTACATCAGCAAACTTCCTTAATGCTTTACACCTTGTTTCCCTTGACACCATAGGAGTTCCAGCGGCCTCAAATATGAACGCACTTGACGCATTTGGGTTTCTTATTAATTCTCTTCGGATATGTGATAGATCTTGCTTTGTTAAATTCCTGAATTCAGCCTGAGACTTTTTTTTCCTTGGTTGAATTCCCATTTGACATATTTTCTTGATTGTTCGATGATCCCTTTTCAAATCCTTAGAAATTTGAAGCGAAGACTTTTCTTTGATTATATAGTTCTTTTCATTCATTGTTAGTTCTTTTTTACGAGCCATAATACTAAATTCTAGTTCTTGCAAATAATCTCTTGACACTGCAAATTGCTATAATTACTGAAAAAATACTAAATATCAATCTGAAATTGAAAATTGGGACTTAATTGCTTTCATGCTTACTCACTATACATAATAGTACAAATTTTTTCATTGGATAACACATATCTATGAATTTTACATAAAATATTTGACAATACCTCTTTTGCATATAATCTCTAGACGTAGTTTATATATACACATATATATATATATATATATATATATATATATATATATATATATATATATATATATATATATTCATACATCTATATATAAGGTGGACTCTACCATCATATTTGGCATATGAGGGTCAAGCAGATCAGTTCCTAGGAAACAACAGCCAGACACAGTACATATGATTTGATTATAGTGGTGAAGGTTTTGTGCAGAACCAACCACACTTTTTGTAGGTCTGAATACAGAGACGTGGTACACTATGGGCCAGAAGGTACGACCCTCCGCAGGTTTTGAATTCAGAGTTGTCCTTCTCCTAGACCAGTTGCTATCCAAGGCTATAGAACCCAGTCTGTCCTGCTATTTACCCATACCTGGAAGGAGAAGAGGATTCATACCTTTCCCAAGGGTATTAGCATGTAAGTGAATGTAATGGACTTGACTGGAATTCAAACTCAGCTCACTGATTCCTCACTCCAAGCCGCTATCCACTACTCCACCATGCCTCCTCTCGAGACTATATATATATGTATATATATATATATATATATATACACTTTATATTAGCATATTACATTGAAAAACATGTTAAAATCAATACACAATTCCAGTCATGTTTCAATGCATATCAACACATCTCATCAGGGAATTGTAAATTAGTGGCGAGGGAACAATTTATTTAGATTTACCTGGAGATTATATATATATATATATATATATATATATATATATATATATATATATATAAGATAAGATAAAGAACCAATAGGAAATGTTTATCAATTTAACAGATTTATTAAAACACTTTTATTAAAGCTTCATCAGAGAATGTGATACAGAGAAAAGGAAGAAAGAAATTTTGGTATTTTTATTCTTGTGTTGTTTGATTTGCATTGGTTAATCAGGTTTCACATGAATACGGCTTGTTAAACAAGCATTAGTATAAATAATGACATTCAGAATTCAAGTGAGATGACATCTTTTCAAAGTTCAAAAAAATTAACAGATTCCAAACTTAACTGAAAAAGCATAAATATTGCTTTAGGTATGTAAGTGTATAATAATTCTAATTTATCTATGTGGGATTCAGATGATTATGTATATTCATGTTTTTGTGTCTGTATGTGTGTATATATATATCTAGTAGACATTATGTTTGGTCGTTTTTTGCATTTTGATTTGAAGAACGTTCTTATATACATATTTGTTTTAGATAAACATCCGTTAGATTCTTTAAGAATGGATTCAGTAAAGGTTGGTGATGTAATGTAATGCTTTTGACATATGTTTATAGTTGGTAATATTATTATTAGTAATCTCTCAAAGTACTTTTGCTGTAAAGAATTATGTTATTTTTTAATTAGGGTGGAATTTGTAATATCAAAGTTATGCCCAGTTTTGTTCCTGTGCATTACAAGCAAGCTTGAATGGTTGTCCAAATGTATAGTCCTTTTATGTTCAAAGATACAGCTTTTAGATTTTGTGATGTCCTGCCAATATAAGAGCTTTTACATTGTAAGAAATTTATTTGATAACTACCAGTATCTGCATTGGTGTTGGATTTATTTTTCTTCCCAATTATATCACCGGTTTTCTTGGACATGGTGGTAAAGATCGTAGTATTAGTAATAACTAATTTATTTATAAATTTTGCAGAAGGAGGTAGGATTATGAATTTTGTTTTGTTTACGATAGAGGTGCCATTGGTGGTGTTTTGTTTTGTGGATTTGTGAAATTTGTACACTACGACAGAGTTGCAAAGTTTTAAATCTAATTTTTATGATAAACTAATTTAGGTCACTGTAATTATTATACTTGTGTTTTCAATAATATAAAAGCTCATAACCTCATTAAAAATAACTGTTACATTATACTACCATTTAAGGAACTTCCATGATTAAAAAGTAAGACCAAATAGTATTTAAATACCTGGTAACCTTCGTTTGTCCATATAATAATGAATGCCTCTGTTTTCTTTTTTCTTTTCTTCTAACGTTATCTCTTCTTGTCTTTGGCGAATTATCTCAAGTTGCTGCAACAGACTGCTTTCATATTCTTGCAAAGAAATCACACTGATAAAAAAAAAATAAGTAACAAGTATCTAAGGATAAAAAAAAAATTTTCATTTTATTTTCAATCTCACAAAAACAAAAAATTGACAAATGAGAAGTTGGTTAGTAGTGAGTTAAAATTTTTGTACATGTTTTATATAGAAATTAATTTAGTTAATTACTGAAATTTGTTTAATTGGTAATTAATAATTTAATTGCAATTATCTATTCTAACAAAGTAATGAGCTGGCCAAGAAGTATCTATAACTCCCAATTCTTTCAAATTCAAAATTAGTTTTCATTAAAGTGTTTTATATATATATATATATATATATATATATATATATATATATATATATATATATATATAATGATGGCTGCTGACTCGTTAATTGAGTATAAATATTTCTAACACATTAACTGAAGACAACTTATTGAATTGATAATTTATGTTATTACATTAATTTTACACTAAACTCTATTTGGACAGTAACCACTCTCTAATATATATTTTCATTAAAAATGACTAACAAGGTACTTCTGTTGAGATGTTTTTGTGTATTTTTTTTTTTTTTTTGCGTATAAACAAGGCATTTCTTTTTCTGGACTTAATGTAGAAATTTTCAAAATGATTTTTTGTTCCAAGCACTTTCCAATCTTTCAAATCTATTAACCATTTTCAATGATTTTGGCTGTGCTATTGCAAATGGTATATAAATTGCTGAGAGGTAGATATATTTTTAATCTCCAAATATGGCCAGTACATTATGTCAGTGTTGATAATTGATGTTGTTAAGGTTTTTTTTATGATAACTAATAGATTAGCAAAAAGAACAATCAATCAACTAAATAATACTCTTCAATATGAAAGAAATAAACTAAATTTTTTGGTAGCAAATAAGCCCTACCGATCTTCAAGTTGGTCAATTCTCATCCTGTAGTTATGCAAGGTAGACCCCTGAGTAGACAATGCCATCAGAACATGTTGCAATCTTGGGTTCTGGTTCTTGGAAGTCCGAAGTGCTTCAATGACACTTTCATATTCTTTTTTTACAGCTAGTAGCAAAGGGCGATAAGAATGAATATGTTCAATGACCTTTAAATGAAAAGAAAACAATAGCATTATATCTAGACATCTAAGCATTTACCAAACGATACACAGGGAAAGTTGATGCTAATAAATTCTCTGAAAACTGAGTGAATGGAAATTATTTGATGTTAATGCTGATTGTAACTTATTATTATTAGTGTTAAAAATGAAACAATGTTGAGTTATTATTTTTGTATAGTTTTTATAACAAATAATACATAAATTTTACATGAAAGTAATTTGTGTGTCTATGGACACTATAGTTGCGAGTAAAATTATGTGTTTCAGGCATAAAAAGCAGAACTTTTTCAGAAGTTTTTTGTAACTGTACAATCAGGTAGTTTTCTAAACTTAAATTTGAATAGAAATTGATTTATAATGGTTTTTCACATTCAATTATTCTTCTTGCAAGATTTTTGTTCTTCAGTATTGTATAAACTGCAACATCAAAAAATGTTTTCCAAAGAAAACATTACTGCCAATAAAAGGATTAACTTGAAATCTATACTCAGCTGCTTCAGTTTGTCATGCATATACACTCTCAATTATGAGAGAACTTAAGCAATACTCAAAGTAAAAGTAATGGCTATTTTGCCATTACTGCCATTTCAACAGACCCGGTTACAATGAAAATATTGTCATTTTATGTTCTTTTTTTATTGCCCAAAAAGGAAATGTTAGTTCAAGCAATTGCAACTCACCTTATTAAATGAATGTTGAAAAATAATGAACCTTTCATCAGGATCTTGCTCATCTATCTCTTGGAATTCTGAGTTGATGAAAGAGATCAGCTCATTGACAAATTTAGAATCTAGACCATTGTTCAGTTGCTGGCTATTATCCAAAATGGTTTTAGTTGATCCACAAGTAGAGACTGGTGATGTATTATTTGATTCTGTCTGCATATTTGAGTCACTTGAGAAATGAAATATATTGTCCAAAAATCTTGTTACAGATTAAACATTAAAGGATATATATTCATATTAGAGAAAAAATGTATCATAATAAAAAAGAATGCTAAAGAGTTATACACTTAAGTGTAGGCTTTCTTGTATGTATAATAATCATATTTAGAATATGTGCTGACTTCTAAAGAATTTTAAGAAAGAGTTTTTATCACTTGAAGTATTTTAAATTGAAACTTAAAATTATTTATCTCTCACATGCGTTAATTTAGTAGAGTTGCATATATATAAAATATCTACATTTAGAATTTAGAAGATACACACACACACACATACATATATATATATAATTCAATGTGTATCAATATGTTTTTATCCACAAAAGATGACTAGAGAATGACCTTTTGATCGTAGACCGAACTCGCAGATGACGACAGAAGTACCTATCTATATGCAAATAATCCTGTCATTTGTTTTTTAGAGGTACTATGCTAGTAATTAATAATTTTAATGATACACCAGAAGTTTTATAATATATGAACATATAAAGGGGACATAAAAAGAATAAGGCAAACGTAGAGTTATCTCCCCATGGACCGTTAAATTTTTAAAGTTTTTCTCGCATTCAGATCAATATGCAATGTTTATAATTACGTTGTTCTGGGATTGTCATCAATGATCAACTGAACTTGCTTTGTTTCAATAAATTCTCTTTTCATATGCAACGTACTGTTCTGCTGTGAACGCTTCTTGGGGATGATTTGATTCTAATGAAATGTAGAAATCCTTTTAAAGCAGAAACCTACTTTACAGAGGAAACGGGGGCCAAGCTGTACATTTTTATAATAAAATTTGTCTAGTATATGTGCTATAATATTTGCTTTGTTGTCCATAATTTTTCAAGGGAAATTCCAGCCTTCTAACTAAAGTACCCCCGCCTCAAAAAAAAAAAAAAAAATACTAACACCTAATGAATTTTGTAAATGAAAAATCTTTATAAAATGTTCTATCTTAATTTTTCAAAGCCAAATTTAAATTGATTGGAATTCTGTTTTTATTTGCTAAAATCCGCCATATTGACAAATCTGTCAACACAGCATAATCCTCTATTAAAGAATCTTTAAAAAATAAAATATACTTTTCTGAAACTTTATTTGCAGAATATCAATTGATTTAAAGTTTAATTAATCTGAGTTAAAACAAATATTACTTACTTTCAATTTAAAATATGGCAGAAAAGCATCTTTTTAACATACACATGGGTATTTTTATGAGGTGTTGACACATTTATCGATAAACTGATTATTGCAAAATTTAGTTAAGGGTGAAATACTTGTAGTAAAATTACATGACGAATACAACATAAACAGCTTTTTATATCATTTTTATTTTATTTTTTCAAATATTTTAAACATTCTAATATTTTTTACTGAATATTAGGTACTTCTAATTCAAATTTTTCCACAATTTTCGTGCATGCAAAATAAAACCCACTGTAAATTAAGTTTTTCCCTTGATTCCACTATCATTTTAACATTGCTGATGAGTGAAAGTACTCATCAGCAATGTCTATTGTTTTAAAAAGTGATAATTAAAATTTTAATAAAATTTAAACATATAAAAGTGAATTTATACATTTTCTTTCTTCTTGAGAATTGACAACAAAAATAATAAAGACTATTAGATTGTTTATTTATTATTGATTATTGGAATGGTCTGCAAAATATTGGCTAATTGTCAATCAGTTAGAACCTTATAATATGGTAAATAATATGGATTTCCTTATTATAAATAAGGATTTCCTTATACCTTATATTTTAATGTAGTTAATGTTTATAAATTTATTAATAATTTTTTCATATTTATTTCTTTATAAATTGGTAAATGATAAATACTGCATTGCATTGGTTTTAATACAATTGTATTATTTATCAGAATGTTGTAAATACAAAATTATTCTTGTAAATAAGCAGTCTAAGTAATAATGTTTAATATTTTTGCTGCATATTCTCAAGAACAAAAAATATATATATACAAATTCTCTTTCATCATTCATTAGGTTTTATTACAATTGTAACCATCGCTTTTTAAAACAAAATAAAACATTTCTGAGAAGTGGAGATAGTTAAAATAATAGCAGTGTCAAATAAAAAACCGTCCTTTTGACACACCGTTTTTTACGGGCTTCATGCTATATATTTGGAATTTAAGATCCACTCACATAGGTGAATCAAGATGTTTGTCCGTTTCTATTATAAACAGAGGATTAGAGAGCGTGACGTAGACAGAACAACACAGATGACGATACTCGACAGAAATATCGATCTATATGCAAATAATCCTGTCATTTGATTTTAGAGGTATCATGCTAGTAATTAATAAATTTACTGATACACGACCAGGAGTTTCATAATTCATGAATATATAAAGGGGGAATAATAAAAAAATAAAAAATGGAACCAACGTAGAGTTATCTCTCCATTGACCGTTAAATTTTTTTTTTTAAAGTTCTTCACAAATTCAAATCTTGTTCTACATAGAGATATACCTTTTTGGAATCAGGATGATCCCGGGATTGAAAATCTACCCCTCATTTGGTACTGGAACATCCAGCATAGGGATTTATCTCCAAATGAGGAGATAACAGTTAAAAATAAGTAGAAAAAAATTAGTGATTTTAAGTTGTTGTTTTTTTAATCCAACACAAAAACTTTGTGAATTAAAAAAAAATTTGTTTTAAATTCAATTTAAAATATCTTCAAAACTTTTTGAATTGAGGATGATAGAATCGTCCATATTTTCTACTCACCCCCGAGATAAAATACACTCTTCCATCAGAATCAGTTTTCACCAACCAACACTTCACATTGCACATCTCGACTTTTTATTGGTTGAGACAACACCAAAATGTGTAACAATTGTCGTAAACCTATTTTCGTGCCCAGTTCCCTGGAGCCTATTTTGGATTCCAAAAACAAATAAAAAGGACCATTTCGACCCAATTCACCAGTCAGTCACTTAGCTTCAGAGAGATGCCACACGAATCCACGCATGTCACTATTTTGACTTAAGAAACTTTTCACGCATCAACTGCTGACTCAAACACCAACATTATTCTCTCAAAATTCACTTACAACTTTCTAAGAAAAGTGTTCTTACACACTACTAAAAAAGAAATTGTATTTAACAAAAGATAAACACAGAACTCTAGAAAATTAAGACATTTATACTCTACTTTAATCAAGCACACAAACTACACAAATTTCTGTATAAGTAATATTTCCATTTTACTCTATTTGACTAGTTCTTTAACACATGAACAATTTTGAACTGTAAATCAATAAGACACCCAATTTATACATGGTCAATTCTTGCATTATCAAACCAAAAGTTTTCTAATTGTATATTAATTGTACATAAATGTCTGTTGTTTGTATTGAAACTTAAATTACCGTTGTTTCTTATTCAATTGCCTTGTGATTGATTCGTTTTGAATGCCTATATTCTATATTGTTATGGATTAATATGGTGAACATGCCCGTAAACTAACCATCTTAATATTAAAACATTCTGATAACAAATTCAAACTCATAGCAATCCCAACAAGGAAATCAATTGTATTTCTTCAAAATGCCAAGGAATCAAAGTTAAAGTGAAAGGTTTTGCAACATGTGGTTTTGAAGTTTCGCAGAGTTTGTGATTTGAAGAAATCAACTCCCTTGAAGTTCCACTGAGTTTTTGATTGAAGAACTCGATTTTGGGTCTGAATCAGACATTTGGCTGGAATTGGACTTATAGCCTGAATCAGAGTTAAAGTGAGGTTTTGAAGTTCCATGGTGGAGTGAACTGAGGAACTCAAAGTAATTTCTTCAAAATGATCATTACTGTTTTCTAAAGTGGACCAGATATCCCTTTAGTTTGGGGCTGGTGGCCCAGTTAGCCCTCTGCAGTAGATCTCTAACTCAAAAGTCAGCACGAAGTGCAGCTTTAAGCTAGTAATTAATAAATTTACTGATACACCAGAAGTTTCATAATGTATGAATATATAAAGGGGAAATAACAAGAATAAAACAAATGTCCTTCTCTCTCACACACACACACACACACACACAGATCAATGTGCAACGTACTATTACGCTGTGCACACTTGTTAGGGATTATTTGAATTTCTAATGTAAACCTTTTTATTAAAGCAGAAACCTATTTTACAGAGAAAGTAGTAGTCAAGCATTTTTTCTTACTTACAAAGGAAATAT
The DNA here is from genome assembly GCA_964036315.1 of Acanthosepion esculentum. Taxonomy (NCBI): domain Eukaryota; kingdom Metazoa; phylum Mollusca; class Cephalopoda; order Sepiida; family Sepiidae; genus Acanthosepion; species Acanthosepion esculentum. The sequence goes on from OZ038502.1 coordinate 35,455,855, forward strand.
TAAAAAATTCTCAATAAATTTAATATAGTTTTCGCATTTGTTTTCTGATAATGTCGTGTATGGGCGTCCATATTTACAAAATTCGACACGTTTATACGCCCCCCCCCCCAATCCAAATTATCTTTAAAATACTGGGGAAGGGTCGCTGAATTGTAAGTTTTTCCATTTATGATTAGTAAATATAATTTTTACTTAATATTGTCTGAAGTCAAAATATTTTTCCGATAAAAAATGAATTTTTACTGGAATTGTTTCTTTTTTTTTCCAATTTTAAATACAAAATGTGATAAATGTGCTAAATATTTTAAAATTAAGTTTCAGTCCATGCCCTTTAAGTAGATCTATTTTTACAGATCATAATTTTGAAAGCTTATTACAATCTGCAGCACATGGGTATTTTAAAAAGAATTTTACACTGTTCCATAAAATGTTTTTCCAAATATATGGATGGACGTGCTTGACATAATGTCAAATTTTTTACGAGTTATTTCCCCTGAAAGCAAGAAACTGGCATCAGAAAATTTTGTTTTCGTTCTGCGAGTACGTGTTAAATTCTCTGACTGACTCTTTATTTGGCCATCATCGTTGTATTTTCAAAATTTTAAATTTTCTTTTTTACAGCCTATTTCACTAAATATTTTAAATATAATTTATTGTTTTTCAGTGAGAGACCTACTGCAATTATTAATTTTCTTTTTTAGTTTCAATTTTAGGGGCAGAAACAGTGCAGGCTTTGGAGTTTATATCTTCGTTAAAAAAAGTAACTAAAAAAATCAATAAGAGATTAGATTTTTGAAAGTGCTTATTAAATTCGAGGCAAGTTGTTTTTCGTTTGTATTTTTGGTTTTTTGTTTTTTTTAATGGAGGTCGTGGTGGAGACTGCTATTGTTTGACCTATTAATTGACAGGTGGAATATACCATGCTGTATGTTTTCTCTATATTTACAAACCCAAAGTAATATTTTCCAAAATTCTATTATTAATTAATTAATAACCCTTAATTTTACTAATTTTCTTCTGAAACCAATCTCTGACATATTTGATGTTCAAGATTTTAAAATTGTCTTAAAAATATTCTTCCATCATTTTTCACTTTAAAACAAATGGTTGATTAATTATTGACCGTGTCATTGTTTTAACAACAACAAAAAAAACTTACTGTAATAAAAATTCTTTTTCTTTTTTTATAAACTTTTTAGGTTATTATTTAAATAAAAAAAAAAGAAAAAAAGACATATGTCATTCTTCTAACTAAATGATTTAATGTTTAAGGAGGTTTAGTCCAAATTTTGGCAGTAAACGATATATCGGCTATATGTTTTTGTTTTGTTTCGTTTTTTTTTTGTTTTTTTTTTTGCGTTGATATAATAACTGTGTGAACTGAATCATTCTGCTAAAGAAAAAGTCTTCCTCCCAATAGAAACCTGTATTCCTCCTTTTCCATCAGAGAATAGAGAGAGAGAGATGATCTTTACAGACTGTTTACATTTTTTTTATTTTTACAATGTTGACTTTCATTCATTTGAAAACGTCATTCTCAAATTAGATTTCCCAAAAAAAGGGTTGGAACTGTGTGAGATAAAAATGAAATTCAATAATTTTTATAAAATAGATATTTGAAGTATGAGTAAACGAATGTTTTATAAAATATAATTTTACTTACATCTGCGATCGCTATATTAATTGAAGACAGTACAAAGCTTTGGATTTCATTTATATAACATCATTGTTATGAAGATAACTATTTTTTTAGCTTCTTTGGCTTACCATGTGCTTGGTTAGTGCCCTTTATTTCTACATCGTTATGTTGCTTACTCAAAACAAGTCTGGTTTCCAGGAAGTGACGTAATACAACGTCACATCCGTTTTCAAGTACAATGGAGGAAATTGGTATTGTCGTAGTCGAAAAGGTAAACGTTATTGTTATTTTTCTAAATTATTATCATTTTATAACATTAAAGTGGTAATACAACTATATATAAGAACAGCCCTAATCTAAACATATATAAATAAATTCACTAACTGTTGTATTTTAAATGGAATAGACAACTGATTGGTTGTGCAAGTCATCTCATAATGGCTGTTAGTAGTGACCGGTATCCCTTAAAAATTAAAAACTGAATTCTTGAAATAAAATAGGCTTGTGAATTTTATGTATTTATTTGTATCTTGACTTAAATTTTGATGAAATGCATTTGTGAAATCATTAAGCTTCTTGCTCAAGTGATAGATAAATTCCTGATATCGTATATTTTATTTTTTATTAGAAAATATCTAGCTTTTTGCATTTCGGAAAAAAAAAATTCATTTGTTGAAAATGCAAAAAAATGCTTAGAAACTAAAATAAAAAAACCTATGATTATATTAATATAAATTATACAATTCTAGATATTTAAATTCAGTTGATGGAAATATGAACAGAAATGAAACATTTCAGCATTGTTAATTTAAAGAAATTTAAGCCAAATTCTAATATAGGTGTGGAAGAGGTAGTAAAAAAAAAAGTAAATTAAATTATTTATGATAAAATCTGCAAAAAGTAATGGTAAGAATTTTGAGAAATAAGTATATAAAATGTTCTATCTGACTCAGAATTTTTAAATTGTTTCCGTTTTAGTTAATCTTTATTAAAATTGTATTTGATTTTCAGGAAGACTTTGTCGTGACTGAATCACGCCCTGGAACGTCGCAAACCATTCCACACTATGACCCACTGGCTTTGGACAATGAAGATTTATACGTCAAATATAAGGTATGTTTGTATGAATTATTTATATGATACCTAATTTTTATTAACATCTAAAAGTTGTCCTTTGAAAAGTTCAGTGTTTAACGGATGATAATTCTTTGAGGAGTATTACTTCATGTGTGACTAGGAAAAAAACTCATTTTATAAACTAAATAGAAGCCTCCGCCGTTAGCCGTGCGTAAACAGCTCAAAAGGCTTTTGTTTATATATATCAGGCTGGAACAAAATAAATGGCTTCTTTTTTTTTTTTTTTTTTAAGGACGAATTTTAAAACGTTCTAACTCTGCTAAAAACACAAGTTTCTGTTTATTAGACAGACTTGTCAATAGACATGTTAGTTACAAAGTTGATGTCCCTTTAAGTATTTGATGGCATAAAAAGTTAATCATTTTTTATATAAGTTATATTAGAAAGAAGTGTGTTAGTTGTGCAAGAACCCCCACACACACACACTTCCAATATATTCAAATTCATATCACGCATTAAAATTTACATTATGTCACTTAAAGTGAATATCTGCGGAAACTATTCTAGTTTCAGATAAAAAAAAAATTCAGCATAATAGAGTTGTTTTCAATTTAATGCAAATCCAAGAACCAGTATTAGGTACCTCCATGATTGAAAGTCAATAAAAAGAATATAACATGACAAGAATGGACTTAAATCTGATGGAAAAAAATGTATCTGCTTAAGTATATCATTAAGAAGAAATACCAAGTATTTTTTGATTATTTTTTAAAATTTTTTACTCATTCTTAGCATGTCCGAAATTTTAGTTAAAAAATTACTAAATTAAAATCCTAGTTTAAAATTAGTCCAAAAATCAATTATATGTTTGTCAAAATTTATTTGACGGAAATTAGCAAATTTAAAGATTATTTATTTGGAAAAAAAACTTTTACTTACTTTCTTCGAAGAAAAATGTTGTTTAAAATAAAAAGAGGGGATCTTAATATCATTGGCAAGTGATGAATGATGGATATCATCACATATCGATAGCTAACGTGAGATTCGAGTTATCATATGGAAGGACATAATTGACGTAATGTTTTTTTTTTTTACGTGAACCAGTAAAAAAAAACTTTCAGCATTCCAATTTCTTTTATTTTGTTTTTTTTATTACTGTAGCTTACACCATAAATTTGTTGATACTATCTGTAGAAATTATAAATACTATAAATAAATTAAAATACAAGTGCTACACAGCTTTTTGAGGGCAACTATAGCCCCCTAAAGTCAATACAGATCTGCTATGATAAAACATTTCTATCCCAAATCATCGCAAACATATCAAAAGTTATTTTGTTACACTACAGCCTATTTGCTCTGAAAAAAAAATATTGAAAAATGACTTTTGCCATCATCTGAACAAAACATCAAGGAAACTTTTGATCTGCACCCCATGAAACTAGGTATTTCCTGAGTGCAAAGAATGCTCTTTCATTTTTAAGTGAAATTGGTTAATGTAAATGATTATAAAAGTTTTTTCTGGGGATAAAATACGAAAAACATAGTTAAAATTGCTATTCCTGAACACTGGAAACCAGGATTTTTTTATTTTTTATGTGCTTTTTATTTTTTTAAATCATTGATAAGGAAAACAGTGTTGAAATTAAGCCAAAATTGACTTTGACATTACTGTGTCAAAGGCCAGCCAGCCAGCCGACAATACCAAGCTTGTAAAAAATCCCTTTTTTTTTTTTTTCTTTTTAATCTATGTTTGAATAATGGCTTGATGTATTTTTGTTTTTTAACACCTTTTGAGCAGGGTGATGACAACAACACTTAAGGAATGATTATGAGCTGCAGGCAGAATAGACCGAGAACTGAGAAATGCTCAACATGTGTTTCGCACAAAGAATTTGCAATAATGAAATCTATGTTCAGTGGAGAACGCTTACACTCAAGCCATGCAACGTTTTATTGCTTGTGACCTTCGTACTTTTTAATTAAAGCCATTTTAATGATTTTTATGAACACAAAATTACATTTCTTAATTACTGCGGATCTTCTGATTAGTCAAAACAATACAATTTACAAAACGCTAAAAAAAAAAGGATCTATCTCATAAGGACACTTAGGAAACCTGTTGTGGCTTTTAACTAATTTTATAATATTTTAACAATTTAAATGTAAAAATCTATTATAATTAAAGAAATAACAAATAATTGTATTAATTCATTTTTCATTGAAAAAATTTTTTCCTTTCAGAAAATATTGTCCATATTCATAAAAACAGCTAAAAGCAAATAAAAGCATTTGAAATTAAATAATATCTTTGTTTTATTGAGTTTTGTATGTTACAATTCAGAGCTGATTTTCAGATAGTGCGGGTCCAATTAAAAAAAAAAAAACATGATTTGCATTCCTCAAAGCCTTGTGCTTTTAACTATTGTAATCACTAAACCTGATGCGATCGAATTTCTAGCGTTTTCATAAAATTAGTTGGGGGGGGGGGGTAATATAAAAAAAAATATTTCTGCTATGACTTAAATAAAAAAAAAACAAAAACATTTATAATAATTACGATCATCTGTGAATAGTTTCTGAAACTTTCATTAACATCCAACGATTATTTTTATTTTTGCAAGAATTTCCAAATTAATGTGTGTCATACAAAAAAAAACGTGCTAAAAATTGTATGTTATTTTAGTAGTTCCAGTGATACAAAGAGAAACAAGGTTTTTTTAATCAAAATTTAGAATGTTCTAAAAAGAAGGAAAAATTTCAAAAAATAATTAAAAAAAACTTTGGTCTTTCCTCTTCATAATAACATAAGCATTTAGATGATAAAATTTTGTTTTTGTAAAGTTTGGCGTCTTTTTCATCATGCTATGCTTTCATGGAGTTACCCAAGTTTAGAGGTACCTCCACTTTTTTGCGGTAAAGCAGCATAGCGCAATAAAAAAAGGCCACAAACTTAAAAATAAAGTTTTATCATCAAAATGTTTGTTATTATTAAGATGAAGACCAAAGTATTTTTTGATTATTTCTTTAATTTTTTAATCCTTTCTAACATGTTCAAAATTTTGGTTAAAATCTTGTTTTGTTTATGTCTTTGGGGTGGCATAATAATTATGTTGAGTTTTTTTTTGCGCTTTTTTCCGTTAAAAACACATCGATTTGGTCCAAATCAATGTGTTTTCAACAAAAAAAAAAAAAGTTAATGTAATTATTTGGAAATTCTCGTAAAAATGAAATTGATTTTAATGAAATTTTCAGGACTTATTCACGGTAAATTTACTTTTTAAGCCCCGGTGCTAAATGTCTATAAAAATTTTCAAAAATCGCCATATTTCCGTGTAAATGTACATGCTGAACTTGAATTAACAATTATGAAAAAACCTACCATTTTGGAGTTATCAACCAATTCTGGGTACATTATTTACATTATTCGGACTATTGTCCTCATCTTTGTCGCCATATTTATTACAATGTTTCAGCCGTTGTATGCTCCGGCCTTCTTCAGATGGTTGGAATGTCAAGCTGAACCCTTTATTTCGTTCACAAAAGCAAAATAAAGGGTTCAGTTCGGCAAACATTTCCATTCACTGAATTTTTTTTTATTTGTTAAAAGTAGGACTCCATGCAGAATGTAAATAGCATAATTTTTTTTTTTAAAACTTTCACTATTCTAACTGAAAATCTGCTCTGAATTGTAAAATAATAAATGCAGTAAAACTGTCATTACTTAATTAGAAAAGCTTTTAATTGCTTTTGTAAATAAGTTTTATTAAGCATACTATTGTCTGAAGAAATAAAATTTTTCCAATGAATAATGAATTTTTAGAAGAATTTTTTTTCATTTTCTTTTTTTTAATTATGATAATTTATAATAGTTTAAAATCGTGTAAAATTCTGTATTGGGCTATTTCCTGGATGTGATATAGAAATTAAGTGGAAATGAAAATTACAAATACAAAATTGAAAAGATTAATAAATGTAATTACACTATTCTATTTTTAAAATAATTTTTTTTTACTTAACTTTTTCCTTTTTCATGTATGAAATGCTAAACATGACATTATTATGAAAAGGTTACAGAGAATTTAAGAAAATTTATAGTATTTAATTTTTTTTTTTTTTTTGCGTAAAGCATCTCCAAAAGATAAATAAAAGTCAATCAATTATTAGATAATTGCAGAAAATATATTAATTTGTAAAAATTACTAGGTAGCTAAAAACCAAAAAAAGTGTGTTCACTTAGATATTGTAAATTTATGTCAATTCTAGTCAGCCATACTAGCTGTCATCACTTCATCACCAATCATCCATCACCAATCATTAACAAAAGTATATTACTTTTTTATGCTATAAGTAATATTTATTTCAAATCAGATTAACTTTAAATTTTCTAATTTTACTCAGATAATGTGTCAGAAATATATATTTTTTGGAAAAGTTAAAATTGATAAATTTGTTTTGTTTACAAATTTCTTAAAATTAAGAAAATGGACACTTTTAAGAAAATTTTATGAAATTAAATTTGACGTTACAATCTATATAATTTCTGTCTGAAATACAGCAGAATATTTTACTTTTAAGAAATAATAAAAAATACTTTGGTCTTTCATCTTAATAACAACATAAACATTTTGACGATAAAACTTTATTTTTAAGTTTGTAGCCTTTTCATTATGCTACGCTTTTTTTTCCACGAAAAAGTGGAGGTACCTACCTTCAGATGTGACGGTCAGTTAAATATTAAAAGGCTTATAATTACCTTTTTTTTTATTTTAATCAATATGCTTTAGCATACAAGCTTGTTAATTTGGTGTTGATACATTGAATGTTATTTTTTATCTTTTATATATTGTTTATCATATGAATGCACTCATAAATTTAAGCATTTTTTCTTTTGTTTGTTTGTTTTGTTTTTTTTAACCGTTACAACTTTGTTGACAGCTATAGACACCAGCTGTAAACAAATGAAATGTATTTTCAATATATTTTAAGGAAAGTGTACTATCTTATCAATAACAAGTAATTCTCAAATTTTTACCGACATTTTTAAAATTCTGATAGGTATTGACATGTCATCAATATGGTATAATATTCTGGTTAATTTAGGATTTTATAAAACTATTGAGTTAAAAAAATTTTTTTTTTTTTTCGCTATACATGCAACTATTTTTTTCTTTCCTTTTTTCAATTATAACTAAAACTGAAAATTTATATTTAAATTATAGCAATACATTTAAAAAAAATTTATTATGCCCATTTTCATAACTAGAAGTACCATTAGAATTGACAATGTCATCAACTACAGTAAACTAATTCCATCAGAATATAAATTGAGGCCACAGTAGACAACAAACTTCAAGAAGACCTTTTTAATTTGATCTGTGTTGGTGTACATCTACTGAGGAGAGTGTGTATATGCATCTCAGACTCCAAAAAGTGAAAATCTGTAGGGGACGTACAGGGCTCCAATGCCTAAATGAATCCAGTGGGTTTTTGAGTCATCCTGAAATATGAGCACAAATGTTTGAATTTTGTTGCATTGGTTCCATATAATGACAACAGAACTCCAATTTGATGGTTTGAGCAAAGATGCTCAATGTATTACAGCCACTTTACAACATCACAAAGCATTCGAAAGGATCTTTTCTTGGATGAACATTTGTTTTCTGCACAATGATAAAATTTTAACTCCTGGAACATGCATGAAAATCCTGTTTTCATCTTCAATATTGTGTAAAAGGAAATTCAAACAGCATCTGGAAAAGCAGATCAAAACAGAACTTTAAAATGATATATAGATGTATTTATAAACAGAAGAAAACAAGAGAGAAAATTAATTTATATTAAATACAAGATTTTTTATTTTTAGTAATGAGCTTAGTTAATTTATTAATTCAAATTTAAAATTGTTTGCATTAAAAGTTAAGTATAACAACCAAGATGGGCATGCTGGTCTGAATAATAAGGAATATAATAAATGTTATTTATATTGAATTTTTAATCAAATAGTGAAGTACAATACAAAATTTATAATTTTTCCCAAAAATGAATCGACCCTATTTTATTAACATGGTTTTAGCCTGTATTGTACACAGAAGTTAAAGAATAAAATTTTAATTTCATGTAGAACTATATTAAATGTACTTCATGAATTCACTATTGATCGCACAAAGTTGGAAGAATTTACGGATATGAGTAGCACCTTCTAATGAAATACCTTTCCTGGATTGTTTTCTAAGACAGGAAGTAGGAGGTGACCCCCTCCCATGCACACAATACCACCAACTATTTAACTACATCAAACATTACATAGATAAAAGATTTGGCAGAACAAAGAGTTTGCCAAAATTACAAGATCATTTTGGATTTTGATCAATAAGTAATTTTTTGTAAATGTTTTCAATTTAGGTTGAACTGGCTAATAGTAGAAACAACTATGATTAAGTATGTGTTCTACTTTTGTGACAAAACTTTGTTAATCTTATTAGTTTGATATGGCTTAAAATTGTAAAGTCATATGAAACTTATAAAAAAAGATTATTTTTTATTTCAGTATTGTCATTTCTGGGGTTATTTTTGTTCAATTATTGTCCAATAGGTATGTCATCTTAATGTTTTATTATATATTTAACAATTCTGCTTTTTAATTAAATTCCTCTTGTGGTGTATTGCTGTTGAATATGTTAATTTCTTGATGCCACATCTTTTATAATAAAAAAAATAAATAAACTTTTTCAGCGCCTTCAGCGACAACTTGAGTTCCTGGAAGTTCAAGAAGAGTATATTAAAGATGAGCAAAAGAACTTAAAGAAAGAATATCTGCATGCACAAGAAGAAGTGAAACGTATCCAGAGTGTCCCTCTGGTTATTGGGCAGTTCCTGGAAGCTGTTGACCAAAATAATGGTATTGTTGGATCTACCACAGGTAAAGCAACACTTTTTGCATATACTTACTATTGTAGTAAAGGTGTTTTAATATTTTCTTTTAATGTTTTATTTTTATTTTATTTTTTTCACTGCAGGTTCCAACTACTATGTGCGTATACTCTCTACCATTGACCGAGAACTGCTAAAACCAAGTGCCAGTGTAGCTCTCCATAAACACAGTAATGCATTGGTTGATGTTCTGCCACCTGAAGCTGACAGTAGTATCAATATGTTACAACCTGGTAATTGTTTTTAAACTTATGTGATAACATTTTATTATTTAGCATTTTCTTCTGTGTTATAGATGTGAAAAGAAGGTTTTGCACAGGACACGAATAAAACTATTTTCTTTGTGCTTCTTTCTGTCAAGTTGAATAAGCTTATTCTTCAATAGCAATATATAACAATTTCTATATTAAAATAGAAGGTAAGTTTTTAAAAATCATTATACATAGAAAATACTTTTTCTGTACATTTTATGAAATCTATTTGTGAACCTACATATTTTTTTTTATATGCTAAGACACTTTTTTTCTTGAAAAATGCCCTCAAAAATCAGTCTGAAGAGTCAAGTTGTAGCGAAGAGTTTGCCACCCCTCATGAATGCCAGTCATGAGATAAAAGCCATCATGAACTGCCAAAATATGTCTACAGTTGTCATTAATATGTAATAAATGCAATATATCCTATTAGTATCATACCATATATATCATTTTGTTTTTCAAGTATTGGTGATAACCAATAGGCAGCTTCCTACCAGTGCTGTAAGTCTTTCATTCGTTTAAGTATACCATTATCTTCACAAAACCCAACCCCAGTTACATTTCATATGTACACCAATAATACCAGCCTTATTACTGCACTTTGTGTACTATTGAAACAAACCAGTTAGCTCATTAGGGCTGCTGTTAATTCCAAATGTAGTCAATTCCCAGTACCTATTATCTGCCATATTTGTTTATGGTGATGACACTGTGTATTGAGATGCTTTGTGGTGACAAGTATAAATTGATTCTAATATGAATAGGTATACTAATTATAGGTTCTTAGCATATGGGAAATACAGTACTCTTAAATATTATTTGTTCATTTTTTTCTCTTATATAATAGTAATTGTCATTTTTATACAGATGAAATTCCTGAGGTAACCTACTCAGATATTGGTGGTATGGATATCCAAAAGCAAGAGGTGCGGGAAGCTGTTGAGCTGCCACTTACACATTTTGAATTGTATAAACAAATTGGTATTGACCCTCCTCGTGGTGTGCTTATGTTTGGTCCTCCTGGCTGTGGGAAAACCATGTTGGCCAAAGCTGTTGCACATCACACAACAGGTGAGTGCCCCTGCCCAGGATGTTATTTAAAAACTAACAATGCTCAGATAACTTAAAACTTTGCTATCTTTGTTCAATTGAGGTGCTCAAAATTTGTCAATATTATTAAGATTCATACCTACCAAAACGTGTGTAGATTAAGTAAAATAAAGATTAGATTTTTCCTGCAATAAATATTGGATTGTCAGAATTACTAGTAAAGCAACAAAACAATTTTTTCCCAAAGATACACATTGGTCTCATCTGAAAATTTTCAATATTACCAATAAAATCATCAGGAGAAAATGTTTTTCTCATAAAATGATCTGCTTAACTTTTAAAAATGTAAATTAATGACTTATTAAAGATTTTTTGTTACCAAGAGCTGTGTCTGTGCAAATATACAAATGTTTAGTTTTATTATTAACTAACCTAACGTTTTTAGTTTTTATATACAAAAAATTTGCCTAGTCAAAAATGATTTTGCTTGCGACTAATATAGTTTAAATTATTTCTATAAGGCTATTGAAATAAAATCATGTGGACTTATTGTTTTAATTTTGTAAATGTATTTTATTTCTATATTCTGTGTTTATATTTGAAAAATTGAATTTTTTTTTATTAATGTATTTATGGATGTTATTGCTCTTAAAATTTATTTTGCAGCAAAATTCATCCGTGTTGTCGGGTCTGAATTTGTCCAAAAGTATTTGGGTGAAGGTCCTCGTATGGTGCGTGATGTCTTTAGACTGGCTAAAGAAAATGCTCCTGCTATCATCTTTATTGACGAAATAGATGCCATTGCTACAAAACGTTTTGATGCCCAAACAGGAGGTTTGAATAACTTTATCTCTTTATATAATCTTTTTCTATGAAATAAGATATTCTCAAGTTGAATCAGTTTTGGTAAGTTTACCTGACTAAAAATTTTAGGAATCGCATCAATTTATTTCCAAATACTTGTATTGAGCGTCTAAGATTTATTATGAATTTAATAATTATCAGTGTCCTCTGTCATTTATTTTTTGAATATTTTATATACCAGCAACTGGAGAAGATGAACCTGCAATTCAGGTTTTAAGAAAAATATATATAAACAATTTTCATTTGATAAATGGTTTATGCTTAATATTATTTTCAGCTGCAAAATCTGGATATAAATTTTTTTTTTTTTTTTTCACTTTTCACTTTTCACTTTAGGTGATGTGCTACCCTATTTATTGATTTTGATTAACTCTGTAAACAAAAAATAAATCGGTAAATAAAAAATGTAATCTATTAATATCATATTTTTTGTAGCTGACAGGGAAGTACAGAGAATTTTACTTGAACTTTTGAACCAAATGGATGGTTTTGATCAAACTGTCAATGTAAAAGTAAGTCCTTATTTTCATGTTCTTTTTCAATTTTAAGTAAAGCAGGTTTTAAATCTCTGTAAATGTCAAAATAGCATCAAAAATGCTTTAAATGCTTCTATTTGTTGAATCTCTTAAGATTACACTTGTATGATTTGCTTTCCAGTTTTACTAGTCTTCTAAAAGTTAAAATTTTCTATATTGTATACCTTCTCTCTAGTTCTCTTCCTTTCTTAGATTGTGCTTGCTTCTAAGGAATTCTCTTTGCAGTACTAGATATTGTCTGTAACATTTCATATGCTTTATTTTGTTGTTTAGAAAGTTTTCATATCGTTGCATTCATTGTCCAAATTTTTTTTTTGAATAATTTACATAAATAAAAAATTGTTTGCTCATTTGATTGAAATTCATAGTTTTTGTTTAATGAATAATGTCATTTCTTAACTGTCTTTGATATTAAAAATATCTTGTGTGTATTGTTTTTTAATCCTGTTACTTTTTATCTGGCTGATTCTATGAGCTTTTATTGTTCATTACTTGTTTGCTTTAAATAGGTAATAATGGCAACTAACAGAGCTGACACTCTGGATCCAGCTTTGTTACGTCCAGGACGTCTGGACAGAAAAATAGAATTTCCTCTGCCTGATCGTAGACAAAAACGTTTAATCTTCTCCACCATCACAAGCAAAATGAATTTAAGTGAAGAAGTTGACCTTGAAGATTATGTGGCTAGACCAGATAAAATCAGTGGTGCAGATATTAATGCTATCTGCCAAGAGGTGAGTAACTCACTGGTTTTTAATAATCTCAAAATTTGTGGCAAAGATGGATAAAGTAACTTCTTTTGAAGAACTAAGATTTTCTCCTGACAATCTGAACTTTTAAACTTTCACATTTTTTAAATAATTAATTTCAAAAACAAAATTATATCGGGAATGGCTGCATTTTTAAGCTTGTTTTATGCTTCAATATTTACTATATTTTTGCTTCTTAATTAATGTGACTGCTTTTATAGCAATAAGTGATTAAGATTTCTTAACATTAATCAATATTTGCAGAGCTAAAAATGTTTTTCTCATTGACTACTGGTATTATTTTCACCCTAAATATTTTTATACATTGTACTGTGTCACATAAAAAATAAACCAAGCTTATGAAGTAACAAGAATAAATTGGAATATTAAATGAGTTAATTTAATCAATCTTTATAACTTAATGTAAAAGTAAAGTGTTTGTTTTTAACCCACATTGAGTTTTGTTTGATTTCTTTCTTTGCTACAGGCAGGAATGCAGGCTGTCCGTGAAAACCGCTATGTGGTGTTGGCTAAAGACTTTGAAAAAGGTTATAAAAACAATGTTAAAAAAGATGAAACTGAACATGAATTTTACAAATAAAATGTTCCATTGTGTAGACTTGAGTTTTCTTATTAATAAATAAAATGGTAATCAAAATATTGAACCTCCTTTTATTATTATAAAATACAAACATTTTGAACAATTTTTTTCTCTTCTTACACTTATAATCTGACTTTGTATTTAATAGCTATACCAAGAGGCTATTTTTATAAGAAATTTATTAGAAAATGCTCATCTGGTTTTGAAACGAATTTCATAAAAGTCTTGCAGTAAAAATCCAGTTTTCCAATGTTCTTACAGCTGTAAATCAAAACAAATGTCATTTTTTCAAAGACATTAAACAAGATTCCAATGTTCATTAAAGCATTTGTGTTGCAGGATCATTATAAAACGTTTTGTTTTTTAATCATTTCACCCCAAACAAGGAGTTACTGGTTGTGGAAGAGGAGGGGAACACTAGTGAGGAGAAAGGAAACTAAAAGATCAGGATTTAAGACAAATGGCAGTTGATGTTGCATTTAAATTTTTGAAGATTGTAGGTGGTAGGGAAACAAGGAACAGGAAAAGAGTTCCACGTGAAAAAATAAACTCTTAGAAAAGAACTTGGTTACATTTAGCAATTTCAACAGTAAAACGATTATATCTAGTATGCTTAAACTGATGCAGTACCAAGTAGAAGAGCTCATTAAAACAGCTGCCATGAAAATATAGGAAAGACCGGTCAAGCACGTCGTGACAGTATGATTCCTCTCTTTCATAATTCTCTTCTCACCTTATGTCATTTTTACTTCACCTTCATCAATATGTCGTCCTACGGATATTATTTTAAATAAAAAATTTAAGAAATAAAGTTGCTAAACTTAGCACCTAATTCTTAGTTTTAAAATTTAATTTTTTTGTGTTGAACATTTTTTATTATATAGTAATTAAAAATTAAGCTATGCTAACCCATTTTTCTTGTATAGAGATACAAAAAATCATACTTCGGAAAAGCAAAGTAATGGACAACAAATATTTATATGGAAAAGAATTAATGCAACATTCTATCAAGAATATTTGAGATTAAATTTGACATTTAATCTCAAATATTCCAATTACTACAGCTCCTGCATGAATGGTATAGCTACAATAAATAAATATATATGTTGATAGCTACAATAAATAAATAAATATATATATATATGTTGATAGCTACAATAAATAAATAAATATATATATATATGTTGATAGCTACAATAAATAAATATATTTCTGAGATGAGGTATTATGTACAGTATTTACATTAGTCGGACTATTGTCCTCATCTTTGTCGCCATTTTTGTCACAACGTTTCGGCCGTTCTACGCTCTGGCCTTCTTCAACACTCAGAAAACAGTCTGCCTGCCTTATGTGAAGGGGTTATCAGAGAAAATACAAAGGATCTGCGGTCCATATAACATCAGGACAACCTTCAAAAGCGTGACAACACTTCGCAGATATCTCTCTCGAGTGAGACCCCCCATAGAGGAGAACAGGACTAAAGACTGTGTGTACGCTATCCCGTGCAGTTGCGGAAAGGAATATAAAGGAGAGACAGGCCGCCCCCTCAAGGTAAGGCTTCAAGAACACCAGAAAGCTGTAACGCGAGGGGAAGTAGAAAAATCAGGCGTGGCTGACCACATATGGAGAGAGAAGGGAGATCACCGTCCCCTGTGGGATCAGGTTGAGATCATAGACGGAACACCATTGGAAAATTCGTAAACTTAAGGAATCAGCACATATGCTAGGCCACAAAAATCTCCTGAGTCGGCCAAGCATAGAAATAAATACAACATGGGAACCAGTAATAAGGAGTGCCAGAGAAAAGCAATGATAACAAAAAAAGTTGCAATATGAGATCTGGTAAAAAATGAGTGCTGAAAAATTAGGTTTATAATACTCCGAAATTCATACCCAGATGTCCTCAAGGACACATGGCACAGTGGATAAAGGCGTTGGTTAGATCCAGTGACAGAAAGAGTGTGAGTTCAATACCCAGTTCAGGCAGTGGAGAACTTTCAGAGGGAAAATTAGCAGGAGATAACTGACATCCATCAAACATGGCTCGTGGAACTAGAACAGTCTACCCCAGTGATTGAAATAAAGGGTTCGGTTCGAAATTCCAACCACCTGAAGAAGGCCGGAGCGTACAACGGCTGAAACATTGTGACAAAAATGGTGACAACGATGAGGACAATAGTCTGACTAATGTAAATACTAATATATATATATATATATATTATACAAATAAAATGCATTTTATCAGTTTCATTGTTAATATATATTCAATGGCTTAACTGATGTTTGCAGATATTTGCTAAACAGTGGGCTTAATTTTGTTATGCTTGGTGAATTTACCACAGACAATTTGGAAAATTAATACAAAGTTCTGGAGGTGCATATTTTATAACAGTTCAAAATGTTATTGAAAAATTTAAATATTGAAAAAATTAAAGCTACTACTTAAATGTTGAACTATGTTCAGAGACTAAACTAATATTTCTTATTAATGATTTCATTCTTTTTCTTTGCTTTCCATCCATTCTTTTTGTCATTTTTCCAGAATTAGAAAGAAATATCAGATATTCATCATCTAAATCTGCTATCACTTTGTTTCAGTGGATCATTTTTCTTAGTGTCACCATATATTTCTTTGACACAGACAATTCTCCAAAATTTTAAGACATTTTCAATGAAATTAACTGTTTCTGCAGTAACTTCCCCATTTAATAATGGGTGTATTTTAATGGCAGCTACAGTTTGATCGCAAAAAAAACTCTTACTGGGAAACACTTTATCGCTCAACAGGTTTTGGGTAAACTGCTACAATAGTTTCAACAGCTTAACAAATTGAGTTTTTCATACACAAAAAGACTTTTATAATTTCCCATTTTGCTGTCATTTTTTTGCCCTCAGAATAAAACAGTAATTCAGAAGTAGGTTCAGTAATCCAATTATTCCGAATATTTTTTAAAAAGTGGATATAATCAAAAAGTCAGTACAGGCCATTTTTCATTATCCAACAATTATTAAAAACTGTCAAATTTTTTTTTAAAAAGATTGATGGGGCTTGTTCTCAGATACAATTGCAATTACTTTATTTAAACATTTTATCATAATGCCCAATACTGTTTTTGCTAATCCCTCAGAATATTCAGCCAAACAAAACAAATTTCCAACATGATATTGTAGAGCAACTTTGACATACACTTCATCACCTAAAAATATACACTTTCCTGATTTTCAGAAATTTTACTAAATATATCAAGATAATTAAAATTATCTAATTTTGAGACTTTTGATGTCAAAGCTGATAATGTTCTCACACTAGGTAACTTAAAATTATCCTCAAGTCTGTTATATAATGGCTGAGATGTAGCAAAATATTCAAATGCCCTGATAAGAATTTAAGAATCATAATGTTTTGTCCCAATTATTTGTATTAACATATGTTCTTTTAAGAAATTTTTCTCATCAATGTTTAAGTTACTAAGATAACAACTTGCTTGATTGGTTTGTGACCAGTACTGAAACATTGATATTTGACTTTTAAAAAGAGAAAAAATTGTTGTATATACACCAGCTTGGTAACATTCGAATCTCAAGTTTTCAAAAATTTTAATTAAAAATACTGGAATACCTCCAGTGAAAAAATCAGCAGATTGGATTGTTTGCATGTAACTGCTGACACAAAATCCTGTTGATCAATATTCTGATACAAATTTTTTTAAATGAGAATTTTGTTCTTTTCTAGAACCTGTGCCAACTCATCTTTTGCACAGAAGCAGAAGTTTTATTTGGTGTTCTTTGGTTTTGATTGAAGACTAAGTATTGCCAAATGATCAAGTTATGCAGAACTTTTTGACTATTTTGAGAAAGGTTTTGGCATACTGAATTAAAAAAAAAATATTAACAATTTTCTAAAAATTACATGGTGCTTCAAAAAGTGTATTAAACTTATATTCTAAGGTCTGGAGGGTTTGGACTTTAGAATTTAGGTTTCAGAATTTAAAATTTCAAGTTTGTATGAATGTGTGAATCTTTTAGAGACTAACATGGATTAAGAAATGCCAGAATGAAGGAATTTGGGTTTCAGACATGGGAATTTTAGAGTTTGGATAATCATATTTTACGGGGGTGGAGGGATGCAGATCAATCACCTCCTCCCCCATAAAATATGATTACCTAAACAAAATTAACCGGTCTAATATTTTTTTATATTTACTATAAAAATATTAAACTGGTTAATTTTGTTTTACATTTTTACAACAATGCTAGTAAAATTCAACATACAATTTTTTTAAATACATGTAAATAGATATTATTTGTTATGAAGTATATCATAAACAATATAAAAAAATTTTTTTTTCAAATAGGCAAATTTCTTTAAAGTAAAATAAAATTTGCATTGCAAAAAGTTATTCATTTTTTTTAGTTTTCTTACAAGACAGTGTCAACATACTTCATATGTTATAAAGAAAACAAATTATTCATTAAAAAAATGAATTTTATAATGAAAATATTTGATATTATGAAGAATAATAGCAAAAAGAAAAAAATTAAATTAGCTTTCTGTGACAAAATTCTTAACATTTTTTGTGAATGTCACTGTTTAAAATAATTTCAAAAAAGTAAAAAAAAAATTAACAAGACAGTATCATCTCATATTTTTTGTGGTATTTTTTTAATAGTTGTAAAATATTAAATTTATTATTGACTTTTGCGCAAAAAGTGGATCACACAGACCTTGCTATTTTGCTGATTGCTGATTGGCTAAATAATAATAAATATGAAAGACGATTACGCAATCAAGTTTTGCCGCCAATATTTTTTAACGGCAGTCTGGAGCTAGTCATGTGACACAGAACCAAATAAATAGGGAGCACGAACGTATCCCATTAGTGAGACCTAAGAAGCAGTGTGTTGAGACGGACATGGAGGTGGATGTAATGCTCCCATCAAGGTATTCCCGCAGAGACATTGAGGTGTTACTGAAGGCGCTCGAACGGTACGAAAAGGTGACAGGAGCCAAGATTAACCGCGAGAAAACTTCCGGCTTGCGGTTAGGTGCCTGGAAGAGGGTCGATCTTTTGGTTGGACAGGCGGTCCTGTCCGCATGCTTGGAATGTGGTTTGGACCCAACCTCCAGCTGGAGAAAAATTAATCAGAAGTACGGGCAAAGGTCGGCGCGGCCAGTCAGACTTGGCGTCGAAGGAGGTTGTCCGTGGAGGGTAGGGCGGAGGTGTGTGCCACATACGTAATCTCTTGTCCTTTACCGCTTGTCTGTACTTCCTCTCTGTAAGAAACACAAGGCGCTCGAGCGCTTGCTATCCTTCATTTTATGGAGGGGACGCAAGCATAAAGTTGACAGAGAAGTCTGTGAACAACGTCCGGGTGGTGGGAATGCCGCACTTAGCGAGTTACAAACTCGCCTCAAGGTTGACTTTCCTACGCCGCGCTTTGACAGGGGATTCCATTATGGCGAGGATTGTAAGGGACGGCTTCCCTTGCCTTACCATCAGTCCTCCCATCTCGCGGGTTGAGCGCCGTCGTAAACCCCAGGATCAATTGGATTTCCTTCGCGAGTGTCGATCGGCCTTGAAGATTATTCCTCGGTCCAGTGACCTTTCTCGTCCTGAGAGAGTCTTCTATCGGGATCTAGTGAAAGTGGGTCACGAAGGATCCACTACGTGAGCGACTCGGCTTGTCGGAGGAGGAGTATCACACCTGGTCTTGGGCACCAGCAGCGGATTACCTCAGCAACCCTGAGTTTTCGCTTAGCTGGTGACTCATTCGGAATAGGCTATCTCTCAATGACATGGCCTTCATATGGGGCTTAGCAGGTTTGCCAGACTGTGAACGATGCGACCTTGGCGCAGAAGAAACGGCTTCACACGCTTTCTACCATTGTCCTCAGGTCCGCCCCCTATGGGACCATGTCGGCGAGTTGATGGCTCCTATCGCTCCCGAAAAGCTCGTGCTCATTGATTGTGCATAAGCGTGTGACTGTATTCTGGGGTGAAACAAATGGTGTTTCTATCGCTGTTGGCCACGGCTCAAATGGTGATTTGGACGACGCGACAGGAGGAAGTCTTGCGAGGCAACCGTCTTTCTCATTAGGATCTTATCCGATTCTTTGAGTTCAAGATGAAGATTGGAGCTGATAGAAAACGCTTGGTTTCGACAGACTTTAGCGAAAGGTGGGTGACTGAGGCAAGCTTGGTTCGTGTGAACGCTCCGTTCACACGAACCAAGCTTGATTTTCTCTTTTATTTCTACCTAATTCACATCGGGGTAGTTTCCTGTGGAGAACGAAACACCACCCACCGCCGATCAGGCTTGACAAGCTATGTGTACCTGGTTAATGTAAGTGTTGTTCCCGGCCTGCTCCCGGCTACACTTTTGGTTATGATCCAAGTTTCGACCCCCCAGTTTGTTTTTGGCCTCCTTTCATCTAGAAGGGTCAGCTTTATTTATTCCTCATGTCCGCATATATTTTCTTCTCTCCCTCTCCCTTAGCGAGAGAGCCTCTTGATTCTGTTGTAGGGAAGAATACAGCGGCCTCTCTTTTTTTGAGGGATGGACGGGTCCAACTAACATTAGTTATCTTTAATTTAATTTGTTTGTTTTGATATTTTAGTTATTTTTTGTGTGAGGGGGGTCATCCCCTTCCCTCTCATTTTATATCATGTACAAATTTTTATGTATAGTATTTTATAATCATGAAATTAAATTTTTATGTCATGGGGTGCGTTTTGTAGGTCCCCTTGAGAGTATGCAGTATTATGGCATATGGAGGATTCATTGGCGATGGATGAGTTTTTGTGGTGAATGTGTCAATTGTAACGAATGAATGAGTCGTGATCGGATTAGCTAGGTATAGGATAGTAAGTGACAACCAGCCTCAACCCCGTTCCACACTTTTCGGCTTTGTGCCACAATTGTGTATTTTACGCAATAAATCTTGAGACCTTTTAAATGTCAACACGACACATCGCTAACACACTAAAGAAATTTAACTTGGATATTCCAGTTTTTTCCAATTCTTCACCAGCAAGAAATTACTTAAAAAGTCATCTGAAACTACAAGTTTACTGAACATAATTTCAGCTTTTCAGGACACAATACAAGAAACTTTCTCACTCAATTCTATTCAACGGAATTTACTCTTTGGTGAACATTTTCTTTTAGCGGAAAGATTTATCGTATTTATTTTCAGAAGTACAAAAACTAAATTTCATTTAGTACAGACGCTTCTTGAAGAATCAGTTCCTTTTTTACCATACACATTCTCATAATATTTATATTACATAAAAACTTTCAACTTGTTCACAAAGAACACTTCTTCGAAAAGCAAACTCTTTTTCATTGTGAGACCAGAAAAAGAATTTTCTCTTTCAAAGAAAAGTTTTCGAATAATTAAATTCATAGTTAAGGGTAAACAACTCTTATTTTTACATTGCAAAATTCTGTACCAAAAACAGTTTTGAAAGAACGTTATAAAGCATTTTAATTTGCTCAGTTAACATTACATTGAATCTTGTTAAAAATAAATGTTATTTTTTCTTTTCAACTGGTTCCTTTCGTAGAAAAAGATTGGAGATTTTTTAAATAAAGGAAACACTCGTAGTAAAGTAGAACCAGAAATATACGCAATTTAAAGAGTTTACATTTCGAAAGTTTTTAATACACTTGCAATATCTAAAGGTCAAAAACTATATAAATATCACGCTCTTCAGAGATTTCAATAGATTTTCCATAAAATCACTATTTTAGAATTATAATTTAAAATAACATTCTACATTAAATTTTAATTTTTTTTAGAGATTTTTAAACTAAACATTTTCAGAAAAATCACATCTAGATTACAAGATTAACTTTTTATATTAGTATTACAAACTAAGAATCTTAAGTTTGTAATATAAAAAGGTAAGTTAAGATAATTTAGATGTATGTAAAATTTTCAAATATTACGCTTTAAATTCTTCCAGAACGATTTTTAAAATATTTTTAAATATTCATTTAGGATCAACTGTAGAATCTCCATTCCAACTCAACTGTAGAATCCCTCCACCTGTACGTCAGGGGAAATAGATTCATCGAGTATCAGAAAAGCACAAAAAAATGATTAAAGATTTGTTTCTCTAAAAGACAAAAACAAAGTTAAGTCAGAAGTGAAATTATTTAATATTGACTTTTAATGTTTATTTTAAAAACTTTATTTTAAAACACGAATACATTTTTAAATAACCAGCTAAACTGATGGAAATAAATAAATTGTTATTAAATATTTCTGTCCTTATTAGTTTAGTTTCATTTCTATCTTTCAAAACGTCGTAAGTTTAAAAAAAAAGAAAAAAAGGGTAGACGACTGCAAAATAATGAGGAAGTAGTTACTTTGCATAAAAAATTGTCAATCAGTTCTCTGGAGAATAAGTTAATAATTCAAGTATCAGAAGTGAACATTTCTTATAAAATTTTAATGATTTTTTAATATAAATGTTCAATGTTTAGTTATTTTTATTACGGCCATTACCAGTGGTGAGTCTGGAACTCTGAAACGGGGGGCGGGGGCACTTGGGGGTCGAGATATTTCTACGGAGGAGATGGGGGCAAATTCAAGCAGCGCCTTTATTTTCATACTACACCACTATCGTATGGAATGAGTTTCACTAAATTGAACGGAATAACTTTTCATTCATAGTTGCGGAATTTTAATCTATTCTTACACTCTTTTCCACTCTCAAGCTGTTGGACGACAACAGAGGTTAACTTCAAAACAAAGTCAAAAAGTTAATAATACTAACGTCAATGGTAGCAGAACAGGGTAATTTGTCTGCTTTGATTTTTTTTCCTCTACAAAACTGTTTCGAAGCACAAAAAATAAATGCGAGAAAAAATAAATGCGAAAATAAAATAATGCAACCAAATCAATTCAATCAAAATACCGTTTCCGCGGTCGTATCGCCTCTCTGATTCAAGCTTTGTCAAGTGTTACACTTCGGCGCGATCCCGTCTACGCAGTTGATCCGTCCAGGAAGTCGTATCACTATTCTGACTCGGCCCTGTTTAAGGACTATCACCTTCGTCAAGTGTTACACTTCGGCGCGACCCCGTCTCCGTGGTTGGTCCGCCCAGAAAGTTGTATCACTATTCTGACTCGGCCCTGTTTAGGGACTCGTCCTAACTGATCCAACGAATCTTCGTACGTCATCGATCAATCTGCTGCTGTTGCCAACAATTCTCCTATGCGGCAGTTGACCAGCTACCGCTGCCGACCAACTCTACACTCGTTTCGCCGATACAACCGAATCAACTTCCCCCGAAGAAAACCAGTCATACCGAACCCGACACCGACACAAACATATTACTCCAGAGTACACACTTGTGCATTTTGGATAAATAACATCGACGTTTATTGTTTCTTAAACTTCTGCCTTTGTCCCCTCATTGTCTTTGCTGTTCACACCTTTCTTCAAAAAGCTTGCGGGGGCGACATCCTTATCGGCTCCGCAACAAGTGGTGACTGCCCGACGTGAGACAGCTAAGCGATGATGGAGTCGGTCAAAAGTTATTCTTCAGACATGACGGCCGCGATCATACCGCTACCTGCATACCAACATAATGCAAAGAACTGGTTCTTGCAGGTAGAATCGATCTTTTCCATGTTACGCATCACTTCACAGCGAGCCAGATTCGCAAACGTGATGCAGAAACTCCCATCCGATATGATGGACGAAATTTCTGATGTGCTCTCCGATTTGCTTCGTGTTCGAGCAAATCGGAGAGGACATCTACACTCGTTTCGCCGATACAACCGAATAAACTTCCCCTGAAGAAAACCAGTCATACTGGACCCGACACTGATGACACTGATGACACTGCCCAGACCTTCCAAAGGCAAGTGAGCATACGACCATTGAGGCAGTCAGGAAATTATTCCGGCTGCAGCAACAAGAAGGAAAGACTAATGAGGAATTGGGGGAAAGAATCGCGGGGCTAGCGGCGTTAGCTATTCCGGAGTTGGCGACTCAGGACAGTGGTCCTATGTTGGCCGATGTGTATGTGGACGCGCTGAGTGACAGGGACCTGAGGGGGGATGTTCTGAAGGGGGGATCGGTCAGCCTGGCTGCAGCTATAGAGACGGCTCGGACCAGCGAACGACTCTGGGATAGAATAAGAGGAGTGTAGGTAGGAACCCCCGGGGGGCCAAAGTAGTGATGAAAAAGAAGGACCGGGAACAGATCCAGATACGGGACCCGAAAGAAGAGGTGGAAGAGGACTGGAAGGCTGAGGCAGTTCCCAATAGGTGAACCTGGGACCTGCGTTATGGGTTTCACAAGCCCACACCGGGCCGATATGGGCTGGTGTGCTGGACTTGCAAGTATGGTTGGCATCGGGCCCGCGACTGTTCGACAAACTATGGAGACGACCGAAGGTCTTTGGGGCCGAACTGCACGACTTGTGGCGAGCTCGGGCACAAGGCTCAGTGGTGTACGGCAGAGGGAAACCGTAAACTGGGGATAAAGCGAGTTAATACGCTGGTGCCCCCTACCGGGAAGGAAAACGGTCCGACAAACGCCGATGAGTCACCCGTGAAAAATTAAGAAGCAAGGTGGCCCCAGTGCAAGTAAGACCACTGAGATGCTGGACATGTGGTGTGTTTGGGCACTTTTCGGCCAGTTGTAAGGAGCGAAGGTGTTGGCGCTGTGGAGGAGCGGGTCACCTGAGACGAACCTGTCCTCGCAGGAGAAAGATGGACCACACCGAACGAAACAACCTTAACTCGAATAGAGGGGAGAAATGGGTTGCTAGTCCGAGAAAAGTGAGTCATCCGAGCTCTATCCCATACAGGAGAAATTGGAGCCCCTAGAGAAAGGTGAACACCCGTCACCGACTCACACGTCTCGGTTGTCGAGAAAGCGGGAGGAAGGGAGAGAACATACGGGAAGGAGAAAGGCACAGGTATACCGTTTGCTGAAGGAAGGGCCAGACTTCATCTGCAATGTGTTGCTGGGAAACACGAAGGTGAAGGCCCTTGTCGATACTGGAGCTTCAGTCTCACTGGTTAGCTCCAAGATTTTTAGACAGTTGGGACTGAAAACGAAGCTTAGTCCCGTCGATCTACTAATAAGTCAAGCTGATAGTAGCAGGATGAGGATAGAGGGTATGACGTGGCTACCTTTCCAGTTGGCAAGAACCAGAGGTAAACTTAAAGTTTATATGGCACCTGACTTGTGTGGTGAGTTAATGTTGGGGAGTGACTGACTTAGGCAGAATAAGGCACAGATATGTTTCGACCCCGCCACACTAACATGGGACGGGTAGAGATACTGTTGGGAGAGGATAATTATGAACAATTGCCAGTGGTGGCCCAGACAGATCTAAAGCTTTCCCCTAGGGCTACTGTATCTGGGAAGGGCAAGATTATAACAGAAGGAGTGCTGAACAGTGACCTGTACCAAGTGGTCCCTACTGATAGGTATGATAATAGTGAAGAGGAAATAACCGTGTGTGATTCGTTGGTGAAGAGGTCGGAGACCGTTCCCTTAATGTTAACCAATACTGCCAATAAAACTATTAAAATGAAGCAGGGAGAGGAGCTGGCACAGGCGTGCCCAGTGAGAAGACGAACAGGTGAGAGTATGGAATGAGAATAGACCTGGGAATAAGACAGGTAGCGATGAAATAAGGGATGAAGATATAACAGCCCCTGAGCGTTATAGGAGGAAATTGAGGGAATTGCTGAACGGTAATCGGGAGGTAATAGCCATTACTGATAAGGAACTGGGACAGACGGAGACAGGTAAAATTAAGATAGACACGGGTAATCACCCACCTATTAAGTTAAGACCGTATAGGACCCCAATCCACAAAAGAAAATTAATAGAGGACGCAGTGAATGAAATGATGGAATCAGGGATAATCGAAAGATCCAAATCTCCCTGGAGTTTTCCAATAATGATTGTTGAAAAGAAATATGGAGGGCATAGGTTTTGTGTGGATTTTCGTCAATTAAATGCCATTACAAAACCGCTGGCAGTGCCCCTCCCCTTGATTGATGATATTCTATCTCTTTTATGAAAGTCTAAATGTTTTTCCACCTTGGATTTGAGGTCGAGATATTGGCAGGTAGCACTTAGCAAAAAGGACCAGGAAAAGACCGCTTTTACTTGCCACATGGGTCTCTTCAATTTTAGGGTTATGCCGTTTGGGCTGGCAGAAAGTTTTTTTGTTTTAAGATGATGAGTTTGAAAGCATGACTCGTCTGAGAATATGGCTTGCTTCCATTAGTCTGCAGACCAGGCATTGTGATCTCTGCACCAACCACTTCTTAATGTTGCGAGTAGAGAGAAGAGGTTTCCTTACGGCGGATATTCAGCCTTATGGAGATCACGACGAACAGTTTTAGTAGAAACTGGACTATTCAGATGATTATTCAACTCAGCAGTAACTTTGGCCGCAGTAGTCCGATGATTTTTCGACACATTGCGTTTCAATGCACGTCGGTTCCTCTCAGTAAGTTTGCAAGTGTTATGAAATAAAATAAGACATATCTCGGCTGATTTGCAGGCAAATAAACTAACATAATCAAGAGCGAGAGTTGGATGTGAACGGGACAAGGCCCCGTCACAAAATTTGCTTCATATGTATGCATTTGCATGAAGAAATTATTAAACTACCCATATTTACATCACATTTATTCTTTTCATGGAGAAATGGATAAATTAATCATATTTACATCTGATTGGTACTTTTTTTTTATAGTCATATATACAATCAAATTTATGCTTTTTAAGGGGAAATTGATCATTAGACATATTTGCATCAGAGTTGCTTTTTTATCGGGAAATTGTTAAATTAGTCATATTTTCGTCATTTTCGTGGTTTTCATTTGTCATATTTACGGTTTTTATGGAGAAATTGCTCAATTAGCCATACTTATATGAAATTTATTCCTATTTATGGAGAAATAATTGATTTACTCATATTTAGAAAAGATTTCTGCTGTTTTATGGAGAAATTGTTAAATTACTCATATTTACATCAGATTTATGCTTTTTGTGGAGAAATTGTAAAATTAGTCATATTTACACCAGATTTATGTTTTTATGGAGAAATTGTTAAATTAGTCATCATAACATAGGTACCTCCACGAGATCGATAAAAAAAAGAGCATAGCATGATGAAAAAGACGCCAAACTTGACGAAAACAAAATTTTATCGTCTAAATATCTGTTATTATTAAGAGAAAAAATCAAAGTTTATTTTAATTATTTTAAAAAAATTTTCCTTCTTTTTAGAACAATCTGAATTTTTATTTGAAAATCGTTGTTTCTCTTGGTATCACCGGAAATAGTAAAATAACATATACAATTTTTAGCACGTTTTTTGTTTGTTTGGAAAATCTTTCAAAAATTAAAATAATTGTCGGATGTTAATGAAACTTTCAAAAAGTATTCACAGATGATCGAAATTATTATAAATATGTTTTCTTTTATTAAAGTCATTGCAGAAATTTTTTTTAATATTTATTACCACACCCCTATAACTAATTTTATGAAAACGCTAGAAATTCGATCGCATCGGGTTTAGTGATTACAATAGTTAAAAGCACAATTGGATCCCACGTACCTGAAAATCAGCTCTGAATTGTAACATACAAAACTCAATAAAACAAATATATTATTTAATTTCAAATACTTTTATTTGGTTTTAGTTGTTTTTATGAATATGGACAATATTTTCTGAAAGCAAAAAAGTTTTTGGATGAAAAATGAATTTTTAATACAATTATTTATTATTTTTTAATTATAATAGATTTTTACATTTAAGTTGTTAAAATATTATAAAATTAGTTAAAAGCCGCATCGGGTTTTGTAAGTGTCTTGATGAGATAGATCTTTGTTTAGTACGTTGTAAATTGTATCGTTTTGACTAATCAGAAGACCTGCAGTAATTAAGAAATGTAATATTGTGTTTATAATTATAAAGTACGGAAGACCAACCAGAATACAATTAAGTTGCGTTATTTGAGTTAAACATTCTTCTCGCTGTTAAGGCCTTTAATTTTGCAAAACACGTGTGGAGAAGTTTATTTGATTTTTCAATTTCAACTGAGAAGGGTACCTAAAAGTATCAGTATCATCTTATGAAATTTATATGATCATATTTTTATATTAATCTCAGTTATGGCATTTTTTCCATAAATGAAATATCAAAATTAATAATAAAATGAATGGAAATACCAATAACACAGTAAAATGTAGTAAATGTACATAAAATTATAGTATTTTATATACACTTCTGATAAAATTTCATGAGAAAGGTACTTATAAATTAATTAGATACCTTCTTATGAAATTTAATCTCATTCGTAATTTTAATTTCTTTATAATATATTTTCCATAAAGCATCATAAACGTAAAGGTGAAAGCAAAGTACAAAAAAATATAGCTGAAAGTTTTCCTTAAAAATAACAAGGTAAATAATTTGTTCACTTAAATGTAAAATCCCATTATGCTTTTTTATAGAAAAATTGTTAAATTAGTCATATTTACATCACATTTATGCTTTTTTAGGAATAAATTATTAAAGTAGTTATATTTACATCACATTCATGCTTTTATATGGAGAAATTGTTAAATTATTCATATTTACATCAGATTCATGCTTTTTTATACAGAAATTGTTAAATTAGTCATATTTACATCATATTTATGCTCCTTTATGGAGAAATTGTTCAATTATATCACCACATTTATGCTTTTTTATAGAGAAATGGTTCAATTACTCATATCACATCACATTTATGCTTTTGCATGAAGAAATTGTTAAATTAGTCATATTTAAATCATATTTATCCTTTTTTATGGAGAAATTGTTAAATTACTCATATCACATCACATTTAGGCTTTTTTATAGAGAAATTGTTAAATTAGTCATATTTAAATCATATTTATCCTTTTTTATGGAGAAATTGTTAAATTACTCATATCACATCACATTTAGGCTTTTTTATAGAGAAATTGTTAAATTAGTCATATTTAAATCATATTTATCCTTTTTTATGGAGAAATTGTTAAATTACTCATATCACATCACATTTAGGCTTTTTTATAGAGAAATTGTTAAATTAGTCATATTTCATCACATTTATACATTTTTGTAGAGAAATTGTTAAATTAGTCATATTTACATGACATTTATGCATTTTTAGAGGGAAATTGTTAAATTAGTCATATTTACATCACATTTATGCCTTTTTATAGATAAATTGTTAAATTAGTCATATTTAAATCACATTTATGATTTTTTATGGAGAAATTGTTGACTTAGTCATATTTCATAAAATTTATGCTTTTTTCTAGAGAAATTGTAAAATTACATATTTACATCATATGCATTCCCTTTTATGGAGACATTGTTAAATTAGTCATATTTACATCACATTTTTATATAGAAAATGTTAAATTAGTCAATTTACATCACATTTATGCTTTTTTAGAGTGAAATTGTTAAATGAGTCATATTTACATCAAATTTATCCTTTTTCATAGAGAATTTGTTAAATTAGTCATATCACATCACATTTAAGTTTTTTTATAGAGAAATTGTTAAATTAGTCATATTTCATCAAATTTATGCTTTTTCATCGAGAAATTGTTCAATTACTCATATCACATCACATTTAAGCTTTTTTATAGAGAATTTGTTACATTAGTCATATTTAGATCTCATTTATGCATTTTTATGGAAAAATAGTTAAATTAGACATGTTCACATCACATTTATGCTTTTTTATTGAGAAATTGTTAAATTAGTCATATTTATATCACATTTATTTTTTTTAATGAGGAATTGTTAAATTAGTCATATTTACATCACATTTATGCTTTTTTATGGGGAAAATGTTAAATTTGTCATTTTTACATCACATTTATGCTTTTCTCATAGAGAAATTGTTCAATTACTCATACCACATGACATTTATGCTTTTCTATAGGGAAATTGTAGAATTACACATATCATATCACATTTATGGTTTTTTATGGAGAAATTGTTAAATTAGTCGTATTTACATCACATTTATGCTTTTTTATAGAAAAATTGTTAAATTAGTCATATTTAAATCACATTTATGCTTTTTTATGGAGAAATTGTTCAATTACGCATATCACATCACATTTATGCTTTTTGAGAATGAAATTGTTAAATTAATCATATTTCATCAAATTTATAATTTTTTCTAGACAAATTGTAAAATTACATATTTACATCACATTCATTCCCTTTTATGCACACATTGTTAAATTAGTCATATTTACATCACATTTATTCTTTTTTATAGAGAAATTGTTAAATTAGACATATTTACATCACATTTATGCTTTTTTAGCGGGAAATTGTTAAATGAGTCATATTTACGTCAAATTCATACTTTTTATGGAGAAATTGTTAAATTAGTTATATCACATAACATTTAAGTTTTTTATGGAGAATTTGTTAAATTAGTAATATTTACATCTCATTTATGCATTTTTATAGAGAAATACTTAAATTGGTCATGTTTACATCATATTTATACTTTTTTGTATAGAAAATATTAAATTAGTCATATTTACATCACATTTATGTTTTGTATGGAGAAATTTTTAAATTAGTCATATTTACATCACATTTATGCCTTTTTATAGTGAAATTGTTAAATTATAGTTATCAGATCACATTTATGCTTTTTTAGAAGGAAAATGTTAAATGAGTCGTATTTACATCACATTTATCCTTTTTTATAGAGAAATTTTAAATTAGTCATATTTACATCACATTTATGTTTTTTGTGAGGAAATTTGTTAAATTAGTCATATTTACATCACATTTATGCTTTTTTATAGAGAAATTGTAAAATTAGTCATATTTACATCACATTTACGCTTTTTTATGGAGAAATTGTCAAATTAGTCATATTTACATCACATTGATGGTTGTTCATTGAGAAATTGTTAAATTAGTCATATTTACATCACATTTATGCATGTTCATTGAGAAATTGTTAAATTAGTCATATTATTATCACATTTATGCTTTTTTATTGAGAAATTGTGAAATGACTCATATTTACATCACATTTATGCTTGTTTATGGAGAAATTTGTGTTTTTTACTGTAGAAATTGTGGAATTATGCATATTTACATGACATTTATGCTTATTTATGGAGAAGTTGTTAACAGTCATATTTACGTCACATTTATGCATATTCATGGAGAAATTGTTACATTAGTTATATTAATGCTTTTTATTTATGCTTTTTTATTGAGAAATTGTTAAATTAGGCAAATTTGCAGCATATTTATGCTTTTTTATGGAGAAATTGTTAAATGAGTCATATTTATATCACATTTATGCTTTCTTATTGAGAAATTGTTAAATTAGTCATATTTACATCATATTTATGTTCTTTTATGGAGAAATTGTTAAATTAGTCATATTTACATCACATTTGTGTTTTTTACTGTAGGAATTGTTAAATTATGACATATTTACATCACATTTATGCTTGTTTATGGAGATATTGTTAAATTAGTCATATTTACATCACATTTATGCTTTTTTATGGAGAAATTGTTAAATTAGTCATATTTACATATCATTTATGCATATTTATGGTGAAATTGTTACATTAGACATATTTATATGCACATTTATGCTTTTTCATGGAGAAATTGTTAAATTACTCATATTTATATAACATTTATACTTTTTTATTGAGAAATTGTTACATTAGTCATATTTACAGCACGTTTTCATGGAGAAATTGTTAAATTAGACATATTTACGTCACATTTATGCTTTTTTATGGAGAAATTGTTAAATTAATATTTACATCACATTTAGGTTTTTTTATGGAGACATTGTTAAATTAGTCATATTTATATCATATTTATGTTTTTTATCGAGAAAATGGTATATTACTCATTTCACATTGATGCTTTTTTATTGAGAAATTGTTAAATTAGTCATATTTTCAGCACATTTATGCTTTTTCATTCAGAAATTGTAAAATTAGTCATATTTACATCACATTTATACATATTTATGGAGAAATTCTTACATTCGTCATATTTGGAGAACATTTATGCTTTTTTATTGAGAAATTGTTAAATTAGTATATATTTACATCATATTTATGTTTTTTTATAGGGAAATTGGTGAATTACTCATATCATTTCACATTTATGCTTTTTTATTGAGAAATTGTTAAATTAGTATATATTTACATCATATTTATGTTTTTTTATAGGGAAATTGGTGAATTACTCATTATCATTTCACATTTATGCTTTTTTATTGAGAAATTGTTAAATTAGTATATATTTACATCATATTTATGTTTTTTTATAGGGAAATTGGTGAATTACTCATATCATTTCACATTTATGCTTTTTTATTGAGAAATTGTTAAATTAGTCATATTTACATCACATGTATGCATATTCATGGAGAAATTGTTACATTAGTGATATTTATAGCACATTTATGGTTTTCCATGGACGTTTTGCATTTTTATTGAGAAATTGAGAAATTAGTCATATTTACATCACATTTATGCTTTTTCATTGAGAATTTTTTAAATTAGTCATATTTACATCACATTTATACATTTTTATTGAGAAATTGTCAAATTACTCATATTTACAATACTCATAATTGTTACATCACACATATTTACATGACATTTATGCATATTCTTGGAGAAATTGTTACATTAGTCATATTTACAGCACATTTATCCTTTTTCATGGAGAAATTGTTAAATTAGTTACATTTACATCACATTTATCCTTTTTTATGGAGAAATTGTTTAATTAGTCATATTTCCATCACATTTATGCTTTTTCATTGAGGAATTTCTCAATAAAAAAGTATAAATGTGATGTAAATATGTCTAATTTCTCAATTTCTCAATAAAAGAGCATGAATTTGATGTAAATATGTCTAATTTAACAATTTCCCAATAAAAAGGCATAAATCTTATGTAAATATATCTAATTTAAAAATTTCTCAATGAAAAAGCACAACTGTGAAGTTAATTTGACTAATTTTACAATTTCTCCATAACAAAGCATAAATGTGATGTAAATATGAGTAATTGAAGAATTTCTCAATAGAAAAGCATAAATATGATGTAAATATGATTAATTTAACAATTTCTCCATGAAAAAGCACAAGTATGATGTAAATATGACTAATTTAACAATTTCTCAATAAAAAACATAAATGTGATGTAAATATGACTAATTTAACAATTTCTCAATAAAAAAGCATAAATGTGATGTAAATATGACTAATTTAACAATTTCTCCATGAAAATGCATAAATGTTCTGTAAATATGACTAATTGTTGTGGTAGTATCCACCTAATTTGCATAGTGGAGTACCGACTATATAAATATGGTTGGTACCGGGAAGACAGAGAGGCGAATCAAGAGATTCAACTAGACTCTGCCCGACTGCGACTTATTCAACACATTCTCCAGGAACGGTCTTCCCAGGAATATACAAAAGACTATATGTAAATATTGTGTACACTTTCTCGTTTCAATACATTTTGTTCCAAGTACATTTTGTGTTGCATTATTATTCCATGCATTAGTCAAGTTTCAACAATGGCGACGAAGTAGAAAGAACCATACGAAAAAAAAAAAAGGATTTATAATTGAGAGTTTTCAACAATTGGGACAAGTCATTGAAGAACCCAGGCTGAAAAAAACTATTAATTAAAAGTCCAACAGTTAACGTAACGACGAAGGATTCTGAACTTCTGGATATGTAGAACTCGTTAAAGGACGACTAAGCATAAAGGAACGTTCACTCAGAGAAAATTGAAAGGTGTCGTAAACGAATAACGGCAATTTTAAATTGAAAAAATTATCTACAACGAGACACCCGCTAAAAAGAAAAAAAACTGGCCGACTACAAAACATGCAGGGAATTAGAAGGCGCACAAATACACCGTGTCAACTTTGAAAGGTAACGAATTTTAAAAAATGATTTTTTTTGTTTGTTCAACAATATAGTGCCGAATTACCTCTGATAATAAAAATCAGAAGTTTGTCATTGAAATACGCGAACAGAAGTCGAAAACGAAAAAAAAAAGTCCGACGGTCTCTGTTCACAGCAACAACAACAAAAAAAAAATACCAAAGTTGATTATCACGGGCGTGAATGTAAAAGCAAGACATAAAATTAAAAAGTCGTAAGTTGTTTCGATTTTCTGGTCAGCTTATATGATATCCGTGGATACACAAATTAAAAGTATATTCTTTGTTGCATGGATGAATTATCCAAAGTCATATCACAGTTTGCCTTATTAATAAGGGAACAACAGATAGCACAGCAAAAATATCAAGAAAAGCAAGATGAAAGACAGCAAAAATATCAAGAAAAGCAAGATGAAAGACAGCAAAAATATCAAGAACGGCAAGAGGAAAGACTTTTAGAAATTCAAAAGTTAACACTGGAGAAATTAAATAACATCAAATGGAATTATACATTTCATTATTTTTCAATTCTAAATGTTGAAATAAAATGGAATTATAGTTCATTTTGTAATTTTTCAATTGAAAATGATTAAATCAAATGAAAATACAGCAGATTTTGAATTTTCTATCAAAGATGATGAAATTTAATTGTGTAATTGCACATTTTATTATTTTTCAATTGAAAATATTGAAATAAAGTAGAACAATAGCAGATTATATCGTTTTTCAATGGAAAATATGGATTAAAGTAGAATTATATCAGATTTTGATATTTTCCAATTTAAAATATGGAAATAAAATATATTAATATCAGATTTTATTATTTTTCAATTGAAAATGTTGAAATCAAGTTGAATTTTAGTAGATTTTGTTATTTTTCAAATTGTTAATTGTGTAATCATTTAGAATTATAAAAGATTTTGATATTTTTCAATTGAAACATTTGAAATCAACTAGAATTATAGCAGATTTTATCATTTTTCAAATGAAAATGATTAAATGAATTGAAATTATCACAGAATTTGTTATTTTTTAATTAAAGATGATGAAATCAGGTAGAATTGTAGAAGATTTTATTCTTTTTCAATTGAAAATGTTAAAATCAAGTAGAATTATATTAGATTTTGTTATTTTTCAATTGAAAGTGTTGAAAATCATGGAGAAATATAGCAGGTTTTGTTATTTTTCCATGGAAATGTTGACATTATATAGAATTATAGCACATTTCATTATTTTCCAATTGAAAATGCTGAAATCCAACAGATTTAAAGAAGATTTTGTTATTTTCCATGGAAAATGATCAAATATAATGGAATTTTTGCAGATTTTGTGATATTTCAAATTAAAATGTTGGTATCAAGTAGAATTATATCGAACCATATTAATCTTCAATAGAAAATGATGGAATCAAATGGAATTATAGCAGATTTTGTTAATTTCCAATTGGAAATGTTGAAATAAAATGAAATTTTAGTTCATTTTGTAATTTTCAAATGTAAATGTTGAAATCAAGTAGAATTATAGCAGATTTTGCTATTTTTAGATTGAAGTGATGAAATCTAGTTTAATTATTGTAGATTTTGTTATTATTCAATTGAAAACATTGAAATTAAGTAGAATTTTAGCAGATTTTGCCTTTTTCAATTGAGAATATTGATATCAAATGGAATCATAGCAGATTTTATTAAATTTCAGTGGAGAATATTGAAATCAATTAGAATTATAGCAGATTTCATCACTTTTCAATAGAAAATATTGAAATTAAGTATAATTAAAGCATATTTTTCTTATTTTTCAATTTAAAATGATCAAATCACATAGAATTAAAGCTGATATTGTTGAAATCAAGTAGAATTATAGATTTTGTTATTTTTCAATTGAAAATGGGAAAATCAATTTTAAGTTAAAGCAGAATTTTGTTATTTTTCAAATGAAAAATTTGAAATCAAATAGAAATATTGCAGATTTGGTAGTTTGCAGTGTAAAATGTTGACATCAAATGGAATTATAGTACATTTCATTATTTTCCAATGTAAATATTCCAATCAAGTACAATTATAGCAGTTTCTGTTAATTTCAATTGAAAATGTTGAAATCAAGTTCAATTATAGTAGATTTTGTTATTATTCAATTGAAATGAAAAAGGGAATAATAGCAGATTTTATTTTAATTGAAAATGTTGAAATCAAAAGGAATTGTAACATATTTTGTAATTTTTCAGTTGTAAATGTTGAAATGAAATTCAATTCAAGCAAATATTATTCTTTTTGACATGTATATATTGAAATAAAGTAGAATTATTGCAGATTTTGTTATTTATAAATTAAAAAAGTTGAAATCAAATGGAATTATAGCATATTTTATTATTTTTCAATTGACAATGTTGATATAAAGTAGAATTATAAGAGATTTTATCATTTTTCAAATTCAAATGTTGAAATCAAATGGAATTATAGCAGATTTTATTATTTTTCAATGGAAAATGATCAAATCAAATAGAATTAGAGCTGATTTTATCATTTTTTCAATATAAAATGTTGAAATAAAATAGAATTATGGAAGATGTTCTTATTTTTCTAAGAAAATGTTGATGTCAAGGAGAATTATAAAAGATTTTGTAATTTTCAATTGAAAATGTGAAAATCAGTTTGTGTTAAATCAGATTTTGTTATTTTTCAATTGAAAATTTTGAAATCAACTAGAATTATAGAATATTTTGTAATTTTTCAATTGAAAATGATTAAATCAAATGAAAATATAGCACATTTAGAATTTTCAATGAAAGATGATGCAATTTAATTGTGTAATAGCATATTTTATTACTTTTCAATTGAAAATATTGAAATAAAGTGGAACAATAGCAGATTATATCGTTTTTCAATAAAAAATGTGGATTAAAGTAGAATTATATCAGATTTTGATATTTTCCAATGTAGAATATGGAAATAAAATAGAATAATATCTGATTTTGTTATTTTTCAATTGAAAATGTTGAAATCAAGTTGAATTTTAATAGATTTTGTTATTTTTTAAATTGAAAATTGTGTAATCATTTAGAATTATAGCAGATTTTGATATTTTTCAATTGAAACATTTGAAATCATTTAGAATTATAGCAGATTTTATCATTTTTCAACTGAAAATAAGGAAATGTATTGAAATTATAGCAGAATTTTTTATTTTTTAATTAAAAATGATGAAATCTGGTAGAATTGTAGAAGATTTTGTTATTTTTCTATTGAAAATGTTAAAATCAAGTAGAATTATATTAGATTTTGATATTTTTCAATTGAAAGTGTTGAAATCATGTAGAAATAAAGCAAATTTTGTTATTTTTCCATGGAAACATTATATAGAATTATAGCACATTTCATTATTTTCCAATTGAAAATTTTGAAATCCAGGAGATTTAAAGAAGATTTTGTTATTTTCCATGCAAAATAATAAAATATAATGGATTTCTAGCAGATTTTGTGATATTTCAAATTAAAATGTTGGTATCAAGTAGAATTATATCGAACCATATTAATTTTCAATAGAAAATGATGGACTCATATGGAATTATAGCAGATTTTGTTAATATTCAATTGGAAATGTTGAAATAAAAAGAAATTATATTTTATTTTGTAATTTTTCAAATGTAAATGTTGAAATCAAATATAATTATAGCAGATTTTGGTATTTTTCAATAGAAATGATGAAATCTAGTTTAATTATTGTAGATTTTGTTATTGAAAACATTGAAATTAAGTAGAATTATAGCAGATTTTGCCATTTTTCAATTGAGAATATTGACATCAAATGGAATTATAGCAGATTTTATTAAGTTTCAATGGAGAATATTGAAATCAATTAGAATTATAGCAGATTGTATCACTTTTCAATAAAAAATATTGAAATTAAGTATAATTAAAGCATATTTTCTTATTTCAATTTAAAATGATCAAATCAAATAGAATTAAAGCTGATTTTGTCATTTTTCAATTGGAAATCTTGAAATCAAGTAGAATTATAGATTTTGTTATTTTTCAATTGAAAATGGGAAAATCAATTTAAGTTAAAGCAGAATTTTGTTATTTTTCAAATGAAAAATTTGAAATCAAATAGAAATATTGCAGATTTCGTAGTTTGCAGTGTAAAATGTTGACATCAAATGGAATTATAGTACATTTCATTATTTTCCAATGTAAATATTCCAATCAAGTACAATTATAGCAGTTTCTGTTAATTTCAATTGAAAATGTTGAAATCAATATCAATTATAGTAGATTTTGTTATTATTCAATTGAAAGGAAAAAAAAGGAATAATAGGAGATTTTGTTATTATTCAATTGAAATGAAAAAAAAAGGAATAATAGGAGATTTTGTTATTATTCAATTGAAATGAAAAAAAAGGTATAAAGGAGATTTTGTTATTATTCAATTGAAATGAAAAAAAAGGAATGAAGGAGATTTTGTTATTATTCAATTGAAATGAAAAAAGGAATAATAGGAGATTTTGTTATTATTCAATTGAAATGAAAAAAAAGGAATGAAGGAGATTTTGTTATTATTCAATTGAAATGAAAAAAAAGGAATAATAGGAGATTTTGTTATTATTCAATTGAAATAAAAAAAAGGAATAATAGGAGATTTTGTTATTATTCAATTGAAATGAAAAAAAAGGAATAATAGGAGATTTTGTTATTATTCAATTGAAATGAAAAAAAGGAATAATAGATTTTGTTATTATTCAATTGAAATGAAAAAAGGAATAATAGGAGATTTTGTTATTATTCAATTGAAATGAAAAAAAAGGAATAATAGGAGATTTTGTTATTACTCAATTGAAATGAAAAAAAGGAATAATAGGAGATTTTGTTATTATCAATTGAAATGAAAAAAAAGGAATAATAGGAGATTTTGTTATTATTCAATTGAAATGAAAAAAAGGAATAATAGGAGATTTTGTTATTATTCAATTGAAATGAAAAAAAAGGAATAATAGGAGATTTTGTTATTATTCAATTGAAATGAAAAAAAAGGAATAATAGGAGATTTTGTTATTATTCAATTGAAATGAAAAAAAAGGAATAATAGGAGATTTTGTTATTATTCAATTGAAATGAAAAAAAAGGAATAATAGGAGATTTTGTTATTATTCAATTGAAATGAAAAAAAGGAATAATAGGAGATTTTGTT
This sequence comes from Acanthosepion esculentum, assembly GCA_964036315.1. Classification (NCBI taxonomy): domain Eukaryota; kingdom Metazoa; phylum Mollusca; class Cephalopoda; order Sepiida; family Sepiidae; genus Acanthosepion; species Acanthosepion esculentum. The sequence continues at coordinate 35,494,761 of OZ038502.1, forward strand.
ATTATTCAATTGAAATGAAAAAAAAGGAATAATAGGAGATTTTGTTATTATTCAATTGAAATGAAAAAAAAGGAATAATAGGAGATTTTGTTATTATTCAATTGAAATGAAAAAAAGGAATAATAGGAGATTTTGTTATTATTCAATTGAAATGAAAAAAAAGGAATAATAGGAGATTTTGTTATTATTCAATTGAAATGAAAAAAAGGAATAATAGGAGATTTTGTTATTATTCAATTGAAATGAAAAAAAAAGGAATAATAGGAGATTTTGTTATTATTCAATTGAAATGAAAAAAAAGGAATAATAGGAGATTTTGTTATTATTCAATTGAAATGAAAAAAAGGAATAATAGGAGATTTTGTTATTATTCCCATTGAAATGAAAAAAGGAATAATAGGAGATTTTGTTATTATTCAATTGAAATAAAAAAAGGAATAATAGGAGATTTTGTTATTATTCAATTGAAATGAAAAAAAAGGAATAATAGGAGATTTTGTTATTATTCAATTGAAATGAAAAAAGGAATAATAGGAGATTTTGTTATTATTCAATTGAAATGAAAAAAAAGGAATAATAGGAGATTTTGTTATTATTCAATTGAAATGAAAAAAAAGGAATAATAGGAGATTTTGTTATTATTCAATTGAAATGAAAAAAAAGGAATAATAGGAGATTTTTTATTATTCAATTGAAATGAAAAAAAAGGAATAATAGGAGATTTTGTTATTATTCAATTGAAATGAAAAAAAAGGAATAATAGGAGATTTTGTTATTATTCAATTGAAAGGAAAAAAAAGTAATAATAGGAGATTTTGTTATTATTCAATTGAAATGAAAAAAAAAGGAATAATAGGAGATTTTGTTATTATTCAATTGAAATGAAAAAAAAGGAATAAAGGATATTTTGTTATTATTCAATTGAAATGAAAGAAAAGGAATAATAGGAGATTTTGTTATTATTCAATTGAAATGAAAAAAAAAGGAATAATAGGAGATTTTGTTATTATTCAATTGAAATGAAAAAAAGGAATAATAGGAGATTTTGTTATTATTCAATTGAAATGAAAAAAAGGAATAAAGGAGATTTTGTTATTATTCAATTGAAATGAAAAAAAAGGAATAATAGGAGATTTTGTTATTATTCAATTGAAATGAAAAAAAAGGAATAATAGGAGATTTTGTTATTATTCAATTGAAATGAAAAAAAAGGAATAATAGGAGATTTTGTTATTATTCAATTGAAATGAAAAAAAGGAATAATAGGAGATTTTTTTATTATTCAATTGAAATAAAAAAAGGAATAATAGGAGATTTTGTTATTATTCAATTGAAATGAAAAAAAAGGAATAATAGGTGATTTTGTTATTATTCAATTGAAATGAAAAAAAGGAATAATAGGAGATTTTGTTATTATTCAATTGAAATGAAAAAAAAGGAATAATAGGAGATTTTGTTATTATTCAATTGAAATGAAAAAAAGGAATAATAGGAGATTTTGTTATTATTCAATTGAAATGAAAAAAAAGGAATAATAGGAGATTTTGTTATTATTCAATTGAAATGAAAAAAAAGGAATAATAGGAGATTTTGTTATTATTCAATTGAAATGAAAAAAAGGAATAATAGGAGATTTTGTTATTATTCAATTGAAATGAAAAAAAAAGGAATAATAGGAGATTTTGTTATTATTCAATTGAAATGAAAAAAGGAATAATAGGAGATTTTGTTATTATTCAATTGAAATGAAAAAAAGGAATAATAGGAGATTTTGTTATTATTCAATTGAAATGAAAAAAAAGGAATAATAGGAGATTTTGTTATTATTCAATTGAAATGAAAAAAAAGAAATAATAGGAGATTTTGTTATTGTTCAATTGAAATGAAAAAAAAGGAATAATAGGAGATTTTGTTATTATTCAATTGAAATGAAAAAAAAGGAATAATAGGAGATTTTGTTATTATTCAATTGAAATGAAAAAAAAGGAATAATAGGAGATTTTGTTATTATTCAATTGAAATGAAAAAAAAGGAATAATAGGAGATTTTTTTATTATTCAATTGAAATGAAAAAAAAGGAATAATAGGAGATTTTGTTATTATTCAATTGAAAGGAAAAAAAAGGAATAATAGGAGATTTTGTTATTATTCAATTGAAAGGAAAAAAAATGAATAATAGGAGATTTTGTTATTATTCAATTGAAATGAAAAAAAAAGGAATAATAGGAGATTTTGTTATTATTCAATTGAAAGGAAAAAAAGGAATAATAGGAGATTTTGTTATTATTCAATTGAAATGAAAAAAAAAGGAATAATAGGAGATTTTGTTATTATTCAATTGAAAGGAAAAAAAGGAATAATAGGAGATTTTGTTATTATTCAATTGAAATGAAAAAAAGGAATAATAGGAGATTTTGTTATTATTCAATTGAAAGGAAAAAAAAGGAATAATAGGAGATTTTGTTATTATTCAATTGAAATGAAAAAAAGGAATAATAGGAGATTTTGTTATTATTCAATTGAAAGGAAAAAAAAGGAATAATAGGAGATTTTGTTATTATTCAATTGAAATGAAAAAAAAGGAATAATAGGAGATTTTGTTATTATTCAATTGAAATGAAAAAAAAGGAAAAATAGGAGATTTTGTTATTATTGCAATTGAAATGAAAAAAAAAAGAATAATAGGAGATTTTGTTATTATTCAATTGAAAGGAAAAAAAAGGAATAATAGGAGATTTTGTTATTATTCAATTGAAATGAAAAAAAGGAATAATAGGAGATTTTGTTATTATTCAATTGAAATGAAAAAAAAGGAATAATAGGAGATTTTGTTATTATTCAATTGAAATGAAAAAAAGGAATAATAGGAGATTTTGTTATTATTCAATTGACAGGAAAAAAAGGAATAATAGGAGATTTTGTTATTATTCAATTGAAATGAAAAAAAAAGGAATAATAGGAGATTTTGTTATTATTCAATTGAAAGGAAAAAAAGGAATAATAGGAGATTTTGTTATTATTCAATTGAAATGAAAAAAAGGAATAATAGGAGATTTTGTTATTATTCAATTGAAATGAAAAAAAAGGAATAATATGAGATTTTGTTATTATTCAATTGAAATAAAAAAAAGGAATAAAGGAGATTTTGTTATTATTCAATTGAAATGAAAAAAAAGGAATAATAGGAGATTTTGTTATTATTCAATTGAAATGAAAAAAAAGGAATAATAGGAGATTTTGTTATTATTCATTTGAAATGAAAAAAAGGAATAATAGGAGATTTTGTTATTATTCAATTGAAATGAAAAAAAAGGAATAATAGGAGATTTTGTTATTATTCAATTGAAATGAAAAAAAAGGAATAATAGGAGATTTTGTTATTATTCGATTGAAATGAAAAAAAAGGAATAATAGGAGATTTTGTTATTATTCAATTGAAATGAAAAAAAAAGAAATAATAGGAGATTTTGTTATTATTCAATTGAAAGGGAAAAAAAGGAATAATAGGAGATTTTGTTATTATTCAATTGAAATGAAAAAAAGGAATAATAGGAGATTTTGTTATTATTCAATTGAAATGAAAAAAAGGAATAATAGGAGATTTTGTTATTATTCAATTGAAATGAAAAAAAAGGAATAATAGGAGATTTTGTTATTATTCAATTGAAAGGAAAAAAAAGGAATAATAGAAGATTTTGTTATTATTCAATTGAAATAAAAAAAAAAGGAATAATAGGAGATTTTGTTATTATTCAATTGAAATGAAAAAAAAGGAATAATAGGAGATTTTGTTATTATTCAATTGAAATGAAAAAAAGGAATAATAGGAGATTTTGTTATTATTCAATTGAAATGAAAAAAAAGGAATAATAGGAGATTTTGTTATTATTCAATTGAAATGAAAAAAAAGGAATAATAGGAGATTTTGTTATTATTCAATTGAAATGAAAAAAAAGGAATAAAGGAGATTTTGTTATTATTCAATTGAAATGAAAAAAAAGGAATAAAGGAGATTTTGTTATTATTCAATTGAAATGAAAAAAAAGGAATAATAGGAGATTTTGTTATTATTCAATTGAAATGAAAAAAAAGGAATAATAGGAGATTTTGTTATTATTCAATTGAAATGAAAAAAAGGAATAATAGGAGATTTTGTTATTATTCAATTGAAATGAAAAAAGGAATAATAGGTGATTTTGTTATTATTCAATTGAAATGAAAAAAAGGAATAATAGGAGATTTTGTTATTATTCAATTGAAATGAAAAAAAAGGAATAATAGGAGATTTTGTTATTATTCAATTGAAATGAAAAAAAAGGAATAATAGGAGATTTTGTTATTATTCAATTGAAAGGAAAAAAAAGGAATAATAGGAGATTTTGTTATTATTCAATTGAAATGAAAAAAAAAGGAATAATAGGAGATTTTGTTATTATTCAATTGAAATGAAAAAAAAGGAATAATAGGAGATTTTGTTATTATTCAATTGAAATGAAAAAAAGGAATAATAGGAGATTTTGTTATTATTCAATTGAAATGAAAAAAAAGGAATAATAGGAGATTTTGTTATTATTCAATTGAAATGAAAAAAAAGGAATAATAGGAGATTTTGTTATTATTCAATTGAAATGAAAAAAAAGGAATAAAGGAGATTTTGTTATTATTCAATTGAAATGAAAAAAAAGGAATAATTGTAGATTTTGTTATTATTCAATTGAAATGAAAAAAAAGGAATAATAGGAGATTTTGTTATTATTCAATTGAAATGAAAAAAAAGGAATAATAGGAGATTTTGTTATTATTCAATTGAAATGAAAAAAAGGAATAATAGGAGATTTTGTTATTATTCAATTGAAATGAAAAAAGGAATAATAGGTGATTTTGTTATTATTCAATTGAAATGAAAAAAAAGGAATAATAGGAGATTTTGTTATTATTCAATTGAAATGAAAAAAAAGTAATAATAGTAGATTTTGTTATTATTCAATTGAAATGAAAAAAAAGGAATAATAGGAGATTTTTTTTAATTGACAATATTGTAATCGAAAGGAATTGTAGGATATTTTGTAATTTTTCAATTGTAAATGTGGAAATAAAATTGAATTCAAGCAAATATTCTTCTTCTTGACTTGAATATGTTGAAATAAAGTAGAATTAAAGCAGATTTTGTTATCTATAAATTAAAAAAGTTGAAATCAAATGGAATTATAGCATATTTTATTATTTTTCAATTGACAATGTTGAAATAAAGTAGAATTATAATAGATTTTATCATTTTTCAACTTAAAATGAGGAAATCAAATGGAATTATAGCAGATTTTTTTATGTTTCAATTGAGAATGTTGAAATCAATTAGAATTACACCAGATTTGTATTATTTTTCAATGGAAAATGATCAAATCAAATAGAATTAGAGCTGATTTTGTCATTTTTCAATATAAAATGTTGAAATAAAATAGAATTATGGAAGATTTTCATATTTTTCAATAGAATATGTTGAAGTCAAGTAGAATTATTGAAGATTTTGTAATTTTCAATTGAAAATGTGAAAATCAGTTTCAGTTAAATCAGATTTTGTTATTTTTCAATTGAAAATTTTGAAATCAACAAGAATTATTGCAGATTTAGTATTTTTCAATGGAATATGTTGATACCAAATGGAATTATACAACATCACACAAATGTTAATTTACTCATATTTCAGAGTCTGTCTATATTTGTTGTGATAAATATAGCTACAAAGATGAGGACACTATTACTCATATTTACATCAAATTCCAGCTTTTTTATTGAGAAATTGTTAAATTAGTGATATTTACTTCACATTTATGCTTTTTTATTGAGAAATTGTTAAATTAGTGATATTTACTTCACATTTATGCTTTTTTATTGAGAAATTGTTAAATTAGTCATATTTGCCTCACATTTATGCTTGTCCATTGAGAAATTCTTAAATTTGTCATATTTACATCAAATTGCTGCTTTTTTATTGAGAAATTGTTAAATTAGTCATATTTACATCACATTTATGCATATTCATGGAGAAATTGTTACATTAGTGATATTTATAACACATTTATGGTTTTCCACGGAGAAATTGTAAAATTAGTCATATTTACATCACATTTTGCATTTTTATTGAGAAATTGAGAAATTATTCATATTTACATCACATTTATGCTTTTTCATTGAGTATTTTTTAATTTAGTCATATTTACATCACATTTATGCTTTTTTATTGAGAAATTGTCAAATTACTCATATTTACAATACTCATAATTGTTACATCACACATATTTACATGACATTTATACATATTCATGGAGAAATTGTTACATTAGTCATATTTACAGCACATTTATGTTTTTTCATGGAGAAATTGTTAAATTAGTTACATTTACATCACATTTATCCTTTTTTATGGAGAAATTCTTAAATTAGTCATATTTACATCACATTTATGCTTTTTCATTGAGAAATTTCTCATTAAAAAAGTATAAATGTGATGTAAATAAGTCTAATTTATCAATTTCTCAATAAAAAAGCATGAATTTGATGTAAATATGACTAATTTAACAATTCCCCAATAAAAAAGCATAAATGTGATATAAATATGACTAATTTAACAATTTCTCAATAAAAAAGCATAAATGTGATGTGATATGAGTAAGTTAGCAATTTCTCTATAGAAAAAATATAAATATGATGTAAATATGATTAATTTAACACTTTCTCCATAAAGAAGCATAAATGTGATGTAAATATGAGTAATTTAAAAATTCTCCATAAAAAAGCATAAATGTGATGTATATATGACTAATTTAACAATTTCTCAATAAAAAAGAATAAATAAATTGTATATATGGATAATTTAACAATTTCTCAATGAAAAAACTTGAATGTTCTGTAAATATGACTTATATAAGAATTTCTGCATGAATATGCATAAAGGTGATGTAAATATGACTATTTGACAATTTCTCCATGAAAAAGCATAAATTTGCTGTAAATATGACTAATGTAACAATTTCTCCATAAAAAAGCATAAATGAGATGTATATATGACTAATTTGAATATTTCTCGATAAAAAAGACGATAATGTCATGTAAATATGACCAATTTAACAATTTCTCAATAAAGAAGCATAAATGTGATGTAAATATGACTAATTTAACAATTTCTAAAACAAAAACGCATAAATGTGATGTAAATATGACTAATTTACCAATTTCTCCATGAAAAAGAATAAATGTTATGTAAATATTACTAATTTCTCAATTTCTCAATAAAAAAGCATAAATATGATGTAAATATTTCTAATTTAACAATTTCTCCATGAAAAAGCACAAATGTGATGTAAATATGACTAATTTAACAATTTCTCAATAAAAAAGCATAAATATGATGTAAATATGACTAATTTAACAGTTTCTCCATGAAAATGCATAAATGTTCTGTAAATATGACTAATTGTTGTGGTAGGATCCACCTAATTTGCATAGTGGAGTACCGACTATATAAATATGGTTGGTACCGGGAAGACATAGAGGCGAATCAAGAGATTCAACTAGACTCAGACCGACTGCAACTTAGTCAACACATTCTTGCCATAACAGAATTTCATAGATACATCTACGGCAGACATTTTATGTTAGAAACGGATCATAAACCTCTGATCACTATTTTTGGTTCAAAGAAAGGGTTACCCGTTTATACGGCAAATCGACTTTTAAGATGGGGAACCATTCTTCTTAATTATGATTTTCACATAAAGCACCTATCATCCAAAAATATAATTCATGCGGATACTTTATCAAGACTCGTACCGAGTCAAGAAGAAAGATTCGAAGAATCAATTATTGCAAATATCAGAGCAGATTATGAGGTGAAAAGCATGGTAAACAACATTGTAAGAGAGCTACCGGTTACATCAAAGGAAATCAAAAAAGAAGCTGAAAGCGATGATTTCGTTTTAGAAATAAAAAGCAAAATGGTAGCAAATGACCAAAAAGTGCAGGAGATTTATTCAATATGTGACGGAATTTTATTATATGGTGAGAGAGTAGTAGTACCAAAAAAGTTGCAGAAAAGAATCCTACGGGACTTTCATATGGGTCACCCGGGGATTAATATAACAAAAAACTTAATGCGAAGCTTTGTATATTGGAAAGGAATGGATGTGGATATCGAAAACATGGTTCATCGATGTAAATGGTGTGCGTTAGCAGCTAAGGCACCACCTATAGTACACAAATCATGGCCCAAGACGGATCATCCGTGGACAAGATTACACATTGATTTCGCTGGTCCAGTAGAAGATTATTACTACTTAATAGTGGTAGATAGTTTTACAAAATGGCCGGAAGTACTACGCTGCAAAAAGTCTACGTGCAATACCACAAAAACTTTTTTGCATGGACTATTTGCACGGTTCGGTGTGCCAGAGTGTATTGTGAGTGACAATGGTACACAATTCACTTCTGAAGAATTTAAGGAATTTTGTGAGTTATATCAAATTAACCATATAACGACGACGCCGTATCATCCGAGATCCAATGGACTCGCAGAAAGATTTGCCGATACGTTAAAGCGCGCTCTGAAGAAAGCCTCAGGAGTTCCAACGGAAAAGGCGCTTCAGCAATTCCTACAAGTATACAGAATCACGCCAAACCAGAGAAAACAATCAAACATGGCACCAGCTGAACTAATGTTCGCTAGGAAAATTAAGTCAGTGTTTGACAAGCTTTTGCCAGGATGAAATAGAGTAAAGAATACTATGTATACAGCTAGAAAAAGATACACTGCCGGAGAGAAGGTGTTTTTCAAGTGCTACAGAAACAACGTTGAGTTCTGGGAGCGAGGCATTGTGGAGAAGAGAATCGGTTACCTGATTTACATAATTAAAGGGCCGAAGAATACTCATAAAAGGCACCAGAACCAACTTAAAAAATGTTACGTTCTAGAACATGAAGAGAGTATACCGGATGAGGAGGAAGATCCCATTGATGTAATGTACGATATTTTTCAAGTAGAACCTCCGCAGAATACTCCTGAACCGAGAAGATCCGGTAGGAAACGAAAGTTCACGGACCCATTGGACGTGAATCCAAAACGGAAAAGATATTAAAATTAAGCGGATTGACATAGACATATGAAGTATGCAAATGGGATCTACAAAGAAATAGCTATAATCATCATCCCATATAGGAAGCCAGTTCGAAATCCAAAAGGGATTCCAAGGCTTGGGAGGGGGTGTTGTGGTAGGATCCATCTAATTTGCATAGTGGAGTACCGACTATATAAATATGGTTGGTACCGGGAAGAGAGAGATGCGAATCAAGTGATTCAACTAGAGACTGCCCGACTGCGACTTAGACAACACATTCACCAGGAACGGTCTTCCCAGGAATATACAAAAGACTATATGTAAATATTGTGTACACTTTCTTGTTTCAATACATTTTGTTCCAAGTACATTTTGTGTTGCATTATTATTCCATGCATTAGTCAAGTTTCAACACTAATGTAACAATTTCACCATGAATATGCATAAATGTGATGTAAATATGACTAATTAAACAATTTCTCCATAACAAAGTATAAATGTGATGTAAATATGACTAATTAAACAATTTCTCCATAACAAAGTATAAATGTGATGTAAATATGACTAATTAAAGAATTTCAGCATGAAAAAGCCCAAATGTGATGTAAATATGACTAATTTAACAATTTCTCAATGAACAAGCATAAATGTGATGTAAATATGACTAATTTAACAATTTCTCAATAAAAAATTTATGCTTTTTTATTGAGAAATTGTTAAATTAGTCATATTTACATCACATTTATGCTTTTTCATGGAGAAATTGTTAAATTAGTCATATTTACATCACATTTATGCTTTTTCATGTAGAAATTGTTAAATTAGTCTTATTTAAAAAAAAAAAAAAGCATAAATGTGTGTAATATGAGTAATTTAAAAATTTCTTTATAAAAAGTATAAATATGATGTAAATATGACTAATTTAACAATTTGTCCATAAACAAGCATAAATGTGATGTAAATATTCATATTTACATCACATTTATGTTTTTTATAGAGAAGATGTTAAATTACTCATATTTACATCACATATATGCATTGAGAAATTGTTAAAATACACATATCACATAACATTTATGCTTTTTTATAGAAATTATTAAATTAATCATATTTACATCACATTTATCCTTGTTCATTGAGAAATTGTTAAATTAGTCATATTTACATCAAATTCCTGGAGTTTTTATTGAGAAATTGTTAAATTAGTCATATTTACATCGAATTCCTGCTCTTTTATTGAGAAATTGTTAAATTAGTTATATTTACATCAAATTCCTGTTTTTTATTGAGAAATTGTTAAGTTATTCATATTTACATCACATTTATGCTTGTTCATTGAGAAATTGTTAAATTAGTCATATTTACATCAAATTCCTGTTTTTTATTGAGAAATTGTTAAGTTATTCATATTTACATCACATTTATGCTTGTTCATTGAGAAATTGTTAAATTAGTCATATTTACATCAAATTCCTGTTTTTTATTGAGAAATTGTTAAGTTATTCATATTTACATCACATTTATGCTTGTTCATTGAGAAATTGTTAAATTAGTCATATTTACATCACATTTATGCTTGTTCATTGAGAAATTCTTAAATTAGTCATATTTATATCACATTTATGCTTGTTCATTGAGAAATTGTTAAATTAGTCATATTCACATCAAATTCCTGCTTATTTATTGAGGAATTCTTAAATTAGTCATATTTACATCACATTTTTGGTTGTCCATTGAGAAATTGTTAAATTTGTCATATTTACATCACATTTATGCTTTTTTATTGAGAAACTGTTAAATTAGTCATATTTACATCACATTTATGCTTTTTTATTGAGAAACTGTTATATTAGTCATATTTACATCACATTTGATTGTTCATTGAGAAATTGTTAAATTTGTCATATTTACATCACATTTATGCTTTTTTATTGAGAAACTGTTAAATTAGTCATATTTACATCACATTTATGCTTTTTTATTGAGAAATTGTTATATTAGTCATATTTACATCACATTTGATTGTTCATTGAGAAATTGTTAAATTTGTCATATTTACATCACATTTATGCTTTTTTATTGAGAAACTGTTAAATTAGTCATATTTACATCACATTTATGCTTTTTTATTGAGAAACTGTTATATTAGTCATATTTACATCACATTTGATTGTTCATTGAGAAATTGTTAAATTTGTCATATTTACATCACATTTATGCTTTTTTATTGAGAAACTGTTAAATTAGTCATATTTACATCACATTTATGCTTTTTTATTGAGAAATTGTTATATTAGTCATATTTACATCACATTTGATTGTTCATTGAGAAATTGTTAAATTTGTCATATTTACATCACATTTATGCTTTTTTATTGAGAAACTGTTAAATTAGTCATATTTACATCACATTTATGCTTTTTTATTGAGAAATTGTTATATTAGTCATATTTACATCACATTTGATTGTTCATTGAGAAATTGTTAAATTTGTCATATTTACATCACATTTATGCTTTTTTATTGAGAAACTGTTAAATTAGTCATATTTACATCACATTTATGCTTTTTTATTGAGAAACTGTTATATTAGTCATATTTACATCACATTTGATTGTTCATTGAGAAATTGTTAAATTTGTCATATTTACATCACATTTATGCTTTTTTATTGAGAAACTGTTAAATTAGTCATATTTACATCACATTTATGCTTTTTTATTGAGAAATTGTTATATTAGTCATATTTACATCACATTTGATTGTTCATTGAGAAATTGTTAAATTTGTCATATTTACATCACATTTATGCTTTTTTATTGAGAAACTGTTAAATTAGTCATATTTACATCACATTTATGCTTTTTTATTGAGAAACTGTTATATTAGTCATATTTACATCACATTTGATTGTTCATTGAGAAATTGTTAAATTTGTCATATTTACATCACATTTATGCTTTTTTATTGAGAAACTGTTAAATTAGTCATATTTACATCACATTTATGCTTTTTTATTGAGAAATTGTTATATTAGTCATATTTACATCACATTTGATTGTTCATTGAGAAATTGTTAAATTTGTCATATTTACATCACATTTATGCTTTTTTTATTGAGAAACTGTTAAATTAGTCATATTTACATCACATTTATGCTTTTTTATTGAGAAACTGTTATATTAGTCATATTTACATCACATTTGATTGTTCATTGAGAAATTGTTAAATTTGTCATATTTACATCACATTTATGCTTTTTTATTGAGAAACTGTTAAATTAGTCATATTTACATCACATTTATGCTTTTTTATTGAGAAATTGTTATATTAGTCATATTTACATCACATTTGATTGTTCATTGAGAAATTGTTAAATTTGTCATATTTACATCACATTCATTCTTGTTCATTGAGAAATTGTTAAATTAGTGATATTTTTATAACATTTATACTTTTCGGTGGAGAAATTGTTAAATTAGACACATTTACATCACATTTATGCATTTTTATTGAGAAATTGTTAAATTAGTCATATTTACATCACATTTATGCGTGTTCATTGAGAAATCCTTAAATTAGACATATTTCCATCTCATTTATGCTTGTTCATTGGAAATTGTTAAATTAGTCGTATTTACATCAAATTCCTGCTTTTTTATTGAGAAATTCTGAAATTAGTCATATTTACATCAAATTCCTGCTTTTTTATTGAGAGATTCTTAAATTAGTCATATTTACATCACATTTATACTTGTTCATTGAGAAATTGTTAAATTAGTCATATTTACATCAAATTCCTTCTTTTTTATTGAGAAATTGTGAAATTAGTGTTATTTATGCTTTTTCGTGGAGAAATTGTTAAATTAGACACATTTACATCACATTTATGCTTGTTCATTGAGAAATTCTTAAATTAGACACATTTACATCACATTTATGCTTGTTCATTGAGAAATTCTTAAATTAGTCATATTTATATCACATTTATGCTTGTTCATTGAGAAATTGTTAAATTAGTCATATATATATCACATTTATACTTGTTCATTGAGAAATTGTTAAATTAGTCATATTCACATCAAATTCCTGCTTTTTTATTGAGAAATTCTTAAATTAGTCATATTTACATCACATTCATGGTTGTCCATTGAGAAATTGTTAAATTTCTCATATTTACATCACATTTATGCTTTTCTATAAAGAAATTGTTGAATTTCCCATATCACATCATATTTATGTTTTTTTATGGAGAAATTGTTAAGTTAGTAATATTTACATCACATTTATGCACATTCATGGAGAAATTGTTACATTGTAATATTTATAGCATAATTATGTTTTTTCATTGAGAAATTGTTAAAATAGTCATATTTACATCACATTTATGCTTGTTCATTGAGAAATTCTTAAATTTGACACATTTATCACATTTATCCTTGTTCATTGAGAAATTCTTAAATTAGTCATATTTACATCAAATTGCTGCTTTTTTATTGAGAAATTGTTAAATTAGTCATATTTACATCACATTTATTTTTTTATAGAGAAATTGTTAAATTACTCATATCACATCACATTTATGTTTTTTTATAGAGAAATTGTTAAATTAATCATATCACATCACATTTATGCTTTTTTATAGAGAAATTGTTAAATTAGTCATATTTACATCACATTTATGCTTTTTCATGGAGAAATTGTTAAATTAGTCATATTTACATCACATTTATGCTTTTTCATGTAGAAATTGTTAAATTAGTCTTATTTAAAAAAAAAAAAAGCATAAATGTGTGTAATATGAGTAATTTAAAAATTTCTTTATAAAAAGTATAAATATGATGTAAATATGACTAATTTAACAATTTGTCCATAAACAAGCATAAATGTGATGTAAATATTCATATTTACATCACATTTATGTTTTTTATAGAGAAGATGTTAAATTACTCATATTTACATCACATATATGCATTGAGAAATTGTTAAAATACACATATCCCATAACATTTATGCTTTTTTATAGAAATTATTAAATTAAACATATTTACATCACATTTATCCTTGTTCATTGAGAAATTGTTAAATTAGTCATATTTACATCAAATTCCTGGAGTTTTTATTGAGAAATTGTTAAATTAGTCATATTTACATCGAATTCCTGCTCTTTTATTGAGAAATTGTTAAATTAGTCATATTTACATCAAATTCCTGTTTTTTATTGAGAAATTGTTAAGTTATTCATATTTACATCACATTTATGCTTGTTCATTGAGAAATTGTTAAATTAGTCATATTTACATCAAATTCCTGTTTTTTATTGAGAAATTGTTAAGTTATTCATATTTACATCACATTTATGCTTGTTCATTGAGAAATTGTTAAATTTCTCATATTTACATCACATTTATGCTTTTCTATAAAGAAATTGTTGAATTTCCCATATCACATCATATTTATGTTTTTTTATGGAGAAATTGTTAAGTTAGTAATATTTACATCACATTTATGCACATTCATGGAGAAATTGTTACATTGTAATATTTATAGCATAATTATGTTTTTTCATTGAGAAATTGTTAAAATAGTCATATTTACATCACATTTATGCTTGTTCATTGAGAAATTCTTAAATTTGACACATTTATCACATTTATCCTTGTTCATTGAGAAATTCTTAAATTAGTCATATTTACATCAAATTGCTGCTTTTTTATTGAGAAATTGTTAAATTAGTCATATTTACATCACATTTATTTTTTTATAGAGAAATTGTTAAATTACTCATATCACATCACATTTATGTTTTTTTATAGAGAAATTGTTAAATTAATCATATCACATCACATTTATGCTTTTTTATAGAGAAATTGTTAAATTAGTCATATTTACATCACATTTATGCTTTTTCATGGAGAAATTGTTAAATTAGTCATATTTACATCACATTTATGCTTTTTCATGTAGAAATTGTTAAATTAGTCTTATTTAAAAAAAAAAAAAGCATAAATGTGTGTAATATGAGTAATTTAAAAATTTCTTTATAAAAAGTATAAATATGATGTAAATATGACTAATTTAACAATTTGTCCATAAACAAGCATAAATGTGATGTAAATATTCATATTTACATCACATTTATGTTTTTTATAGAGAAGATGTTAAATTACTCATATTTACATCACATATATGCATTGAGAAATTGTTAAAATACACATATCCCATAACATTTATGCTTTTTTATAGAAATTATTAAATTAATCATATTTACATCACATTTATCCTTGTTCATTGAGAAATTGTTAAATTAGTCATATTTACATCAAATTCCTGGAGTTTTTATTGAGAAATTGTTAAATTAGTCATATTTACATCGAATTCCTGCTCTTTTATTGAGAAATTGTTAAATTAGTCATATTTACATCAAATTCCTGTTTTTTATTGAGAAATTGTTAAGTTATTCATATTTACATCACATTTATGCTTGTTCATTGAGAAATTGTTAAATTAGTCATATTTACATCAAATTCCTGTTTTTTATTGAGAAATTGTTAAGTTATTCATATTTACATCACATTTATGCTTGTTCATTGAGAAATTGTTAAATTTCTCATATTTACATCACATTTATGCTTTTCTATAAAGAAATTGTTGAATTTCCCATATCACATCATATTTATGTTTTTTTATGGAGAAATTGTTAAGTTAGTAATATTTACATCACATTTATGCACATTCATGGAGAAATTGTTACATTGTAATATTTATAGCATAATTATGTTTTTTCATTGAGAAATTGTTAAAATAGTCATATTTACATCACATTTATGCTTGTTCATTGAGAAATTCTTAAATTTGACACATTTATCACATTTATCCTTGTTCATTGAGAAATTCTTAAATTAGTCATATTTACATCAAATTGCTGCTTTTTTATTGAGAAATTGTTAAATTAGTCATATTTACATCACATTTATTTTTTTATAGAGAAATTGTTAAATTACTCATATCACATCACATTTATGTTTTTTTATAGAGAAATTGTTAAATTAATCATATCACATCACATTTATGCTTTTTTATAGAGAAATTGTTAAATTAGTCATATTTACATCACATTTATGCTTTTTCATGGAGAAATTGTTAAATTAGTCATATTTACATCACATTTATGCTTTTTCATGTAGAAATTGTTAAATTAGTCTTATTTAAAAAAAAAAAAAGCATAAATGTGTGTAATATGAGTAATTTAAAAATTTCTTTATAAAAAGTATAAATATGATGTAAATATGACTAATTTAACAATTTGTCCATAAACAAGCATAAATGTGATGTAAATATTCATATTTACATCACATTTATGTTTTTTATAGAGAAGATGTTAAATTACTCATATTTACATCACATATATGCATTGAGAAATTGTTAAAATACACATATCCCATAACATTTATGCTTTTTTATAGAAATTATTAAATTAATCATATTTACATCACATTTATCCTTGTTCATTGAGAAATTGTTAAATTAGTCATATTTACATCAAATTCCTGGAGTTTTTATTGAGAAATTGTTAAATTAGTCATATTTACATCGAATTCCTGCTCTTTTATTGAGAAATTGTTAAATTAGTCATATTTACATCAAATTCCTGTTTTTTATTGAGAAATTGTTAAGTTATTCATATTTACATCACATTTATGCTTGTTCATTGAGAAATTGTTAAATTAGTCATATTTACATCAAATTCCTGTTTTTTATTGAGAAATTGTTAAGTTATTCATATTTACATCACATTTATGCTTGTTCATTGAGAAATTGTTAAATTTCTCATATTTACATCACATTTATGCTTTTCTATAAAGAAATTGTTGAATTTCCCATATCACATCATATTTATGTTTTTTTATGGAGAAATTGTTAAGTTAGTAATATTTACATCACATTTATGCACATTCATGGAGAAATTGTTACATTGTAATATTTATAGCATAATTATGTTTTTTCATTGAGAAATTGTTAAAATAGTCATATTTACATCACATTTATGCTTGTTCATTGAGAAATTCTTAAATTTGACACATTTATCACATTTATCCTTGTTCATTGAGAAATTCTTAAATTAGTCATATTTACATCAAATTGCTGCTTTTTTATTGAGAAATTGTTAAATTAGTCATATTTACATCACATTTATTTTTTTATAGAGAAATTGTTAAATTACTCATATCACATCACATTTATGTTTTTTTATAGAGAAATTGTTAAATTAATCATATCACATCACATTTATGCTTTTTTATAGAGAAATTGTTAAATTAGTCATATTTACATCACATTTATGCTTTTTCATGGAGAAATTGTTAAATTAGTCATATTTACATCACATTTATGCTTTTTCATGTAGAAATTGTTAAATTAGCCTTATTTAAAAAAAAAAAAAAAGCATAAATGTGTGTAATATGAGTAATTTAAAAATTTCTTTATAAAAAGTATAAATATGATGTAAATATGACTAATTTAACAATTTGTCCATAAACAAGCATAAATGTGATGTAAATATTCATATTTACATCACATTTATGTTTTTTATAGAGAAGATGTTAAATTACTCATATTTACATCACATATATGCATTGAGAAATTGTTAAAATACACATATCCCATAACATTTATGCTTTTTTATAGAAATTATTAAATTAATCATATTTACATCACATTTATCCTTGTTCATTGAGAAATTGTTAAATTAGTCATATTTACATCAAATTCCTGGAGTTTTTATTGAGAAATTGTTAAATTAGTCATATTTACATCGAATTCCTGCTCTTTTATTGAGAAATTGTTAAATTAGTCATATTTACATCAAATTCCTGTTTTTTATTGAGAAATTGTTAAGTTATTCATATTTACATCACATTTATGCTTGTTCATTGAGAAATTGTTAAATTAGTCATATTTACATCAAATTCCTGTTTTTTATTGAGAAATTGTTAAGTTATTCATATTTACATCACATTTATGCTTGTTCATTGAGAAATTGTTAAATTAGTCATATTTACATCACATTTATGCTTGTTCATTGAGAAATTGTTAAATTAGTCATATTTACATCAAATTCCTTCTTTTTTATTGAGAAATTGTGAAATTAGTGTTATTTATGCTTTTTCGTGGAGAAATTGTTAAATTAGACACATTTACATCACATTTATGCTTGTTCATTGAGAAATTCTTAAATTAGTCATATTTATATCACATTTATGCTTGTTCATTGAGAAATTGTTAAATTAGTCATATATATATCACATTTATACTTGTTCATTGAGAAATTGTTAAATTAGTCATATTCACATCAAATTCCTGCTTATTTATTGAGGAATTCTTAAATTAGTCATATTTACATCACATTTATGGTTGTCCATTGAGAAATTGTTAAATTTGTCATATTTACATCACATTTATGCTTTTTTATTGAGAAACTGTTAAATTAGTCATATTTACATCACATTTATGCTTTTTTATTGAGAAATTGTTATATTAGTCATATTTACATCACATTTGATTGTTCATTGAGAAATTGTTAAATTTGTCATATTTACATCACATTCATTCTTGTTCATTGAGAAATTGTTAAATTAGTGATATTTTTATAACATTTATACTTTTCGGTGGAGAAATTGTTAAATTAGACACATTTACATCACATTTATGCATTTTTATTGAGAAATTGTTAAATTAGTCATATTTACATCACATTTATGCGTGTTCATTGAGAAATCCTTAAATTAGACATATTTCCATCTCATTTATGCTTGTTCATTGGAAATTGTTAAATTAGTCGTATTTACATCAAATTCCTGCTTTTTTATTGAGAAATTCTGAAATTAGTCATATTTACATCAAATTCCTGCTTTTTTATTGAGAGATTCTTAAATTAGTCATATTTACATCACATTTATGCTTGTTCATTGAGATATTGTTAAATTAGTCATATTTACATCAAATTCCTTCTTTTATATTGAGAAATTGTGAAATTAGTGTTATTTATGCTTTTTCGTGGAGAAATTGTTAAATTAGACACATTTACATCACATTTATGCTTGTTCATTGAGAAATTCTTAAATTAGTCATATTTATATCACATTTATGCTTGTTCATTGAGAAATTGTTAAATTAGTCATATATATATCACATTTATACTTGTTCATTGAGAAATTGTTAAATTAGTCATATTCACATCAAATTCCTGCTTTTTTATTGAGAAATTCTTAAATTAGTCATATTTACATCACATTCATGGTTGTCCATTGAGAAATTGTTAAATTTCTCATATTTACATCACATTTATGCTTTTCTATAAAGAAATTGTTGAATTTCCCATATCACATCATATTTATGTTTTTTTATGGAGAAATTGTTAAGTTAGTAATATTTACATCACATTTATGCACATTCATGGAGAAATTGTTACATTGTAATATTTATAGCATAATTATGTTTTTTCATTGAGAAATTGTTAAAATAGTCATATTTACATCACATTTATGCTTGTTCATTGAGAAATTCTTAAATTTGACACATTTATCACATTTATCCTTGTTCATTGAGAAATTCTTAAATTAGTCATATTTACATCAAATTGCTGCTTTTTTATTGAGAAATTGTTAAATTAGTCATATTTACATCACATTTATTTTTTTATAGAGAAATTGTTAAATTACTCATATCACATCACATTTATGTTTTTTTATAGAGAAATTGTTAAATTAATCATATCACATCACATTTATGCTTTTTTATAGAGAAATTGTTAAATTAGTCATATTTACATCGCATTTATGCTTTCTTATTGTTGAAACTTGACTAATGCATGGAATAATAATGCAACACAAAATGTACTTGGAACAAAATGTATTGAAACAAGAAAGTGTACACAATATTTACATATAGTCTTTTGTATATTCCTGGGAAGACCGTTCCTGGTGAATGTGTTGTCTAAGTCGCAGTCGGGCAGTCTCTAGTTGAATCACTTGATTCGCATCTCTCTCTTCCCGGTACCAACCATATTTATATAGTCGGTACTCCACTATGCAAATTAGATGGATCCTACCACAACACCCCCTCCCAAGCCTTGGAATCCCTTTTGGATTTCGAACTGGCTTCCTATATGGGATGATGATTATAGCTATTTCTTTGTAGATCCCATTTGCATACTTCATATGCATATGTCCATCCGCTTAATTTTAATATCTTTTCCGTTTTGGATTCACGTCCAATGGGTCCGTGAACTTTCGTTTCCTACCGGATCTTCTCGGTTCAGGAGTATTCTGCGGAGGTTCCACTTGAAAAATATCATACATTATATCAATGGGATCTTCCTCCTCATCCGGTATACTCTCTTCATGCTCTAGAACATAACATTTTTTTAATTGGTTCTGGTGCCTTTTATGAGTATTCTTCGGCCCTTTAATTATGTAAATCAGGTAACCGATTCTCTTCTCCACTATGCCTCGCTCCCAGAACTCAACTTTGTTTTTGTAGCACTTGAAAAACACATTTTCTCCGGAGGTGTATCTTTTTCTATCTGTATACATAGTATTCTTTACTCTATTTTTTCCTGGCAAAAGCTTGTCAAACACTGACTTAACTTTCCTAGCGAACATTAGTTCAGCTGGTGCCATGTTTGATTGTGTTCTCTGGTTTGGCGTGATTCTGTATACTTGTAGGAATTGCTGAAGCGCCTTTTCCGTTGGAACTCCTGAGGCTTTCTTCAGAGCGCGCTTTAACGTATCGGCAAATCTTTCTGCGAGTCCATTGGACCTCGGATGATACGGCGGCGTCGTTTTGTGGTTAATTTGATATAACTCACAAAATTCCTTAAATTCTTCAGAAGTGAATTGTGTACCATTGTCACTCACAATACACTCTGGCACACCGAACCGTGCAAATAGTTTATGCAAGAAAGTTGTTGTGGTATTGGACGTAGGCTTTTTGCAGCGTAGTACTTCCGGCCTTTTTGTAAAACTATCTACCACTATTAAGTAGTAATAATCTTCTACTGGACCAGCGAAATCAATGTGTAATCTTGTCCACGGATGATCCGTCTTGGGCCATGGTTTGTGTACTATAGGTGGTGCCTTAGCTGCTAACGCACACCCTTTACATCGATGAACCATGTTTTCGATATCCACATCCATTCCTTTCCAATATACAAAGCTTCGCATTAAGTTTTTTGTTATATTAATCCCCGGGTGACCCATATGAAAGTCCCGTAGGATTCTTTTCTGCAACTTTTTTGGTACTACTACTCTCTCACCATATAATAAAATTCCGTCACATATTGAATAAATCTCCTGCACTTTTTGGTCATTTGCTACCATTTTGCTTTTTATTTCTAAAATGAAATCATCGCTTTCAGCTTCTTTTTTGATTTCCTTTGATGTAACCGGTAGCTCTCTTACAATGTTGTTTACCATGCTTTTCACCTCATAATCTGCTCTGATATTTGCAATAATTGATTCTTCGAATCTTTCTTCTTGACTCGGTACGAGTCTTGATAAAGTATCCGCATGAATTATATTTTTGGATGATAGGTGCTTTATGTGAAAATCATAATTAAGAAGAATGGTTCCCCATCTTAAAAGTCGATTTGCCGTATAAACGGGTAACCCTTTCTTTGAACCAAAAATAGTGATCAGAGGTTTATGATCCGTTTCTAACATAAAATGTCTGCCGTAGATGTATCTATGAAATTTTGATATGACAAAAATGATACTCAGCGCTTCTTTTTCTATCTGTGAGTAACTTCTTTCTCCTGTGAGTAACGCTCTCGAAGCATGTGCAATTGGTTTTCTAGAACCATCTGGCATTATGTGTTGAATACACGCTCCTATCCCGTATGAACTGGCGTCACTTGCCACTACAATATCAAGTTTTGGATTGTAATGGGTTAAAAAGAGGTCGGATGTAAGCATTTTCTTTATTTCATCAAAGGCTTTCTGACATTCTACCGTCCATTCCCATGCCTTGTCTTTTTTTAGTAGTTCATTCAACGGAGCTCTTAGATTGTACATTCCTTTAATGAACGCTTGATAATAATTTGCGAGCCCCCCAAAACTCTGTAGCGTCGCCACATTAGTGGGCGTCGGCATGTCTCTAATCGCAATGGACCTTTCCGGATCTGGAAATCTGCCATTTTTGTTGATTATGTTACCTAAATACTTAATTTCCTCCAACCCAAATTCGCACTTTGACTCTTTGACTTTAAATCCAAAGTCCTGAATCTTTTTAAATACTTGATTGAGATGCTCTCGATGTTCGTCGACGGTTGCGCTCCTTACTATGATGTCGTCTAAGTAGGCGCACGCAAAGTCTAAATCATTCAACATGACGTCCATAGCTTGTTGAAAAATGGCTGGTGCCACTTTAATACCAAAAGGAAGCCTGTTGTACTTGAATAAACCTCTATGCGTGTTTATCCCTAGTAACTTCGAACATTCCTCTTCGACGGGAATTTGGAGATAGGCATCTGATAAGTCGATTTTTGAAAATATAACTCCGCCATTTAGCTTGTTAAAAATCTCCTCCGGACTCGGTCACGGGTAATGGTAGTCCTTAATTACCGAGTTCAACCCTGTCGAAGAATCAACGCAGACTCTGATTTGGTTTGATTTCTTTTTTATGCACACAATCGGCGCAGCCCATGAATTAGATTCTACTTTCGAAATAATTCCCATTTTATCCAACCTATCAAGTTCTTCGTTAATTTTCTCTACACTTGCGAAAGGCACGTTACGTTTCTTTTTAAAAATTGGCATAGTATTTTCCTTTAATTCAAATTTAGCTTCAAACTTGTTACATCATCCAAGACCAGGTGTGAAGGTTTCCGGAAACTTTTTCTTTAATTCGTCTTTAATGTCCTGTCTTGTTTGCGTATTACTTTCTACTTTTCTGCAGAATGAGTTTAACGGTTTATCCCACAATTCGAATGTTTCAATAAAATCTGTACCCATCAAGTTTTCTCCATTTTTCAGAATGAAAACTTTTATTTTTTTAACGATCCCGTTCAATTTCCTGGGAAGTACAACCTCGCCTTCGAAGTTAATTTCCTTTCCAGTTACCGTTCGAGCGAGTTTCGTTGACTTCATTATTGTAGGCCTTTTTTAAAATTTTCCATGTTTTATCGTTCATTATTGTTAAATCTGAACCCGAATCGAGTTGAAATTTGATATTCTTTTTAAATATTTCAGTCGTCACATATTTCCTCAAATCTCTATCTGATTTGATATTCGAATTTGTTTGTCTAATTCGGCTATTGAATTTTTTCGTTTTACAACACGATCCTTTGTGTCCATTCTTGTGGCACACGAAACATTTCTTATTTCTATATGGGCAATTTACTTCCCAGTGTCTTTCGTTGCAACGTCTGCAATTATATGGTGGGAACTTTTTTTCATCCTCGTTCTTTTTATTTAATTTTTCTTGTCTATTTTTAAAATACACCGAATTTTTACTCCAATTTTTTGCTGATGGGTAATTTGATTGTTTTTTTAATTTTTTTAATATAAGCAATGCCAGCTTCTTCGATTTTTTTAGACTCTTTCTTTAAACTTACGGCCCGTTGACACTCCTCTGCTAACTTTTGCTGGGTAAGGTTTTCTTCAGATTCGAGTTTAGACAAAACTCTACGTCTTATTTCGGCACTCTTACTGGATACCAGTCCTTGAGCAAAAATTAAACACTTGAATTCTTCAACCGTAATCTCTGCCAATCTGAAGTTGTCACAATGTCTATTCACTATAGATGCATATGTTAAGTAATCCTGATCGTCGGATTTAGAGACATTCATGCATAACCATCGCTTATACCAAAGCGACATATTTGCTCCATACAGCTCCTTTAGCAATTTCACTGTTTCCGAGAATTCCAATTCACTCGTTTTTCTCGGTAGAATAAAATCTACAAATTTGCTATGTTCTGCTGTACATAGCTTTCTCAATAAGTTCTGACTTTTCTTGAATTCGACCAGTTTTCACAGTCTGTGTAGAAAATATCTTCATATCGTTTAAAGTACGCTTCAAACGTTTTTTCTTCGTCTGGCACATAGTTGAAAGTTTCCAGCGAATTAAATATGGTGTTATTAGAATATGAAGAATTTCCTCATTTGCCTGATTGTTGTTTAATTTCTCCAGTGTTAACTTTTGAATTTCTAAAACATTGATCTGCATTTCTTCCTGTTTTCCCAGTCTTTCCTCTTCCTTCAATTGGAAAATAATGAAATGTGCTATAATTCTATATAATGTCAACATTTCCATGGAAAAATAACAAAACCTGCTATATTTCTCCATGATTTTCAACACTTTCAATTGAAAAATAACAAAATCTAATATAATTCTACTTGATTTTAACATTTTCAATTGAAAAAGAATAAAATCTTCTACAATTCTACCTGATTTCATCATCTTTAATTAAAAAATAACAAATTCTGTGATAATTTCAATTCATTTAATCATTTTCATTCGAAAAATGATAAAATCTGCTATAATTCTAGTTGATTTCAAATGTTTCAATTGAAAAATATCAAAATCTTTTATAATTCTAAATGATTACACAATTAACAATTTGAAAAATAACAAAATCTACTAAAATTCAACTTGATTTCAACATTTTCAATTGAAAAATAATAAAATCTGATATTAATATATTTTATTTCCATATTTTAAATTGGAAAATATCAAAATCTGATATAATTCTACTTTAATCCATATTTTCCATTGAAAAACGATATAATCTGCTATTGTTCTACTTTATTTCAATATTTTCAATTGAAAAATAATAAAATGTGCAATTACACAATTAAATTTCATCATCTTTGATAGAAAATTCAAAATCTGCTGTATTTTCATTTGATTTAATCATTTTCAATTGAAAAATTACAAAATGAACTATAATTCCATTTTATTTCAACATTTAGAATTGAAAAATAATGAAATGTATAATTCCATTTGATGTTATTTAATTTCTCCAGTGTTAACTTTTGAATTTCTAAAAGTCTTTCCTCTTGCCGTTCTTGATATTTTTGCTGTCTTTCATCTTGCTTTTCTTGATATTTTTGCTGTCTTTCATCTTGCTTTTCTTGATATTTTTGCTGTGCTATCTGTTGTTCCCTTATTAATAAGGCAAACTGTGATATGACTTTGGATAATTCATCCATCTTTAGCTGATAGTGTTCATGCAACAAAGAATATACTTTTAATTTGTGTATCCACGGATATAATATAAGCTGACCAGAAAAATCGAAACAACTTACGACTTTTTTATTTTATGTCTTGCTTTTACATTCAAGCCCGTGATAATCAACTTCGGTATTTTTTTTTTTTTTTTGTGAACAGAGACCGTCGGACTTTTTTTTTCGTTTTCGACTTCTGTTCGCGTATTTCAATGAAAAAACTTCTGATTTTTATTATCATAGGTAAATTCGTCACTATATACTGTTGTTGAACAAACAAAAAAAAATAATTTTTTAAAAGTTCGTTACCTTTCAAAGTCGACACGGTGTATTTATGCTCCTTTTAATTCCATGCATGTTTTTGTAGTCGGCCAGTTTTTTTTTGTTTGTTTTTTTTTCACTTTTAACGGGTGTCTCGTTGTAGATAACTTTTTCAATTTAAAATCACCGTTATTCGTTTACGAGACATTTCAAATTTTTCTGAGTGAACGTTCCTTTATGCTTAGTCGTCCTTTAACGAGTTTTAAATATCCAGAAGTTCAGAATGCTTGTCGTTACGTTAAATGTTGGACTTTTAATTAATAATTTTCTCCTTCAGCTTGGGTTCTTCAATGACTTGTCCCAATTGTTGAAGGCTCTCAATTATTAATTCTTTTTTTTCGTATGGTTCTTTCTACCTCGTCGCCATTGTTGAAACTTGACTAATGCATGGAATAATAATGCAACACAAAATGTACTTAGAACAAAATGTATTGAAACAAGAAAGTGTACACAATATTTACATATAGTCTTTTGTATATTCCGGGGAAGACCGTTCATGGAAAATGTCTTGACAGAGTCGCAGTCGGGCAGAGTCTCTGGTTGAATCTCTTGATTCGTTCCCCTCTCTTCCGGTACCAACCATATTTATATGGTCGGTACTCCACTATGCAAATTAGGTGAATCCTACCACAACACTTATGGAGAAATTGTTAAATTAGTCATATTTACATCACATTTATGCTTTTTTATAGAGAAATTGTTAAATAAGTCATATTTACATCACATTCATGCTTTTTTATGGATAAATTGTTCAAATAGTCATATTTTCATTACTTTTCTGCTAGTTCATGGAGAAATTGTTAAATTAGTCATATTTACATCACATTTATGCTTTTTTATTGAGAATTTGTTAAATTAGTCATATTTTCATCACATTTATGCTTTTTCATGGAGAGATTGTTAAATTAGTCATATTTACATCATATTTATCTTTTTTTTATAGAGAAATTGTTAAATTACTTATCACATCACATTTATGCTTTTTTATTGAGAAATTGTTAAATTAGTATTATCACATCATATTTAAGCTTTTTTATAGAGAAATTGTTAAATTAGTCATATTTACATCACATTTATGCTTTTTAGGGAGAAATTGTTCAATTACTCATATCACATCACATTTAAGATGTTTGATAGTGAAATTGTTAACTTACTCATATCACTTCACATTTATGCTTTTTTATAGAGAATTGTTAAATTACTCATATTTTCACATTTATGCTTTTTTATGGAGAAATTGTTCAAATAATCATATCACATCACATTTCTGCTTTTTTATGGAGAAATTGTTTAATTAGTCATATTTACATCACGTTTATGCATATTCATCAAGAAATTCTTAAATTAGTCATATTTACTTCACATTTATGCTTTTTATTGAGTTGTTCAATTACTCATATCACATTATATCTATGCTTTTTTAAAGTGAAATTGTTAAATTACTCATATTACATCACATTTATGCTTTTTTATAGAGAAATTGTTAAATTAGTCATATTTACATCACATTCATGCTTTTTTATCGAGAAATTGTTCAATTACTCATATCACATCACATTTCTGCTTTTTTATAGTGAAATTGTTAAAAAAACTCATATCACATCACATTTATGCGTTTTTATAGAGAAATTGTTAATTAGTCATATTTACATCACATTTATGCGTTTTATATAGAGACATTTTTAAATTACATATTTACATTACATTCATTCCCTTTTATGGAGACATTGTCAAATTAGTCATATTTACATCACATTCATTCCCTTTTATGGAGACATTGTCAAATTAGTCATATTTACATCACATTTATGCTTTTTATGGAGAAATTGTTAAATTAGTCATTTTTACATCACATTTATTTTTTTATACAGAAATTCTTAAATAACTCATATCACAACTCATTTATACTTTTTTATAGTGAAATTGTTAAATTGCTCATATCACTTCACATTTATTCTTTTTTTATAGAGAAATTGTTAAATTACTTATATCACATTACATTTATCTTTTTTTACAGGGAAATTGTTAAATGTGTCATATTTACATCACGTTTATGCATATTCATCGAGAAATTGTTAAATTAGTCATTTTTACATCACATTTATTTTTTCATACAGAAATTGTTAAATTAGTCATATTTACATCATATTTATGCATTTTTATAGATAAATTGTTAAATTAGTCATATTTACATCACATTTAGTTTTTTTATAGAGAAATTGTTAAATTACTCATATCACATCATATTTATGCTTTTTGATAGAGGAACTGTTAAATTAGTAATATCACATCACATTTATAGCTTTTTATAGTGAAATTGTTAAATTACTCATATCACAACATATTCATGCTTTTTTATAGAGTAATTGTTAACTCAGTCATATTTTCATCACATTTATGCTTTTTTATGGAGAAATTGTTCAAATACTCATATCACATCACATTTATGCTTTTTTACATAGAAATTGTTAAAATAGTTAGGTTTACATCACATTTATGCTTTTTTAGATGGAATTTGTTAAACGAGTCATATTTACATAACATTTATCCTTTTTTTATAGAGAAATTCTTAAATTAGTCATATTTACAACACATTTATGCTATTTTATAGAGAAATTTTTAAAGTACCCATATCACATCCCATTTATTCTTTTTCATACAGAAATTGTTAAATTAGTCATATTTACATCACACTGATGCTTTTTTATGTAGGAATTGTTAAATCAGTAATATTTACATCACATTTATGCTTTTTTATACAGAAATTGTTAAATTAGTCTTATTTACATCACATTTATGCTTTTGTTACGGAGAAATTGTTAAATTACACATACCACATCATATTTACGTTTTTTAAACAGAAATTGTGAAATTAGTCATATTTTTATCACATTTATGCTTTTTGTAGAGACATTCTGAAATTAGTCATATTTACATCACATTCATACTTTTTATTGAATAATTATTAAATTACTCATATCACATCAAATTTATGCTTTTTTATACAGAAATTGTTCAATAAGTCTTATTTACATCTCATTCATGCTTTTTTATGGAGAAATTGTTAAATTACTCATATCACCTCACATTTATGCTTTTTCATGGAGAAATTGCTAAATTAGTCATATTTACATCACATTTATGCTTTTTATGGAGAAATTAAATTACTGGTATCACATCTTATTTATGCATTTTTATACAGAAATTGTTAAATTAGTCATATTTTCATCACATTGATGTTTTTTATGGAGAAATTGTTTAATTGCTCATATCACATCACATTTATGCTTTTTATACAGACTTTGTTGAATTAGTCGTATTTACATCACATTTGTACTTTTTTTAGGGAGAAATTGTTAAATTACACATATCACATCACATTTATTTTTTCTTATGGAGAAATTGTGAAATTATTCATATTTACATCACATTTATTCTTTGTTACGAAGAAATTGTTAAATTACTCATATCACATCATATTTACATTTTTAAAATAGAAATTAGTCATATTTACATCATATTAATGCTTTTTTGTAGAGAAATTGTTAAATTAGTCATATTTACATCACATTTATGCTTTTTTTATGGAGAAATTGTTAAATTACTCATATCACGTCACATTTATGCTTTTTTATACAGAAATTGTTAAATTAGTCATATTTACATCACATTGATTCTTTTTTATGGGGAAATTGTTAAATTTGTCAGATTTACATCACATTGATGCTTTTTTATGGAGAAATTGTTAAATTACGCATATCATATTACTCATATTTACGTTTTTTAAACAGAAATTGTAAAATTAGTCATATTTCTATCACATTTATGCTTTTTGTAGAGAAATTCTTAAATTAGTCATATTTACATCACCTTTATACTTTTTTATAGAGAAATTGTTTAATTCCTCATATCACATCAAATTTATGCTTTTTTGTACAGAAATATTTCAATTAGTCTTATTTACATCTCAATCATGCTTTTTTATTGAGAAATTCTTAAATTAGTCATATTTGCATCATATTTATGCTTTTTGTATACAGAAATTGTTAAATTGTCATATTTACATCGCATTTATGCTTTTCTATGGAGAAATTGTTAAATTAGTCATATGTACATCACATATTTCCTTTTTTAGGGAGAAATTGATACATTACTCATATCACATCATATTTATGCCTTTTTATACAGAAATTGTTAAATTAGTCGTATTTACATCACATTTATGCTTTTTTATGGAGAAATTGTTAAATTAGTCATATTTACATCACATTTATGCTTTTTTATGGAGAAATTGTTAAATTACTCATATCACCTGACATTTATGCTTTTTTATTGAGAAATTTTTAAATTAGTCATATGTACATCATATTTATGCTTTTTTATGGAGAAATTGTTAAATTTCTCATATCACATCAAAATGCTAATTAATCATATTTACATCACGTTTATCCCTTTTTATACAAAAATTTTCAAATTCCTCATATCACGTCACATTTATGCTTTTTGATACAGAAATTGTTAAATTAGTCATATTTACATCACATTGATTCTTATTTTATGGTCAAATTATTCATGTCAAATCACATTTAACTTTTTTTACAGAAATTGTTCAATTATTCATATTCACATCACATTTATGCTTTTTGTTGTGGTAGGATCCACCTAATTTGCATAGTGGAGTACAGACTATATAAATATGGTTGATACCGGGAAGACAGAGAGGCGAATCAAGAGATTCAACTAGAGACTCTGCCCGACTGCGACTTAGACAACACATTCTCCAGGAACGGTCTTCCCAGGAATATACAAAAGACTATATGTAAATATTGTGTACACTTTCTTGTTTTAATACATTTTGTTCTAAGTACATTTTGTGTTGCATTATTATTCCATGTATTAGTGAAGTTTCAACACTTTTCTATAAAGAAATTGTTAAATTAGTTATATTTACGTCACATTAACGCTTTTTTATGGTGAAATTGTTAAATTATTCATATCACATCACATTTATGCTTTTTTATGGGAAATTGTTAAATTAGTCATATTTACATCACCTTTATACTTTTTTATAGAGAAATTATTAAATTAGTCATATTTACCTCAC
The DNA here is from genome assembly GCA_964036315.1 of Acanthosepion esculentum. Classification (NCBI taxonomy): domain Eukaryota; kingdom Metazoa; phylum Mollusca; class Cephalopoda; order Sepiida; family Sepiidae; genus Acanthosepion; species Acanthosepion esculentum. The sequence goes on from OZ038502.1 coordinate 35,525,521, forward strand.
ATTGATGCTTTTTTATAGAGAAATTGTTAAATTAGTCATGTTTACAACACATTTATGTTTTTATAGAGAAATTGTTAAATAACTCATATTTCATTACATTTATGTTTTTTTGTTAAAGAAATTTTTAAATTGTCATATTTATATCACATTTCTGCTTTTTATGGAGAAATTGCTAAAATAACGCATATTACATCACAATCTATGCTTTTCTATAGAGAAATTATTGAGAAATTGTTAAATCACTTATATCACATAACATTTATCATTTTTTATAGAGAAATTGTTAAATTAGTCTTATTTACATCATATTTAAGCTTTTTTATGGAGAAATTGTTAAATTACTCATATCACATCACATTTATGCTTTTTTATAGAGAAATCGTAAAATTAGACATATTTACATTACATTTTTTTCTTTTTTTATGGAGAAATTTTTAAATTACTCATATCACGTTACATTTATGCTTTTTATACAGAAATTATTACATTAGTCATATTTACATCACATTTTAATTGTAAAATTACTCATTTCACATCATATTTATTTTCTTATAGAGAAATTGGTAAATTAGTCATTTTTACATCACATTTATCCTTTTTATTATAGTGAAAATGTTAAATTCGTCATATTGAAATTGATAAATTAGTCATATTGAAATTGTTAAATTAGTCACATTGATGCTTTTTATGGAGAAATTGTTAAATTATTAATATCACGTCACATCCATGCTTTTTTTATACGGAAATTGTTAAATTTGTTATATTTACAATACATTTATGTTTTTTATAGAGAAATTGTTAAAGTACCCATATCACATCACATTTATGCTTTTTATGCAGATATTGTTAAATTAGTCATATTTACATCACATTTATGATTTTCCATTGAGAGATTGTTAAATTAGTGATATTTACATCACATTGATGCTTTTTTATACAGAAATTGTTAAATTAGTCATATTTTCACCACATTTATGCTTTTTTCATGGAGAAATTGTTAAATTACTTAGATTACATCACATTTATGCTTTTTTGATGGAGAAATTGTTAAATTACTCATATCAAGTTACATTTATTCTTTTTTATACAGAAAGTGTTAAAGTAGTCATATTTATATTACATTTATGCTTTTTTGTAGAGAAATTGTTAAATTACTGTTAAATTTTATACAGAAATTGTTAATTTCCTTATATTTACATCTGACTGATGCTTTTTTATTAAGAAATTGTTAAATCAGCAATATTTACATCACATTTATGCTTTTTATGGAGAATTGTTAAATTAGTCATATTTACATCACAGTTATGCTTTTTTATAGAAAAATTGTTAAATTAGTCATAATTACATCACAATGATGCTTTTTTTAGGGAGAAATTGTTAAATTACTCATATCACATTTATGTTTTTTATAGTGAAATTGCTAAATTAGTCATATTATATCACATTTATGCTTTTTTATAGAGAAATCGTTAAATTAGTAATATTTACATCACATTGATGTTTTTTTCGAAGAAATTGTTAAATTAGTCATAATTACATCTCATTTATGCTTTTTTGTAGAGAAATTGTTAAATTAGTCATATTTACATCATATTTATGCTTTTTTCATGGAGAAATTTTTAAATTACTCATATCACATCACATTTATGCTTTTTTATGGAGAAAATGTTAAATCAGTCATATTTACATCACATTTATGCTTTTTTATAGAGAAATTGTTAAATTGGTTATATCACATCACATTTATGCTTTTCTATAGAGAAATTTTTAAATAACTCATATCCCATCACATTCATCCTTTTTTATAGAGAAATTGTTAAATTGTCATATTTACATCACATTTATGATTTTTTGGGAGATATTGTTTAATTAGTCATATTTACATCACATTTATCTTTTTCCATCAAGACATTGTTAAATTACTCATATCACGTCACATTTACACTTTGTTATAGAGAAATTGTTAAATTAGCCATATTTTCATCACATTTCTGCTTTTTCATAGAGAAATTGTTAAATTAGTCATACTTACATCCCATTTATGCTTTTTTGTGGACAAATTGTCAAATGACTCATATGACATGTCATTCATCCTTTTTTATAGAGAAATTGTTAAATTGTCATATTTGCATCACATTTATGATTTTTTTTTAGATATTCTTAAATTGGTCCTATTTACATCACATTGATGCTTTTTTGTAGAAAAATTGTTAAATTACTCATATCACATCACATTTATGCTTTTTATACAGAAATTGTTAAATTAGTCAGATTTACATCACATTTATGCTTTTTGATATAGAAATCGTTAAATTAGTCATATTTCCATCACTGTTATGTTTTTTTATAGGGAAATTTTAAAATTATTCATATTTACATGACATTGATGCTTTTTTATGGAGAAATTGTTAAGTCAATCCTATTTACATCACATTGATTCATTTTTATGGAGAAATTGTTAAATTACTCATATTACGGTACATTTATGCTTTTTTATACAGAAATTGTTAAATTAGTCATATTTACATCACATTGATGCTTTTTCATGTAGAAATTGTTAAATCAGTCATATTTACATCACATTTATGCTTTTTTATAGAGAAATTGTTAAATTCGTCGTATTTACATCACATTGATGCTTTTTCTTTTTGGAGAAATTGTTAAATTATTCATATCACATCACATTTATCCTTTTTTATAGAGAAATTGTTAAATTTGTCATATTTCCATCACATTTATGCTTTTTTATAGAGAAAATGTTAAATTAGTCATATTTACATCACATTGATGATTTTTTATGGAGAAATTGTTAAAGCAATCATATTTACATCACATTTATCCTTTTTTATAGGGAAATTGTTAAATTACTCATATCACATCACATTTATGCTTTTTTATGGAGAAAATGTTAAATTACTGATATTTACATCACATTTATGCTTTTTTATGGAGAAATTGTTATATTACTCATATTACATCACATTTATGCTTTTCTATAGAGAAATTGTTAAATTAGTCATATTTACATCACATTTATTCTTTTTTATAGAGAAATTCTAAATTACTCATATCACATCACATTTATCCTTTTTCATAGAGAAATTGTTTAATTAGTCATATTTACATCACATTTATCCTTTTCCATGGAGAAATTGTTAAATTAATCATTTTACATCAAATTTATGCTTTTCTATAGAGAAATTGTTAAAATTACTCAAATTGACATCCGAATTAGGCTTTCTTATGTTTTTTTAATTTATTAATTTGAACATATTTGCAGCAAAATTATGGTTTTTTATGGCGAAATTAGCCATATTTAAATAAGATTTACGTTTTTCATTGAGAAATTCATAAATTAGTTATGTCTACATCTGATTTATGTTTTTCATGGAGAAATTGTTAAATTAATCATAATTGCATACCTTTTTTGTTTTTAATGGTGACAGTTAAATTCTTCATATGTACATCAAATATATGCTTTTTATGGAGAAATTGATAATTATTCTTATTTATATCAGACTTTTCCTTTTGTAGAAATTGTTAAATTAGTCATTTTTATATCAGTTTATATTTTCTTTTGGAAAATTATTAAATTAGTAATATTTACATCAGATTTATGTGTTCAAATGGAAAATTGTTAAATTAATCATGTTTACATCATATTTATGCTTTTTTATGGAGAATTTGTTCAATTAGTCATATTTACATCGCATTTATACATTTTTATGTTTAAATTGTTAAATTAGTGATATCTACACCAGATTTTATCGTTATTTATGGAGAAATTGTTAGTCATATTGTTGTGATCTCCTCCCTCTAAAAAGTTTTTGTTGGACTCTTCCGCCTACTGTTGTGGTCTCCTCCCTCTAAAGAGTCTATGTTAGACTCTTCTGCCTACTATTAGTTTAGTAGGGTAGAAGGCCTTGGGGAACTGTCGAACAGATCTGTTCCACCTGTGCAGGTCACTCTCTGCCTCCGGGAGAGAGGATCCCCAGACGAGGCTATGTCGAAGGGTAGAGTCTCATCTCGGGAGACAGCTACCCGACCTTGTTTTATACGGGGTCTATGAGGAAATTTTGGCCGAGAATACGGGCTCGAATTGCCCCACATTAAACTCGGCCTTGTGACACATCGTTTCCTTCGGGAAGCACCATGAACGTTACACACACACACACACACGTACGTACGAACATTCATTCACGCATAATTTGAAACACAATCTCTCTACTTTAATTTGTTACATACACATATGCCTTTGTCATTTGTAACTCTTTTTGTTTGTTAATACAATTTTATTCGTTTGTACATATATATCAGTTCTTGTTGTTTTCTTCACATTTTCCTTTTACATTTCTTTATAGTGGATTCAATCTCCGAGTCCGCCATGTTTGGTTGTGGGCCATTTCAGGAGACACACGTGTTCATCCCGCAACGCAACACTGGTATCACAATTCTTCGTACATAAGTACATTGTCACATATTGAAAATTAATTTATTGCAGTAATATTTTTTTCTTTAAATCTCAGTTGTTTCTTCATTTTCATTATAAAGTCGTCTTTTTCCGCCTTAACTCTTATTTCCACTAATGCTACGGGCAGTTCTTTCGCTGTATTATATAATACAGCCTTAATTTTATTTTCATCCCTTATGGCTGCAATTACTGTATCTTCTAGTGGTTCGCAGAATTTTGGTATTAATTTAGACAGTTCGTCCGTATGACTCACTTTTTTTTATGGTAAAACCTCCATTTTATAATTGTAGTTTAACAAGATAATGCTCGAGAGCTACAGTTTATTTGTGTATGCGTGGGAACACCATTTTTGACCAACATTGGACAACAATGGACGATGATCTATCTGTAGTGTGAAATGTCTACCATGAATAAACTTTTGAAAATTTTGTAGTAAATATGATAGCCAATTCCTTGCCTCCTTTTCAATCTAGGTGTAGTTTTTTTCAGCTGCTATTAACGATCTTGAAGCATGAAATATTGGTTTAGCTTTTCCGTCCTCATATTTGTGTAGTATCACCGTTCCAATACCCGACTCACTTGCATCTGCTGCAACCACAATCTCTAATTTAAGGTCTTTCGACATTTATCTGACCAATCCAATTTAACGTCTTTCTTTAACAATTTATTCAAGGATGTTGCTAATTTATGCATGTTTGGTATAAACACATGATAGTAATTAGCTATCCCTAAAAATGTTTGTAACTTTGATACATTTTTGGGGGCGAGCATGTCTCTTATTGCACTCTTCCGTTCTTGTCGATAATTTGTCCTAGGTATTTCTCTCTATCCATGAATAGTTCACACTTTTCTTCACTGATGTTAAAACCGTAGTCTTTAATTCTTTCAAAATCTTTTTTCACATCTTCCGTATGCTGGTTTCGGGTTTCACTTTTAAGAAGTTTATCATCTAAATATGCTTGTGCACAATCCAAACCGGCAAGCATTGTATCCATAATCTGTTGGAATATGATTGATGCTACCTTTATACTAAAAGGAAGTCGTTTAAATTTGTAGTTATTTATGAGTGTTAATTCTTAAAAGTTTAGAATATGCTTCGTCTACTTGTACTTGTAGGTAAGCATCCGAAAGATCCAATTTAGAAAAAAAATTACCACCATTTGGCAAAAATTTCCTCCGTGCTGATGCGTAAAGAACATGATCAATTAGGAAGAAGTGAATTTCTCGCCCTATAGAATCCCTTCTGACGTGTCGCCCATATTACAACTCTCATAATACCTAGCAAGCAAAAGAACACATAGTGTTCAGCCTTCGTCATCGGCGGTACCACATTGCTACAGACAGAATTGACCTCGAAGACGGAAAACGTTCCGCGCAACATGCGAACCATGAACTTGCACAACGGGACTACGAACCTGCAATGACTTCCCCATTACAGCGAATGCAGTTTGGAGATTTCTCCAAACCCGCCGAACAAAGTTTTTGCCGACCCATAGGGCCCCACGAATCACCAGCCAGATAAGTGATGCATCATTATTAGTGAGGCATCACCCGGGCGCTCGAGGCCATATTGAGCGAGCCTCCTGCTTCGTAAGACCGATCTCGTCAATCAGATCATCTCGTAAGGATTCCTTAACTAACACCTGATGTAATGCCTTTCGAGACAACGCCTGGACTTTGGAGAGGCCATCCGACGCCCGAAAGAGGTGTTTCAGAGCAAGACGACATTCTCGATAGAAAGGGGCACTCGCCTCGAGGTAAACGGCGGACCTCCACAAGTGCAAACTTCTCAGGGATGGGAAATTCTTACGGGCGTCTTCCTTCCAGAATTCGCCCACCTTATCCAAATCGCGACACATTCGATCTAGGAACGTGGTGCGAAGCGTATGTTGAAGAGTCTCAACGCTAGGCATGCCCAGACTGCCTACAGAAGGGTGGAAGTAACAGATCTCGCGAGCTACCTAAGCGGACTTACCTCCTCACAAGAAGGAGAACAAGAGCCTTACTTATGAAATTAGTATGGTAGACGGAAGTGGAAGTAGAGTCAGTAAAGAAGAATCGGGTAGATGTGCGAGGCACATGCTTCCGCCCTCCCCTTTAAGGGAAGATTCCTCCGGAACCACAGTCGAATTGCGACCTTGGCTTTCTCCTGCGCCTCCGATCAATTTATTTTCAAGAAAAGATCGGGACCGAACCAGACGCCGAGTATCTTGACAGGCCCGTCCATCCAGCGAAAGGTCCAAGAAGAGAAACTTCCTTCCACGCACCCAACCGCAAGCCAACAGACTTATCACGGTTGATCTTGGCTCCTGACACCGTCTCATACCCTCTGATTTCTTTATTGACTTTCTCAATCTCGGCTCTGCTCGACACAAGAAGCGAAACGTCATCAGCATAGGCGGAATACCTGGCCGAGGTGGTAGCACCAGGTAGGGAAATTCTGCGTAGGACCGGATTCATTTTTAACTTGAGAAGGAAAAGTTCCAACGCAACGGTGAATTGAGCAAGACAATACGAAAGGATTCGATCGAACCCCATTCACTTCCACCGACGCATTGGAAGATCCATACAAAAGTCGGATCCAAGTGCGAAAGTACAGCCCAAAGACAGCCACCGAAAGGACAGCCTCTAGTAATCGATGGTCCACCCTATCGAAAGCCTTGAACTGATCTAAATTGATCAGCGCGGCTTCACTGCCAACTTGATCGATGATCAAGCGTACCATATGAAGGTTGTCCTGAATAGTCCTGCCCTTCACAGCACGTCTGTTCGGGGCTAATCAGACTCGAGAGGACAGACTGCAAACGGTTGGCTAAGATCTTGGCTAAAATCTTTAACTCTGTATTTAACATCGTTAAAGGCCGAAAGTTACCTATCTCTTTCCTAACGTTTTTGTCCTTGCGAAACAACTTGATCACACTCCTGGTGAATTGTTGAGGTATAGACCCCTACTTTAACCCAGTTGTTGAAAATCAGTGCCAGCAAAGGGACGAAAACGGGCGACTGCTTCAGGTACAGTTCGTAAGGTAGACCATCTAATCCCGGAGATTTATCCAGGCCAACCTGCTTCAGCGCTTCCAAATTTCCGAGTGATGAGACCCTCGCACCCAGCCACTTCAGCTGCCTCCAGGCAGGGAAAGTCGGCTAAATAGACCTCGAACGGGCTCCCTGGTAAATAGATCCTGAATGTAGTCTTGAAAATCCTCACATATGTCCGCGTTTGTAGTCATGGTTCGATTATCCGGCAATGTGACGCACGCGAGATGTCGCTGAGATGCATTCCGAACCTCCTCTGCACACAATTCAGCGACCATATTCGTTGCTTCAGAAGACATTCTTTTTAACCTAGCCCTAACTACCAGAGCTCTTCTTGATAAGCAAGGAGGCCAACTCTGACTTAGCAAAAATTACGTCCCCACTATCACGGGATTTTACTGCCCGTTCAACTTTTTGCTCACATGCCGTTTGCGCCACTAATCTATCTAGATTGAGTCGACGACTATATTCAGCAGCAAACGACCTAATTTTGGATTTTAATTTATCCCACCATATATTCCCAACCACAGCCCCATCAGTTCCCGCTGTAGCATTAATATTAGCTGGTCCCCGAAATCTTTCTCACTAAATAACGAGGAGTTCAATTTCCAGTAGCCAGCCAGCTTAACCTTAGGCTTATCTAAGTTTACAGGAACTCGGACGAGCCTATGATCCTAATAAACTATATAATAGAAGCTTGGACACCCTAAGAGCTCTACATCGACTCTCCTAATTAAGACTCGGTCGATGTAGCTAGAACGAACATTCGTAGCCAAGCCGCCGCTATTTGTCCAAGTCCACACTACTTCCCGAGGGTGTTTATTACGGCACTTATCGACAAGATCAAACTTATAGATAAAGTCCCGAAATGGTTTCACGTCTCGGTTGTTAGCACCCGATCTTATCCCAATCGCCTGCTAAAACTAACCGGCGAGATGTCGTCAAAAACGGCCGATCTGCCGAAACAAATCAGGGCGCTCAGAATGATCATTGGGTGCATAAACCCCAATGAGACGAAGAGTCTTATCCTTTATAGTAACATCCAGCACACAAAGCTCTCCCGCCGGATCTGAGGGCAAGACCACAAACTGCGTTCAAAGACTTGCTTACCAGCCAAGAAATTCATCTCGAGCGACCATCAAAACATGCTGAATAGAGGGAAAAGCCCTTATCCAGAATGTCCTCATAATCACGAGTTGAAAAACGGGTCTCCTGCACACAACAAATATTCACACCGAAACGCTGAAGGTCACGAGAGAACCTCGCCCTGTGAATCTCTGGCCTCAGGCCCCGGGCATTCACACTAGCTATTTAGTGCCATTATCAGACTGATTATGGTTGCTCTTCTGCAGTGAACTTCACCGGGGTGAGGACACCGACGGCCTGTCCCATTGATCATGTTCCCATCTCAGTATATGGTACTATCACGAGAAAGGCCACCAATAGTCTAGGGAAATGTTAGTTTTCAGGCTCTATAAAGGGAAGGGTGAATAAAAATTATTGACCTCCCAAGCAAAACTATTTTATTTTTTGAATTGGATTCGTTGAAAAACGCTAATGGGGGGAAAATCCCAAACTCATTGTTGGCTTCATCTACCATGTCCCAAATCTGTTGTTCTCCCTGTTATAAGTCTTTCGGCCTTGGGGAAATTTCTCGGATCCTCGATTACCATTTAGAGATTTGAAGTTGATAATGAATTTCAGATCTTTAATCTCCCTACATTGCGATAATGCCTTCTCTTCTTGATCTTTTGAAACCCGACACACGTCTTCCCCTGTGTTATAAATGGGATTATGCTTTTCTTTTTCTTTTTTTTTTTTTTTGCTTGTAGCTTCTGTCGATTCAGTTTATGGACTTTGCAGTTTAGAATTCTCAGACTTTTTAGATGTGCCGGTGGGAATTTCGACAGGGGATGGCTTAGGAGTACTGGGGGTACTGGAAGTGATGGGATGGTCCTTGGATAGTTATTTGGGAATGGGGGCCTTTTTAAGTTTGTCATTTTAGAGGAAATGGGAGATAGGCATCTCAGGACCCGAGGACGAACCATGAAGTGTTGTTTTGTGAATGGAGAAGACGGTGCCGAACAAGAGCTTCTTTCAGTTTTTGTAACTTTTCCGCTTTCTCGAATGATGGCTCATATTTTAATTTCTGTTGCCTAAGTTGATTTGAGTAGCTGGTCGGGGAATCACCCTTAGAACTGGTAGAAGGAGTGGGACTGCCTGGATCTTCCCTCTATCCCTGCCAACGATATACCATTACCCATTTTCTTTCTCCGCAACCGCACAAGCGGCGGGCAAAAGCTTTTCGGGGAATGGGGGCCGTGAGACGGGACCAACTTGGGGTTTCACCACACCGGTCCTGGTCGTTGGTATGCTCATTACAAGCGAGACAGGAACAGACTCAGCCATTGGGGGGTTTGGGTCAGCGTAGGCCAGAACTCCAGTGGCCTCCTTCTCTGGGCGGGAAGAAGAGAGGTGACCAGTCTCTACGCACGTCCAGCAAGTTGGTCTGTGACGATAATAGAGATTTTCTGGCCCTCTACATCTTGGCAATTGGGGATAGAGACGATTATCTCGAAGCTCCATCCCCCAGTCAATTCGTCAGAGAGAGCTCTGTCCGAATTGGCACAGATAAGTGACCAAATGCTCCCCGACGACCTGAGGAGAGACCTCATATACTGAAACGTTGGTCCTATGCCTGACCTGATATTTTGCCCTCGAAATAAGGTGTTTGGTTATAAGGTCTCGACTTCTAGCCGCATCGCAGTCGGCAGGCGTGGGTAGCAGCACGTCCCACATGAAAAACCCTTTTTCTTTAATGACTCTCTGCGGTTTAACCCTCAGGGACGTCAACGGTGTCTTTTGTGGAGCAAAAGATTTTTTCGCGAACGCTTGTCCACCACAAAGACTGTCACAATTCTTCTTCCAACTTTCTGTAGTTCCTCGGTATTGGTCAAGAGCCCATCTTCTATGACATAATGAGCGTAGCTCTTGGCTTTCTCCAAGAACACCGTAATGTTGATTATGCATTTTGGTGGGGACTTTCAGCAAGACCGCTTTTTTTCGAAAAAACACAAAATTTTTACAAAGTAGAACTTTTTTCCTTTTCTTTAAATAAAACAAAAATTAAAGATAGAAATTAAACAAACTTATAACTTATAAAAGTGAAAAAATATAAATACAGAAAAAAAGAATTTTATGCGCAATAATCAAAACACACAAATCCTTCAAAATAAAGAAAGAAATGAAGAAAAAATAACAAATTTAACAAGACAAAAAATTTTGGTTCAAATCAAAAACGGTTTGATGTGTAAAAAATTTGTTTACAAAAACACGTGACATATAAATGTAAATAAAGGTCTTTTTTAAAATACAACAGAAAAAAGAAAAGAAGGAAATAAAATACGTGAAAAAGTTTTACGATTAAACAAAAATGGCCAATGCTGCAAAAAAAAGTCTTGATAAGAAAAATAAAAAACTACAAATTAAACAATGGAAAGATATACAGGGAAAAACATGGAAGTTATAAGAACTATTTAAACAGATAAATGAGGTAACACGTTAAACTATAAAAAGATAAACAAAAGTTATTAAAAGGAAAACATAAAAAAGTTCAATATAACTAGAAAAGATAAAGTAAATCAAGAGGCCCAATAAAAAAATAGGTGCAAAACAAAGATAAAATAAGAACTGGAGGAGTTTGAAAGAAAAACTGAAAAGGAAAAATAAAATTTTAGTCACAAATAATCAACAAATGTAACATAAGAAAATTAATTTTTTAAAACTTAACGCAAACTTCAGATTAAAAAAAAATTCAAGATTGGAGCAGCAAATATAAATCAGGGGCTAAGCACTGGTCAAACTAATTGGTGAAAAGACAACTCCCACCACGACTCAAAATGATGTTCTTCGTACACAGACTCAAAGTTGTCACTCAATAATTCCATGTTTCATTTAATCCCTTTATTTATTCGTGATACATGAATTATGTCACAAAGCCTAAGGGGAAAAAACCTATTCGTTCATTACAATTTTTCCATTCACCACAAGAACCTATCCATCACCACTCAAATCCGCTTACATCACAATACCGCATATTCACACAGGACCTAAAAAACATCCCATGCCATAAAAACTTGAACAAAAAATATTTCATGAAATGATGGGGAGAGGATGAACCCAATAAATAAACTAAAGATGTAACAAAAATAAACTAAAACAAAAGTTAGTAGGAACCGTCCACCCCTCAAAATAAGAGTGGCCGCTTGTCTTCAGACAAAATCAAGAAACTCACTCACTATCGGAGAAGGAAGGATAAAAAAAATATGCAAACCAAAACATACTGGGGAGGTTGGGAATCTCTACTTTGATCATAACAAAAAGGAGAAGCTGGGTAACAGGCCAGGAACGATGCTCACTCACATTAATTAAGTACACAAAGAGAGTTTAACAACCAAGTGAAGGTTTCACAGGAAACCGCCTTGTTATGACAAAGAGGACTTTAAAAAGAAACTCAAGCATAGCCCCTTTCACATGAACCAAGCGTATGCGAGATCGATTAGTACAGTTTATCGAGAGCGATACGAACTGTCAACTTGCCAACAAGGCGTGTGAAGCCGTTTCTTCTAAACCAAGGTCGCACTAGTGACAGTCGGGAAAATCTGCCTCGCCCCATCTGAAGGCCATGTCATTGAAAGATAGTACATTCCGAATCAATCGCCAGGTATGCGAAAACTCAGGGTTACTGAGGTAATTCGCTGCTGGCGCCCAAGACCAGAACGAGAGCAACTCGGCCAGCGACAAGCCGAATGCCCACAGAGAGAATCCTTCACGACCTCTTCCACTAATTCATGATACAAGACCTTTCGATGTCGTGAAAGGTCACTGGAACGAGGAAAGACCCTCAAGGCCGCTCGACACTCGTTGAGGAAAGTCGACATGTCCCTGGACCTACGACGGCGCTTAGCCCAGGAAATGGGAGGAGTGACAGTAAGGCTAGGTAAGGCGTCTCCAAAATCGAATCCTCTGTCAAAAAGCCGGCATAGGAAAGCCAACCTCGAGGGATGTCAATGACTCACCAAGTGTAGAAATCCTAGTCCCCCATGACACAGACACTCTTTTCATAGGCTTCTTTACGGACTCTGTGCTTGCGCCCACCTCACAAGAGGGTGGACAACAAACGCTCAATCGCCTTCCTTTGGTCCTTACAAAGAGGAAGTACGTCTAACCGGTAAAGGTTGAGAGAAAAGACAAAAATGGCACACAGCCCTACCCTTCAAGGACAAGCTCCTACGGAGCCCAGACCGGACAGATATTCACATCAGATTTATGCCTTTTCATGTCAAAATTGTAAAATGAGTCATATTTAGATCTGATTTATATTTTTTTTATTGAGAGATTGTAAAATTAGTCATATTTTAGATCAGATTTAAGGGTTTTTTTATTGAAGAATTGTATAACTAGTCATATCTACATCAGATTTATGCTTTTTTTATTGAGAAATTGTGAAATCAGTTATATTTGCTTCAGATTTATGCTTTTTCATTGAGAAATAAAATTAGTCATACTTGCAACAAGTTTTTATTATGAAATTGTAAATTTAGTAATATTTAAAACAGATTTATACTTTTTGAAAAATTATAAAATAAGCCATATTTATTTTTTTAGATAAATCATATTTATGTTTTTTATTCTGAAATTGTAAAATTAGTGATATGTACAACAAATATTTTTTTCACAAATTATAAAATCAAATATATTCACATCATATTTATGCTTTTTATTTAGAAATTTTAAAATTAGTCATATTGAGATCAGAGTTATTCTTTTTAATGAGAAATTATAAAATCAGTCATACTTGCATCAGATTTATTGATTTTAATCCCAAATTTTAAAATAGGTGATAGTTTTATACTTTTTTGACAAATTATAAAATCAAATGTATTTACATCATATTTATGCTTTTTATTGAGAAATTGTAAAATTATTCATATTTATATCAGATTTATGCAACTGTATTCAAAAATTATAAAATTAGTCAAATTCAGAAATATTCTTTTTTATTTAGAAAATGTCAAATTAGTCGTATTTGCATCAGATGTATGCTTTTCATTGAGAAATTTTAAAATTAGTCATACTTGCATCAGAGGTATAGTTTGTTTAAACCAAAATTGTAAAATTAGTTATATTTATTCAGAAATTATAAAATTAGTGAAATTTAAATTATAAAATCTGACATATTTACATCATATTTATGCTTTTTCATGGAGAAATTTTAAAATTAGTCATATTTTTATCAGATTTATGTTTTTAATACAAAATTGTAAAATTAGTGATATTTAAAACAGATTTATATTTTTTATTGAGAAATTATAAAATCAGACATATTTACATCATATTGAGAATTTTTAAAATTATCTTATTTAAATCAGATTTATGCTTTTATTGAGAAATTGTAAAACTATTCATAATTACATCCCATTCATGCTTTTCATTAAGAAATTGTAAATTAGTCATCTTTAAATAAGATGTTTGCTTTTATATTGTGAAATTATAAAACCAGTCATATTTGTATCAGATGTATGCTTTTAATTGAGAAATTTTAAAATTAGTCATACTTCTATCAGATTTATGTTTTTTTTATTCTGAAATAGTTAAATTATTACAACAGATTTATACTTTTTCACAAATTATAAATTCAGATTTACATCATATTTATGTATTTTAGTCACATTTAGATTATATTTATGCCTTTTTATTGAAAAATTGTACATATCTCCATGATATTTATCCTTTGTTATTAAGAATTATAAAATCATATTTGCTCAGTTGTATACTTTTCATTAAGAAATATTACAATTATTCATACTTCCATCAGAATTATAGTTTTTATTGAGAAATTGTAAAACTAGTCATATTTAAATCAGATATTTTCTTTTTTATTGAGAAATTATAAAATCAATCATATTTGCAGCAGATGTCTGCTTTTCATTCATAAATTCTAAAATTAGTCATACTGGCATCAGATTCAATTTTTTAAAATACAAATTGTAAACTTAGTGATATTTACATTAGATTTATACTTTTTTATTGAGAAATTTTAGACTTATTTACATTATATTTATGCTTTTCTCTAGAGAAATTGTAAAATTAGTCATTTAAATCAGGTTTATGCTTTTTTATTGAGAAATTATAAAATCAGTCATATTTGTATCTGATGTGTGCTTTACATTCAGAAATTTTAAAATTAGTTGTGTTTAGATCAGATTTATGCGTTTTTTATTTTAGAAATTGGAAAATTAGTAATATTTGCATCAGATGTATTCTATTCATTGAGAAATTTTATAATTAATCGTACATGCATCAGATTTATGGTTTTTAAACCAATATTGCAAAATTAGTGATATTTACAGCAGTTTTATACTTTTTTTATTGAGGAATTGTAAAATTTGACATATTTACATCATAATTTTGCTTTCTTATAGAAATTGTAAAATTATTCATATTTAGATCAAAGTTATGCATTTTTGTTGAGACAGTCTAAAGCTAAACATATTTACATCAGATTAATACTTTTCTGTTTTGAAAATGTAAAATTAATTATATTTGGATCAGACTTCTGTGTTTTTATTTGAGAAATTGTAAAATTAGTCATATTTAAATCAGATTTATCCTTTCTTTATTGAAAAATTATAAAATGAGTCAAAATTGCAACCAATTTATGATTTTTCAAGCAAAATTATAAAATTAGTGATATTTACAACTAATTTATACTTCTTATTGTGAAATTACAAAATCATTAATATTTACATCCTATTTATGCTTTTTTATTGAGAAATTGTAAAACTCTTCATATTTACATGAGATTCATTCTTTTCTTTTGAGAAATTTGAAATGTGTCATATGAAGATCAGATTTATGTTTTTCACTAAGAAGTTGTATAATTAGTCATATTTGCATCAGATTTATACTTTTTTGTTGAGAAATTATGAAATCAGGCATAACACCATCATATTTATCCTTTGTTATTAAGAAATTATAAAATTAATAATACTTTAGAACAGATTTATGCATTTTTGTTAATAAATTGTAAAACTGCACATATTTACATCAGATTCGTGCTTTTCTATTGAGAAATTTTAAAATTAGTCATATTTACATCAATTCCAGAATAAAAAAAATTAAATCTTACAATTTCTCAATAAAAAAAACAAAAATTATGCAGGTGTAACTAATTCTAGGATTTATCATTAAAAAAGAATAAATCGAAGGTTTATGGTTGATTTTACAATTTTTTATAAGCTTAGATTGGATGTAAATATGACTGGCTTTACATTTTCTTACTAAAAAAGAAAAAGATCTGTGGTGAATATTTCTGATTTTACAATTTCTCAATAAAAACACATAAACCATAAAATCTGATGAAAATATAACTAATTTAATAATTTCTTACTACAAAAGAAAAAATCTGATGCCAATATAACTGATTTTTTACTGATAAATTTTAAATTCAGTTTTATGTACATGAGACTGAATCTTTTTGATTTAAAAATTGTAAAGTCGGTTATATTAACATATGTTTTCTTTTTTATGAGAAATTGTTAAATTAGTTATATTTACATCAGATTTAATCTTTTTCATTCTGAAATTGTAAAATCTGTTATATTTACATCAACTATATGCTTTTCGATTTAGAAATTTTAAAATCACTCATATTTACATCACATTTATGAATTTCTATATTTTTTCAGATTTAGTCATTGTAGTGAGAAATTGTAAAATCAATCATATCTACATTAGTTTTATGCAATTTTATAGAGAAATTGCAAAATCAGTCATATGTACATGAGACTTTGTTTTTTTTATTGAGAAATTTTAAAATGAATCATATCTACATTGGATTTATTCATTTTTTATTGAGATATTGTTAAACTAGTTATATTTACCATCAAATTTATGCTTTTTTTGTTGAGAAGTTTTAATGTCTGTCATTTTTACATAAGATTTATGCATTTTTTAAGAAATTGGAACATAAGTCATTTACATCAGATTTATACTTTTTTTTGATAAATTGTAAATCAGTCCCCAAAACAGTTTAGTCAATTTCTTCAAGCCATCTCTGTTTAAAAATACACTTTAAAATTAAAAGCAATTTCACTCTTTCTCTCAGTTTGTATATAGTTCCATTCTTTAACACTTTTCATCTTGTTCCAAGTTATGATTTAATTTTAGCCCTTTACTTTCTCTTTGCCAGTGTCACAATGATATTGCATCAGATTTATGCTTTTTCTTGAGAGTTTGTAAAATCAGTGACATTTATATCAGATTCAAAAGGCTTTCATTGAGAAATTGTAAAATCAGTCATATTCAGATACTGGAGAAATTTACAACAGATTCATACTTTTTTTACAAATTATAAAATCAGATACATTTATATATTTTTGCTTTTTTATTGAGAAATTGTAAAATTAGTCATATGTAGATCAGATTTATGCTTTTTTATTGAAAAATTATAAAATATGTCATATGTATGCTTTTCATTGTAAAATCTTAAAATTAGTCATACTTATATCAGATTTATCCTTTTTATTGAGAAATTGAAAATCAGTCATATTACATCAAATTATGAATTTTTAGTGAGAAATGATAAAATCAGTCATATTTAAATAAAATTTATGCTTTTTTAATGTGAAATTATAAAATCAGTCATATTTCCATCAGATTTATGCAATTTTATTGAGAAATTGTAAAATCAATGCTATTTACATAGCATTTATGATTTTTCATTGTCAAATTGTAAAATCAGTTATATTTACATCAGATTTAAACATTTTTATTAAGAAATTGTAAAATTAGTCATATTTGCATCAGATTCATGCTTTTTTTGTTGTGAAATTATAAAATCCCTTATATTTTCATGAAATTCATGTTTTTTAATTAGAAAATTAGTAAAGTCAGTCATATTTATGTCTGGTTTATACGTTTTCATTGAGAAATTATAAAATTAGTCATACTTACATCAGATTTATGATTTTTACTGACAAATTGTAAAATCAGTGACATTTACACCAAAATCATAATTTTTATATTGAGAAATAGTAAAATCAGTCATCATTGCATCAAATGTATACTTTTCGTTGAGAAGTATTGCAATTAGTCATACTTGCATTAAATTTATGGTTTTTGTTCAGTAATTATAAAATTAGTGATATTTACAACATACTTATATTTTTGCCCAGTTATAAAATAAGACATATTTGCATCATATTTATGCTTTTTTTATAGAGAAAATGTAAAATTAATCATATTTAAAACAGATTTATGTTTTTTAATCAGAAATTGTAAAATCAGTTATACTTGCATAATTTAGGTTTTTTATTGAGAAATTATAAAAAAGGTTATTTTTAAATCTGATTTTTTTCTTTTTGAATGTGAATTTGTTAAATTTGTCATATTTACATCAGATTTATGCTTTTTTGCTGAATAGTTTTAGTGTCTGTCATATTTACATTAGATTTATGCATTTCTATTGACAAATTGTAAAATGAGTCATTTTTAAATCATATTTATGCTTTTTTGAGAAATTGTAAATTTATTTACATCCAATTTATGCTTTTTTACTAAGAAATTGTAAAATCTGTCATATTTACATTGGATTTATTCTATTTTATACAAAAAGCCTAAAACTGATGTAAATATAACTGACTTGAAACTTTTTCAATAAAAGTGTAAATATCATGTAAATATGACTGATTTTACAAATTTCATTAAAACAATCTGATGTAAATATGTCTGCTTTTATAATTTCTCATTAAAAAAGCATGTCTGAAGTAAATATGGCTAATTTTACAATTTCTCATTAAAAAAGAAAAATTCTGATGTAAGTATGATTGATTTTACAATTGCAAAATAAAAAAGACTAAATCTGATGTAAATATGAAGGATTTTAAAATTTATCAATAGAAAAGCATAAATCTGATGTAAAAATGATGTAAATATATCTGATTTTTAATATTCCTGAATAAAAAAAGCAATTAAATCTGCTATTAAAAATTCATGAATCTAATGTAAATATATCAGACTTTACAGTTTCCTCATAAAATAACATCAATATGAGGTAAACATAACTGATTTAACAATATATCATTAAAAAAAGAAAAAACTGATGTAAAAATGACTGGCTTTACAATTTCTAAAAAAAAGTATAAATCTGATACAAATATAACTGATTATAGAAATTTAAAATCTGTCATATTTATATCAGATTTATGCTTTTTATTGAGAATTTTTAAAGTCATATTTACATCAGATTTTTCTTTTTTAATGAGAAATTGTAAAATTAGTCATATTCACATCCAATTCATGCTTTGTTACTATGAAATTGTAAAGTCGGTCATATTTACATCAGATTTATCTTGTTTTAATGAAGAATTGCAAAATCGGTCATATTTACATCAAATTTAAATTTTTTATTGAGAAATTGTAAAGTCAGTCATATTTACAACTGAATTTAATGATTTATTGTAATATCAATTACATTTCCTTCATATTGATTCTTTTTTATTGAGAAACTGTAAAGTCTGTCAATTTATGTCTTTTATTGAGAAATTGTAAAGTGTAACCTATTTACATCAGATTTATGCATTTTTAATTGGAAATTGTAAAATCAATGATATTTACATTAAATTCATGCTTTTCCTATTGATAAATTGTCATATTTACGTTAAAGTTATTTTTTATATCAATAAATTGTAAAATCTATTATATTTGCATGATATTTATGATTTTTTATTATGAAATTCTAAATAAAATCTGTTATATTTACTTCATTTTCTTTCCATATTGAGAAATTGGAAAATTAGTCATATTTACATCATCATATTTATGCATTTATATTGTGAATTTTAAAAACTGTCATATTTACATCAACTATATTTACTTTCCATATTTACTTTTGCTATTGACAAATTGGTATTTCTTCTATATTTACTTCAGATTTATGCTTTTTCATAGAGATAAAGTTGAATCAGTTACATTTACATAAGATTTATGCTTTTTTTGCCATATAGGAAAATCTGATTTAATATTTAATGATGTTTCATTCTTTTGTCATAGAGAACTACAAAAATCAGCTATATTTAAATTTCATATTATGCTATTCTTATTGACTAATTGGTAATTCTACTATATTTAATTCAGATTGATCCTTTTCCATAAATAAATTTGAATCAGCTATATTTATATCAAGTTTATTCTTTTGTTTTGAGACAGAATCAGCTATATTTAATGAAATGTCATGATTTTTTTATAGAGATCCATGTTAATCAGCTATATTTATTTCTGTATTATACTCTTTTTATTAACACATTTGTAATTCTGCTATATTTAATTCAGATTTAGGCTTTTTCATAGAGATAATGTTGAATCTTTTTCAAACTTTATTATTTTCTCTCTGTATCATGCTTTTTTTATTGACATTCATCTTAATGCTTTTTTATTGAAAAATATCAAAATCAGCTTTATTCACATCACATTTATGCTTTTGTGGGTAAAAATAGGAAAAATCAACTGTATCTACTTTAATATATGCTTTTTCATTGATAAATTGGCAAAATTGGTAATTTTACTTTATATTTATGTTGTTAAATGAGCTATTTTTGCTTCAGATTTATGTTATTTGTGGAGCAATTATAAAATCACCTGTATTTTCTCCAGTATTATGCTTTTTTATTGATATTTTTATTAAGAAATAGGTAAATCTGTTATTTTTAATCAATATTTATGCTCTTTTATTAATATATACATAAGTATATTTCTTTCAGATTTATGCTATTTTATTTATAAATTAATAAATCTATTATTTCTACTGAAGATTTATCAATTTTCATTAATAAATTGGTAAATCAGCTATTTTTACTTTAGATTTATGCATTTTGATTGAGAAATAGGAAAATCTGTTATATCCATATATATATAAAGTTGTTGCCTCCGTCTCTCTGTTTGTCTGTTACTGAACTCTTCCTAGGGTTTTAGGGATAGACCGCCATATCCATATATATTCTGAAACTACATTACCCAGTGTACTTGGATAAATATATTTCATTTTGATCAAAGGGGGTTCTCTGAAAGGGGCACAAACCCCTCACTGAATTTTTTTTCCCTTTGATATAAATTAAATTTGAATTTGAACAAGGGAATAACTCTTAGGGTACCCAGCTAAATATATTTCATTTTGATCAAAGAGGATTCCCAGGGGACACCCACACACATGCACACACACTGAAATTTTTTTTCCCTTTGATTTAAATTAAATTTAATTTTGAACAGGGGAATGACTCCTATCCAAAATATAGAAGTAGAAGTTAGAAGATGGAGGCCACATCAGCAAAATCAAAATGAAACAATATGGACGTCAAGTTGAGCAAGAAATCAACAATCAGTGGGTAGTGCCTTACAATACATATTTGTTATGACAATTCAACTGTCATATCGATGTTGAAATCTGCTCATCAATTCATTCAATAAAATATTGCATCAAATACATATCAAAGGGGTCAGATCAAGCTGTTTTTGCACAAACCCCTACTGAAATTTGTTTCCCTTTTATTTAAATTAAATTTAAATTTGAACAAGGGAATGACACCTAACAAAAATTTAGGAGAAAACCAGAAGATGGTGGTCACATTGGTAAGATCATTAAGTAACATTGAAATGCATCATTTTTCTCCAGAAATTATAAAAATGTTTTAAAATCAATCATCATTTTCTTACAAAAAATGTGTGACAAAAAGCAAAGCATAGGTAATTAATATTTATGACTTTTAGCAAAATCAGCAATATTTACTTTAAATTTATGCTTTTTATATTGAGAAATAGAAAAATCTATTATAATTAATTAATATTTATCCTTTTTATTGAGTAATAGTAAAATCAGTTATATTTACTTCAGGTTTATATTTTTTTATTGAGAAATACCAAAATCAACTGTTTTTACTTCAGTATTAAGTTTTTTTTATTGATATATTGGTAAAATAGGAATGTTTCCTTTAGATTCATGCTTTTTATTAAGAAATAGGAAAACCTGTTATATTTAATTAATATTTATGCTTTGTTATTGAGAAATAACAAAATTTGCCTCAGATTCATTTTTTATTCAAATGTTTTATGTATTTTTTAGACCAATAGAGAAATCAGCTGCATTTGCTTTAGTATTATGCTTTTTTATTGATAAATTGATAAATCAGCATTTTTATTTGAGATCTATGCTTTTTTTTATTGAGAAATAGGAAAATCTGTTATATTTAAGTAATATTTATGCTTTTGTGTTGGGAAATAGCAAAATCAGCTATATTTACTTCAGAATTGTTTTCTTTTATTCAGAAATAGGAAAATCAACAGTATTTAATTCAGTATTATGCATTTTATTGACAAATTGGTAAATCAGCTATGTTGACCTTAGATTTATGCTTTTTATTAACAAATAGGAAAATCAGTTATATTTATTTAATATTTATGCTTTGTTAATGAGAAGCAGCACAATCTGCTATATTTACTTCAGATTTATGTCTTATTGAGAAATACCAAAATCAATTGCATTAACTTCAATATTATACTTTTTATTGATAAATTGGTAAATCTGCTATTTTTACTTTAGACTTATGCATTTTTATCAAGAAAAAGGAAAATCTGTTATATTTAATTAAAATGTATGCTTTTTTTATTGAGAAATAGCAAAATCAGTTATATTTGCCTGAGATTCATGCTTTTTTTATTGAAATGTTTAAAAAGCAAAGTCTGAAGTAAAGCTGATTTTGCTATTCACAATAAAAATCGTCATACTGAAGTAAATATAGTTGATTTTTCAATAAAAAAAAACATAAATCATATTTAAATATAGCTGATATACCCCTTTCTCTATAAAGAAACATAAAACTGAACTAAATGCTGCTGATTTACCAATTTATCAATAAAAAAGCATTGTAGCCCTAAATCAATCCTGGTCAATGGCAACCAATAATATAATCTACACCTCTTCATTGGTCCTCAAGCTTCTTCAGACCATCTAGCTGACTCCTCACTCATTAACACATGACTGGTTTGTGAATGGTTTTGTGATGATAGGCATGGTTCCACTCGACTTGGCTGGTGTTTGTCTGTTCACGACCATTCACTCCTCTACCATGTTGTGTTTTTGATCTGAGAGAACGAGAAGATTGCTGATGGAGCAAACTGAAGTTAAGATGGGTGCTACACAAAAAAAAGGAATTCTTTGGAATAAAGAATTAACTCAGGTTAAAAATGTAACAATGATTTCGTTTATATACGATTTGCTGTATACAGGGGTTCTAACACTTCGCACATTATTATAATCAAATGACACTTGGATCCCTTTTGGAGTCTGCAGCTTGTGTTCGTAGCAACGTAAACTTCTAAGTTCTAGTCTTGGTCAGTGTTGTGATGGTATAACCCAACTTCCCCATTCACGATAATGGACGGACCTATTGAGGTTTAGCATACTCTCGACTCTGTCTCTGGACTACATCCGATTATAAACTTATTATTGAAAACCTACATTCGGGATACTTTGTTTATTATATCTTGCACGAGATATAACAGCTGGCGACGAGGATTGTGGAACGAACTTCACCAAAGAAAAAAAAAATTACCAGCAAAGTTATAACTTTGCTGGCAACGTACTTACTTGGAAAAAAATAATTATATATATATATCAATTGACGCCGAATAGGATTTCAAAAGCGGAGTCACAAGGCAAAAGGAAACTTTTTGAAAAGTAAGAAAATTTTTACTGTTAAATTGTGATTTGAAAAGTATATATTGAACCGTGACTCAAATGCGAGCCGGTCTAATAATTCGTTATTCAAGTAAAAAGTACGGGTTGTAAAAATACTACGGCTGTAAATTGTCTGTTAACCGTTTAAAAAAAAAAAAAAAAAAATTTTTTTTTTTTTGTCGAATTCTGAATAAAGTCAGGATGGAGCAATTAGTCGAAATAACTAAAATGCTGTGTACAAGCTTGCAACAGCACCAAGAGTTACAACAACAGCAACAACAACAGCAACAACAACAGCACCAAGAGTTACAACAACAAATATTACAACAGCAAAAAAGTCTCGAAAAAATTCTGAAACAGTCGTCTGGAGAAAGAAAAAACGCTGTTTTTTCTGCCGAAGGAATAGCAAATTCATTATCCGAATTTATATATGAACCTGATTCGGGCATTACATTTCCAACATACTTTAAACGTTTCGAAACTATATTTACCAAGAGATGTCAACATTGGTCGGATGAGGAACGAGTAACATTAATAGTCCAGAAACTAGGGACAAACGAGAACACGAAGTACTCAAACTTGATATTGCCCAGAAAACCAGAAGAAGTTTCGTTTGAAGAAACTATAAGTATTCTGTCAAAAATATTTGACGAAAGAAATAGTGTTTCACACGCGATACAGATGTCTAAACATCGTTAAAGCAGATAACGAGGATTTTCTGGCATACGCGGGAACAGTGAACTCTCTGGTTGAACAATTCAAGTTAGAAGAAATTTCCAAAGATGTATTCAAGTGCCTAATTTTTCTTCAAGGACTAACTGATCCTAAATATAAAGAAATTAGGTCGAGAATATTAATAATGGTCGAGCAAGACTCGAACATAACATTACAAAGGGTGACCGAAGAATGCCAACGTCTCATAAACGTAAAAAGGGATAATACACAAATTGAGGAAAAAAGTGTTGCTAATGTTCGACACGTAAAAACTCAAAAAAACCCAAAAGCCAAAAAGACAGAAAAATGTGAGACGTGTGGAAAAAATAACCGTACCAAAAACACGTGTTGGTACAAAAATAAATTCTGCCAATCGTGCGGAAATAAAAATCATGCCAAAGACGTGTGTTGGTACAAAAATAAATTCTGCCAATCGTGCGGAAATAAAAACCATACCAAAGACGTGTGTTGGTACAAAAATAAATTCTGCCAATCGTGCGGAAAAAAATGGCATAAATATTCCGTTTGCCAGAAAAGGAAATTACAAGATGTAAGCCTGATATTATCAGAAAAAGAAATTCAGAACGGTAAAAATAGAAAATACGTAGACGTACGTATGGATAATCATACAATTACTTTTCTATTGGATTCTGGTTCAGACATAAGCATCATTGATGAACAAACATGGAAAAATATTGGAAGACCCAAATTATCTGAAACCAAAAAAACCGCTAGAGGGGATTCAGGAAAAAAATTAAACTTTATGGGAGAATTAAAGTGCAATATTTCGTTATGTGGCAAGACTGCAAAAACGAAAGTGTATGTAATCCAAGGGATTAATTCATGTATTTTTGGAGTAGACTGGATAGTACTTTTTGATTTGTTTGAACTCCCGATTAACTCATTTTGCAACGTAATAAACAGTGCAGAAAAACAAAAAAGTATTAAAAATGAAAAATTCATGAATGAATTAAAACAAGAATATCCCAGAGTTTTTTCTGAGGGGTTGGGTTTATGTACTAAGACGGAAGTCAAATTTGAACTCAAGGAAAATATGAAACCAATTTTTAAACCTAAGAGGAACGTTCCTTTTTCCTCCTTAGACACAACTAATAAGGAATTGGAAAGGCTAGAAAAAATTGGAGTGATATCTAAGGTTGACCATGCTGATTGGGCCTCGCCCACAGTCTACGTTAAGAAGAAAAACGGAAAAATAAGCGTGTGCGCAGATTTTTCAACAGGGTTAAACGATTGCCTTAAAAATCACAGTGTTCCACTACCTTCACCAGAAGATATTTTTTCAAAGTTGAATGGTGGTAAGATTTTTTCAAAAATTGACTTGTCTGACGCATACTTGCAGATTAAAGTGAGTGACGAATGCTCAAAATACACATAAATAGGCTTCCTTTCGGCTTAAAGGTCGCCCCAGCTTTGTTCCAACAGGTGATGGACACTATGCTGGCAGGCCTTGAGTTTGGTACCGCCTATTTAGATGATGTTCTAGTCAAAAGTAAGAATGTTCAAGAACATAAAACGCACATCAGAGCGATATTTAAAAGACTAGAAGAGTTTGGCTTTAAATTAAGCCACGAGAAGTGTAAATTCTTCATGGAAAGAATTACATACCTCGGACAGGTGATAGACAGTGAAGGCAGGAAACTGGACCCACAGAGAGCCGATGCAATTAAGAACATGCCTGCACCCGACACAGTAGCGAAACTACAATCGTTTCTGGGGTTGGCCCAATATTATGCAATCTACATACCTAAAATGTATGATTTAAGAGCCCCCTCCCTTAACGAATTGTTGAAAAAAGACAAGAAATGGTTTTGGTCGAAAGATTGCGAGACGGCTTTTCAGAAAATAAAAAAATGCCTACTCTCAGATCTCGCCTTAGCACATTATGATCCTGAGAAAGAGATCATCCTGGCAACTGACGCAAGTTTATACGGAGTGGGGGCTGCACTGCTACACAAATATGAAGATGGCACTACTAAACCGATCGCTCACGCGTCGAGGACTCTTCTTCCGGCTGAAAAAAATTATAGCCAGATCGAGAAGGATGCTTTGTCGATTGTGTTCGGGGTTAAAAAAATACCATTGCTTTTTACATGGTAGATCATTTGTACTTCAAACGGACCATAAACCGTTACTTACAATATTTGGAGGTAAAAAAGGCATTCCTACGCATACAGCTAATCGTTTACGGCGATGGGGTGTAACCCTGCTTAATAACCATTTTAGGATGGAATACGTCAAATCTAAAGAACATGGGCATGCGGATGGACTGTCAAGGCTAATCCCAAAAAAGGAAGAAATTTTAGAAGAGACGGTTATAGCAGCATTAACTGAGGAAAAAGAAATATCAGGTCTCTTGTTGAATACAGTCAGGGAATTGCCGGTAACTTTGGACCAAATAAAAAAAGAAGCGGAAAAAGATCACTATATTGTGAATTTAAAGAACCAGACGAGATGGAACAAAAAACAGAAAAAGGGAACTCAGATTTCACCTTTCTCAATTTGCGACAACACTTTGATGTACGCAGATAGAATTGTTATACCTCAATGTCTACGTACAGATATGCTGAAAGAATTTCATACCGGTCATCCTGGAATGTCTCGGATGAAATCACTCATGCGTGGTTACGTATACTGGCCAGGAATGGACAAGGATATTGAAGTTTTTGTAAGACTATGTAGAGGTTGTCAATTGGCTGCAAGGGCACCTCCGGTCAAAATGAATCCTTGGCCGAAAACGGATTTGCCGTGGGCACGTCTACATATAGACTATCCTGGACCAATTAATGGGTACTATTATTTGATATTGGTGTACTCTTTATCGAAATGGCCTGAGGTAGTCAAGTGCAAGCATCCTACATCTAGGAACACCATCAGTGCATTGGATGAAATTTGCAGTCGTTTCGTGGTTCCCAGGACATTGGTTAGCGACAATGGTACGGCGTTCACAAGTATGGAGTTTAAGAATTTCTGTACTGCCTTAGACATTGAACACATAACTACACCAGTGTGTCATCCCAGGTCGAACGGTCAAGCCGAGAAATTTGTTGACACTTTTAAACGTGCTTTACGTAAAAATCAAGGTATGGACACGGAAGAAAGAACTATTCAGAAGTTCTTAGCAATATATAGGGTAACTCCTAATGAGAACAACGATGCGAAAATGTCACCGGCGGAAATTATGTTCGCAAGGAAAATTAGATCAATTTTCGATAGATTGTTACCCTATCAAAACAAAAAAGTTGCTAAGAAAGAGGAAAAAGTCAACATAAAAAAGTACACTTCAGGAGACAAATTTTTTTTTTAATTTTCAAAGTGGTAAAAGCTATTGGATGGATGGCATAATCCAGAAAAGGATTGGTAAAGTGATCTACACGATTAAAAGTAAAAGATTTACGTGTAAAAGATACATCAATCAACGTGAAGAAAGTGAAAAAAGCGAAGAAGAAATTCCGATGGAAGTGCTATGCCATGCTTTTAACATGACACTACCTAATAGTGTATATGAACCTGTATCGCATGGACCAGCCTTACGAGCTGAAAAGCGAAAATTATCTTCGCCAAAAAAGGATCTAATTGTGACGAAGGAGCTCACGGGAAAGAAAACCAGTGGAGCGTTTTAGCCCGGATCCAAAAAGAAGACGACATTAGAAGCAGAAATTTCAGCTTCGGGGGGAGGTGTTGTGATGGTATAACCCAACTTCCCCATTCACGATAATGGACGGACTGTTTGCCGATTAAGTACGATCACAGCAGACAGTCAAGAGCAACTTCGTTTGTTAACACGTATTGAGGTTTAGCATACTCTCGACTCTGTCTCTGGACTACATCCGATTATAAACTTATTATTGAAAACCTACATTCGGGTTACTTTGTTTATTATATCTTGCACGAGATATAACAGTCAGGAAGTCTCAGTGAACAATGTGGATTCCAGTAGCAGTAATGTGGGACTCTTCAGTTTGTCCAAACCTCTAGCTTATATGGAGTCCTGTGTCTGGCAGGGGTGGGGTTGACCAGGGTTTGGGTTTGGTTATCTTCCACCCTTAGCATCACCCTTTTTCTAAAATTCAATATTCTCAGAATATGTTTACACAAGTGGTTTTCCAAATTTGGGGGTTGCCCAGCTTCTTTTGAGAGTGGTCAGAGGAATACAATTGAATCAATCTGCCCCTTTTCTTCAACTACCTCCATGTCTCATCGCACACCATCACTCCATATAGGCAGTGCTAATCTCTCTCTCTTCCTTCTCCCATCTTCTCAGCATTTAACCTCAGCCTACTCCAATGGCCGATACAATGTCCTGTGATGAATGCAAACTTTCAGAATGCATAGGTGAAAAGTGATTTTCAGTCCTTAATCTTTCGTTGTCAGCTTGTCTCACACTGTGATTTCCAAAAGCCAGGGATTTGTTTGGAGCCCATCCAGATGACCGGTTCCACTGCCAGCCAATCTCAATTGTTATGAGTGGGTAAGAAAAGGAAAGAAAAACATTCCAATCTCTTTAGTGATAAAAACAGAAGTTTATCTTTCCTCTCTTTATGTGTTTTCTCAGTCAAAATGTCACTCCAAAATAGTAATTAATTTTTCTTTATCACTTGTATCCAGAAGAATCCAAATTAATGTCAGATATAAAAATTTTCTTGATAATGTCACAGAAATTAAAATGAACAAATCTGTCAGGCTAATCTCTATCTTTGTAGGGACACTTTTCTTCTGGATGACCAATTCAAAACAGATGGTTTTTCTTGGCTGTTTTTTTTTTTTTTTTGTTGTCCAGAACAATCTTTAAATGTTATTTTGTTGACCACCCAGGTTTCTTTATTGTATATTTTTTTTATTTGGCCTCTTCAAGGATACATTAATGGTATCTTTCTCAAATGGGGAAGGACAGGTAGTCTTGGTTTTTCTTAGTGAATTCCATCTAGTTAAATTTGTGTTCAATTCTCCTTGGAACCACTTGGAAATCCCTTGAAACATGATTTTTCAATGACTTTTGTTTTTAATTTTTTTCAAGTTTCCAGTTCATCTTCCTGCGAATTTCAATGATAATCATCCAATTAGTAGACTCTTTCCTCTTCCTTCTTTCCTTCCTTTTTTATTTGATCAAACCCCTGAAATCCCAGTGTCACAGCATAATAGTGGAGCAAATTCAATTGATTTTCCTATTTGTCAAGAAAAAACACAAATATTAATTACATATAACAGATTTAACTATATCTCAGCAAAAATCATAAATCTGAAATAAATATAGCTGATTTTACTATTTCTCAATAAAAATGCATTAATCTAAAGTAAAAATATAGGATTTAGTAAATTATCAATAAAAAAGCATAAATCTGAAGTAACTATAACAGATTTTCATATTTTTCTATAAAAAAATATACCTAGAGTAAAATTAGCAGTTTGATCAATTTATAAAAATAAATTATAAAATATAATCAATAAAAAGCATAATACTGAAGTAAATACAGTTGATTTTCCTATTTTTCAACAAAAAACAAATCTGAAGTAAATTTAGCTGAATGTGTGATTTCACAATAAAAAAGGCATAAATATTACTTATATATAACAGATTTTCATATTTGTCAGTAAAAAAGTATAAATCTAAAATGAAAATAGCTGATTTACTAATAAAAATGCATAAATCCATGTAAACATAACATATTTTCCTATTTCTCAATAAAAAAAGCATAAATTTTTTTAAAATGCTGTTTTACCAATTTATCAATAAAAAACCATAATACTGAATTAATTGATCCTCCTTTAGCTTCACACAGCTTTAATACGTCTAGGAATGGAATCATACAGCTTCCTGACTTCACCCAGAGGAATTTTCACTCATTCTTCCATTAAAACCTTCTCCAGCTCTTTATGACACGATGGTGGAGGATAGCGGCTCCTAACTTGTCGCTCCAAAATGCACCACAAATGTTCAATAATATTGATATCTAGGGATTGGGGAGGCCATTCCATATGTTCTAGCTCACTTTCATGCTCTTCATACCAATTCTTAACCACTCGAGCAGTATGTATTGGAGCATTATCGTCTTGGAAGATGCAGTCACCATCAGGGAATAAAGTCTGGGGTGAATATGATTTCCCAAAATGTTCAGGTAATCTTTGCTATTGATTCTACCATGCAAGGTAACTATTGGACTGAGGTATTTCCATGATATGGCGGCCCAAAGTATCACTGATCCACCACCATGCTTCACTGTTGGAAGAAGGCAGTCAGGGTTGTAAGCTTCTTTGGGCTGCTTCCACACATAAACTTGCCCTGAAGTTGGGAAAAGAAAAAAACTGGACTTGTCTGAGAATATGACTTGCTTCCATTGGTCTGCAGACCAGGCATTGTGATCTCTGCACCACTTCAACCTCTTCTGAATGTTGTGAGTGGAAAAGAGGTTTCCTTACGGTGGCTCTTCCATGATATTCAGCCTCATGGAGCTCACGACGAACAGTTTTAGTAGAAACCTGACTATTCAGATGATTATTCAACTCAGCAGTCACTTTGGCCGCAGTAGTCCGATGATTTTTTGCCACATTGCATTTCAATGCACGTCGGTCCCTGTCAGTACGTTTGCAAGTCTGGCCCAAATTGCTACGGTTGCTAGAGGTTTTGCCCTGTATCTCGAACTGCGTCATAGTTCTTGATATGGTAGCTCTTGAAAAACCAAACAGTTCAGCAACCTTAGTGATTAAGACTCCTGCCATGCGAGCTCGAGCAATTTGCCCTTTTTTGAACTCGGAGTGGTCACGCATTTAGCTTAAATTTTACTAAATTATAAAAATAAATAAGACAAAGAGAGTAAATTAGATAAATAAACGTATTTACAATAGATATAACCTTCAAATACAAAGTTTTAGTTAAAGTTCTTAATATAATAGGTCTTTGAAATATAGGAGTGGAATTTGCACCTGTTCCAATTATTTTGTCCAACCCCTGTATCTAATTCTATTACGTATATTATATATCTAGGGTTAATACGAGGGTTAATTAATACTAATATTTTATGTCTAAGGTTAGAGCTAGTGTTAGCTATTAGATATAATTCAAACCTAGGGTTGTAACTAGGGTTAACTATTAGGCATAATTCAAACCTACATGTGATGGTGTGCAAATTAGATTGTATATAAGTGGGAAGCTTTCTAGACTCAGGAGGCAGTTAACTTTCCTTGACTACACTGTGTACATGTGAGAACTTTACATGACACAACACTAGGGTTATAACTTGGGTTTGCCATTAGGTATAATTCAAACCTTGGGTTATATTTTAAATCCAGTGTTAGTTATCAAGTGTTAGTTATTTGGTATATTTTAAAACTTCAAAATATTTCTTGACTCTTAACACTTGCATCCTTTGCATTGGCAAGGTCAGATCTCTCGACTCTTATAACTCATGTCCTTAGCATCGGCAAAGTCAGATTCAGGACTTCTCCCAACTATTAATGCTTGTACCCTCTGCATCGTCAAAATCAAATTCGTGACTTCTCCTGACTACTCATGCTCGCACTATCCTATCAATATAGTCAGATTTGTTACTTCACTAACCACACTGGGGTAACACCTCAACAACACACCACCATCACCTTGGCATAATCAACATGTACAAGGTATTTCATTGTAGCCATCACTGCAGAACAGAATAGGCCTACCAACTCCACAACAAAGCTGCCACCACAAGCAGCAACTCCAATTCCCCAAATATGCAACCTACTTGACCCACTACCATGATGCCAATCCACCAACACGTGCAAGAACATCCCATAAAACAGGCCTACCAACTTCAACACCTCAATGCCATTACCTCAGTATAACCAACAAGTACACCAAACATATCCTGTGACCTTGACAGGCACAAAAATAAGTCAACTCCCAGCTTTTCTCTTAACCCTGATCACTATCTGGAGCATATACCAGAAACAAATATGACACCAATTTTGCAATATCTGTACAACACAGTGTATATACTAACAATAAACGTTGTTCAAATTATAATTTTCATTATTCCTTTCTCTCACATCTAAATGCTTAACATAAAATCTGGTGTCAGAAACGTGCAGTGCTGGAAATGGATATAACAACTCTCATTAGCAGTGAAAGATTACCAAACTCAACAGAACCAACAAACCATTCTTTTTTTACTATCAGTCATCTCATTCCTGACTTCACTGAACTTGCCACAAGCTGCCTATGAATCAGACTGAGATCTGGGGGATCTGTTATACTCTGTTGCAATTAGATCTCTTTCTGATTCATTCTGCATGTTGACCAGATGTGAACACTACAAAGGCAGAGAACAAAATAAAAAAAGTTATTTTCTGCGCCTAGACATCATGTCCTGTTTACAAAGCAAGCTCCAGCAGTGGCCAATTACAAATGTTCCAGCTAGAAAAAGAGATGACCCTGTGGACTACCAGCCCTGCTTAAAAGCAGATATCTGAGAACAACCAGGACATTTGCAGCCTGGCTAGCATGCAGGGCGCTGCTCCTGCTGCCACTGCCACTGTCACCATCACCGCTGCCTCTCAATATCACTGCCACTCTCACTGACTGTTGCCACTCCCAGGCTTGACTGGCCACCTCGGCTGTCCAGTTTCAGATTCACGACTTCTGCCAACTCATAATGTTCGCATCCTCTGCATCGGCAAAGTCAGATTTGTGACTTCTTCCAACTACTCACACCATCATCACTCAGATTCATAGCATCACTAACCACTCTGGGACAACACCTTGGCAATCCACTGCCATTACCTTGATATAGCCAACACGTACATACAATATCTGTACTATACTAACAATAAATGTTGTTCAAATTCTAATCCTCATTATTCCTTTCTCTCACAACCAAATGCTTAATATAACATGTTAGAGTTTGGGTTAGCTATTACTAAAGCTATGGTTAACTATTTGGTATATTTCAAAACTCAGTAAGAGCTAGTGTTAGCTATTTTGTATATTTCAAGACTAGTGTTAAAGCTAGGGTTAGCTCAGGTATAATTCAAATCTAGTGTCAAAGCTAGAACTAAGTTAGCTATTAGGTGTAATTCAAACCTAGGGTTAAAGCTAAGGTTAGCTATTTGGTATAATTCAAACCTAGGGTTAGAGCTATGATAAACTATTAGATATATCAGGTCATCCCATAAGTTCTGTCCGAATTTTGAATAAAGAAAACAAATGACCAAATGTTACATTTAATTACAGATTCAATCAACAATGTATTTTCCCTGATTATCTATGACTTCCTTCCATCTATTAACAAGCTTTTACTGTAAAATTCTTTTGGCTTTGATTCAAAGAAATCACAGATCTCAGTTTTAACCTCTTCCTGTGTTACAAAAGCTGTTTCTTCCAAATGATACTGTAAGCTACGAAACAAATGGTAGTCTGAAGGAGCAAGGTCAGGAGAATAAGGTGGATGAGGATCTTCGATCTTTTGTGACGTGATTCTTGCTGTGTGTGGTCATGCATTGTCCTGATGAAACATCACCTGTTTTCGATTCACTAGATCAGGTCTTTTTTTCCTCAAAGCTTGGTTCAAACGCTCTAATTGCTGACAGTATATTTGAGCATTAATTGTTGCATTAGGTGGTAAGAATTCAAAGTGGATTATTCCCTGGCAATCCCACCAGATTGAAAGAAGAACCTTTTGCCCATGAAGTTCCCTTCTCGGCTGTGGCTGGGGTCCTTCCCCTTTACAAAGCCACTGTCTACGATGCTTAACATTTCGATAAAAGATCCATTTTTTGTCGCCTGTCACAAGTCTATCCAAAAAAGGTGAAACGAGAATGGAGATGTCAACTCGGGATTGTTTTCAGACAATTCATGAGGCACCCATTTTCCAAGTTTAGGAACTTTTCCAAGTAGTTGAAGATGACGATGAACAGTTGTATGGTTTGAACTGAGAATCACTGCCAATTCCTCAACTGATAAAGCAGGATTTTCTTCAAGGGCTGCTTCAAGAAGCTTTTCATCAAACTCAACTGGACGTTTGGTTCGATCTTCACCTTCAAAGGAGAAATCTCCACCTCTGAATTTTGCAAACCATCTTCTGCAAATCCTTTCATTCACACATTCCTCTCCATAAACTGAGTGAATGTTTCTAGCCACTTCGGCTGCTGAGTTTCCTTTCTTGAACTCATAAAGCATTATGTGCCTCAAATGATTCTTGGGTACTTCCATGTTAGCAGGGTTTTAATCAAACAAAATTTAATTTTATTGTTCTCTGAAATAAAATTTGATCAGTTTAAATGCATCTAAACATAAAAATAATGTTCAGCTCCATTAGACATTATAAAATACTCTTTAGATTTCATTAATTTTAAGAAAAAGTTAAAATTCGGACAGAACTTATGGGATGACCTAATATTTCAAAACCTATTTTTATAGTTAGGGTTTGCTGTTTGGTATATTTTAAAACCAAGGTTAGACCAAGGGCAAGCTATTAGGTATAATTCAAAACTAGGTTTAAATCTATATTTAGCTACTAGGTAAAATTCAAACCTAGGGTTAAAGTGTGGGTTCGCTATTTGATATATTTCAAAACTAAGGTTAAAGTTAGGTTTAACTATTAGGTATTTCATACCAATGTTAAAGTAAGAGTTAGCTATTAGGTATATTTCAAACTTAGAGCTACGATTAACTATTAGGTACATTTTAAAACCTATTTTTATAGCTAGGGTTAGATTTTTGGTGTATTTCAAAACAAGGTTTAGAACTAGGACTTAACTATCATGTATAATTCAAAACTAGGGTTAAAACTATGGTTACCTACTAGGTATATTTCAAACCTAGTGTTAAAGCAAACATGAACTTTTTATGATATTTCAAAACTACTGTTAAAGTTAGTGCTATCTATTATTTATATAATATTTATATTATATATCTAGAGCTAGGTTTAGCTATTAGGCATAATTCAAACCTTGGGTTAGAGCTAAGGTTAGCTATTTAGTATATTTCAAATTAGAGTTAGGGTTAACTATTGCTTATATTATATATCCACGATTAGCTATTTGGTATATATCAAAACTAGGATTAGACTTAGGGTTAGTTATTATGTCTAAGATTAGAGCTAGGGTTATTTAGGATTAGAGAAAGTGTTGTTTTTTTTTTTAAAACAAATCCCTCAAAGAAAGTCCAATAAACAAACCTAGTCTATTTTTTAATTTAACCATTAATTATTTTTATATAATTTTTCATTTCCTTTTTTTATGATATAATTTTTTTTTACCCCGGCTTCTTGCGAAAAAATAACCCTCCCCTACTTGGCTCTGGTTAAAAAAGGAGCCTGCTTGTTTTGGGGAAAGTTCTGTGCAGTCATGCTACCCAATAACTACTAATTCATTTATTAAAATTTAAAAAATTAATCTCATTCATTATGAAAATATATCTGTCAAAACGTAACTAACAAGCTATAACTCATTTTCAACTAATTTGCAGCATTTATTTGGGATCCATCCTCTTCTTTGTTCAGAGATCGTGTTATCGGTTCGTGTGAATGCCTGTATCATCGTTGTCAAAAGCTGCAGCATGCAAATACAATCGAATATAAATGGAGTCCACGCTTGTATTCAGATCTTCAGTACAACTTTAATTGAATTTTATCGCTAATTTAACATGGAAATTGGAAACGAAATTAGTCATAAGATCCGTGTAAGTTATTTGTTGTTTTTGTTTATCAGTTCATTCAGATCTCGAATTATTATCGTTAATGTTTCAGCATCAAAAGTTAATATAATCATTTTTTTTGTTTTAAATGTTTGAAAACATGAGAAAGGTTGTCAATGTCTGTACTCAGGTTATTAAAAACATCAGTTTTTAAGCAAATATTTATTTATGATCAGTTTTAAAAATTGAAGCTTAAAATCTTTTTTATCACTTATATTATTACTTTTATACAATAATTTTGATCTGAAAAAAATTACCACGTGTTTGTTTAAAAAGTTAAACTATATTTCAGAATGCGAACCGATTGATTTAAACAAACTTTTTAAGAATTTTACAATTCTTCGTTAACAGGAATAGTGAAATTGATCATTAAGAAACTTTCCTTTCGTCCTAAGTTTTAAACCTATTGTGTTACCCTATAAAATATATCCCCAATTTCCATAATTGGGTAAAGAAAAATTAGAATTTGATTTCCTTAAAATTAAATACTAAAAAGAGACAAATATCTGGAAATTGCTTTTTTAAGAAGGATTTGATTTGTTTTTTTTATTGAGTGACTATCTGAAGTGAATGAGAATCAATACCAACAACTGAATTAAAAATCAAAATGATTTAATTCAAATTGAACTTAAATGAATTTAGTGAAATGTAGGCTTTTTTCTTAAAGCTTTTTAATGTATTGTAAAATCTGAATATTTTATATTCAAAATTTACGTACAAGTATCTTGCAAGTTTTGATTGATATTTTTTTATCCCATGTCCTTTTTCTTTATTATCTGTGAACTATCATGACTCCTCAGGGAAAATAGCGGACAGGAGTAGTTGCCCGTTGGAAAAACCAAGGGTTTTTAAAAGATTTTAAATTCGGAGTAGTCCTCCTCTTAACTATTCTGAATTTATTTTAATTTAAAACAAAAACAAAACCATAGCGAAGGCAACTGGAAACTACTTTTTTTAATAAACTTTAGCAGTTAGCTAGAGAATCCAGTATCCTGCTATTTGACTGGGTGGATAAGAGATGAATTCCTGAGTTTTTTTTTTTTAGCAAGAGCGTTTGTGCGAAAGTGAACGCAACAGTCTAAGCCGAAATTTGAACTCGGTTCGCCCAGTCTACTTTCCGCACCAATGTTCTTACACTGAAATTAATCAGTATATAAAATAGTTCTCGTGTCCTTGTTTTGTTTTTGTTTTTATCACTAACATGCCTATCATCATCCTTGTGCATGATGAAGGATAGCTCTTGGTCTTGGAAATTAAATCCATATGTGTAGGAAAAAGTCTTTACTCATATGGTTTCCGTTCATAAGTAACTAGTTAATTTCAAATCAAATACGTACTTATTACTTAAAGAAAGCGTAAGTATGTTTTTTTATGACGATTTCATTAATAACGTTTTCATTTTGCTAAAAATCTTTTTTTTTAAATGTTCTTGTTAGAATGGAAGGCGGAATTAATTATTATTTCAACTAAACAAAACTTGTGTAAACAGTAACAATCACTGGAAAAATTGTTTTGTTGAACTAATATTGTTCAACATTCGATGATAAAAATTTGTTTTGATGGAAAGACCGGTAATATTTTTTAGTCTAAAAACCAGTGATAAAAGAAATCGATGATGAAGTAACAAAAAAGTAAAACCTTTACGTCATTAAAATAATTTCATATAGATTTTGTTTTAAGTAAAAAGAGGAAGAGATTTCTCTGCACAGCAATAAATTTAAAATAAGTATTATTATACAGACAAGAGTAATTTAGAATTTAATTTCGGTGACAATAAATAAATAAGTTGCTCAGTTACTTCCCTTGATCTTTTAAATACTACGTGAGCTTTAATGATATAACAATTTTATGCTTATTACTAAAATCTCGAATCGATTTATGTTAAATTACAACTTTGTTATCAAGAGAAAAAGATTAATTATGAATCACGTGAACAATAGTAAAATCAGATCAAATATGATGAAAATAAATTTATTAAGGCTAAGATATGGGGCTATATCACTTTTTAAACAATGTTTGGAAATGTTCGTGATGACTGGGTATTACTATTATTTTCTCTCGTGATGTATTTCACTTTAACAAATTAAAAAAATTCGGGAAAGTAAATAAGGTGTTTTCTCAAGAAAATAATGTCTCATTGAAATCTGTTCTCTTACTTCTTAAAACATTACAAGACACTAGGTAAAAAATTGTGTACTTTTATACAAATTCCTGTTTTACTGTAACAAAAAAAACTATTTAATAATTCTAATAATCGATTATGATTTATCTCTTCTTTTCTGACTAATGTTTCATCATTCACAATACAAAAATATACATATTGCTTTTATTTACTGAATTGTACGTATATAAATATTTTATATTTATATCATTTTTCAAAAACTGTCAGAAATTCATACTTCAAAATTGTACATAGAAAGTATTATCAATTTTTTAAAATTACTTTATAAATTTATATTAAGTAGAAAGATTTTAAATAGCACTCCCCACCATCTTTTTGATTTCATAAAGTAACTTTTTCACATTGCATCTTCATAGATTTGTTGCAAAACAAAGTGAACAATATTTACAGCAGCATAATTTGTCAAAAAATCCGAAATGACTCGGTATCATTATTCTGCAAAATGTTCTATAACATTTTTTTGTTGATTTTATCCCTACTTTTCAAATAATGTCTGTATAATAGGGAGCTTGCCTTCTGAGAGCAGTTCTAGATTTATGTATTGAAGGGTCCTATATAGTTAATCATTTACTTTCTTAGACTGAAAAAAGTGATAGTTTTTCGTTTTGTTTTTTGTTTGTTTTAATTGCAGAGGTTTTTGTTTTGGAGTTTATCACCAAAATCAGTTTAATGATGTGATTATATTGCCCTCATGATGGCCAAAGAGAGATTTTAACCATAATAATTGGACTGCCATAAACCATTAGAAATTTTTACTATGCATTTTTTTCGTCATAACATTATAATGATATATCTAACCATTTTATTAAAATAGAATAGTCATAAATGTGAAAAAAAAGTCATTTGGGTTTTTCAATTTCCCTTTCAGATGAATGTGAATATGCACATTTTAAAATACTGTCACTTCTGGTATGAAATTAATAAGTCTTATACTGTTATAATGTTCATTTTATTATTCACCAATACTAAGCAGTTGTTATAGTTTCCATTTTTTCACTAGTTTATAAGAAAAAAGCAGAAAATACATGTTTTAGTCAGTCTTGTAAAAAAGCAGTCATACAAAATTTAACTATTTTAAATTCTGGTTTGCTCTTAAAAATTTAATAAAATTAAACATAGCTTTAAAAATTTAATTTTTCAACAATAGCAAATTTCTGGATGCACAAAAAAGATAAGGCATTTTTCTCTTAAGTTCAGTGTATGCAGAAGCAGATTTAATATTTTTAGATTCTCTGCTATGATTAAATTATATATATTGACAATTTACTTTATTATTTAAGTTCCTATATTTATGCAAATAATCTATCATAATAATATTTTTTCCCCAAGAAAACTAACCTTTATCTACCTAGCTTTGCTTAATCTGCTACACACTCAAAAGTTGTTATATGGTCTTCCTAAGTAGTTACCTATTTATTGATCAGGCTCAAACATTACTTAAATTTGATCAAACAAGAACTGCAGTTTTTAAATATAACTTGACTGTAAACTGAAAATGTAATCTTTTCACTTTAATTTACCAATAACCATCTTTTCTGTATTAATTATAAAATTTTATTGATTATTAATTTTAGGACCCACAGTATTTATACTTAACAAAAAAGATACCTTTTAACTATACAAAATAAAACTTGAAAGTTCCCATAGACCAATGTATCCATTGTAATTTTTGTGAATTAAACACTGTTAAATTGAGAAGTTTAGGTTACTCTTTTGTTGTAACCTAGGGAAGGTTACTGAATAGAATAATCACATAAAGGTTGGTAATGAACGATCATACTTAGGACAAGAACAACACATAAAATTCACCAGCAGCGCATAAAAGTAGTAGTTAACTGCTAAGAAGTGAGTCAAGTGAATTCCACAGTGAATCTCCAACTGCAGGATATCTACCAACCACCCCATGCGATCAGATGTGGCACAAGGCCAAATTTAAGGCCCCGTATAAAACAGAGACCCCGTATAAAACAGTCGGGTAGCTGTTTCCCGAAACAAGGCTCTGCCCTTCGACATAGCCTTGTCTGGGGATCCTCTCTGCCCAGAGGCAGAGAGTTTGACCATCACAGCTGGAGACGAATCTCCAAGTGCAGACCAACATACAGTATTTACTACTATATTTATGTGAATGGGGACATACCCATTATCGTCAGTAGGTATGCCACAACACCTTTTTTCTTTTGCAATAAATTTGTCATGGCCATACATTATCTTTGCACGCACATACTCGTTTTTATGAATATAAACTTATATTAAAGAGGGCTTTATAGATTTTTTTACAGCTCTGTAACAGCTATAGATTTCTTTAGATTTCATTCCATTTTTGAATTTTCTTCTGTAAATGTAATTCATACACATTTTTATAAGATTGGGGTCTAACTTTTAAAGTGGCTATAGGTTACTGCTGCATATGAAGATCTTGTTTATATAATCACAGATTTTTTTCTTTTTTTTTTTTTGCTATTCATTTAAATTAATTTAAAGTGTGGCTATTTTTATTTTTCAAATCTCTTTGTCAATACGTGTGGAAAGTAGCAAAAACAATAGTCAGGAAAAGAGGGGCATTCACAACATTTACAGAAGATAAAGGGAGATCACCGCTTCTTCTGTTGCGATCAAACTTTTTTTAAGCTCCTAATGTACATTTTTAAAACGGTTATTGTATAAATTTACAATTTCTATTTTTTTTCCTTTACAGTCAGCTATTAAAGCCAAACTGGTTGAACTTGGAGCTTATGAAGGTAAGTAATTTTAAAAACTAAAGAATTCTTTATGATTTTAACTTCTGAAACAGATATTGTTTTCCACTGTCAATTATAATTTTTTTCAAAAATACCCAACCTTTAAAAATTGGATTTACAAAATTATAGCTATAATTTATTTTATAGTTTTATAGCCTTTTTTCTTCCAATTATGACTACAGATATTAATTTTGCACTGAGTATGTGGGATGTGGTGTAATGGATAACAGCTCAGAATGAGAAATCTAAGAACCAAGTTCAAATTCCAGTCTAGTTTGTTACATTCACTTATGCACAAATACACTTAGGAAAAGTATTAATTCATCTCTTCTCCTCACCTAGCAAGTCAGACTGGGTTCTATAGCTTTGGTTAGCAACCAGTCTACCACAGAAAGAAACAGCAATCCTGCTGCATGATTGCCTAAGTGTGGATTACATATGACACTTGATGATTAATCTAATTTATAAAATTTGAATATATTTTTTAATTTAAACTTATTTATTATTTCAATGTTTTATAATATTGAGTAATAAATTATTACTGATATGTAAAGAATAAAAATGTCTTTTTATGGATAAATTTTTTAAAATTTATTTTAAAATACTATCAATCCCCCATTGAAAAATGGAAAAAATTCAGTAAATTCTAATAAAATTCAGATTCCTCAATGAAAAATGTAACCCATCTAATAAACTTTAGATAAAAATAGTATCACAATAAATTGTGCAAATATAGCATAAGATTAACACTGAGCAAAATATTGTGCAACATTTTGGGAATTTTATTAACTTCATAACATAATTTTGTCATAACACTGTAAACATAAACAGATAAGAAAAGACCTGTGGATTTTTATCTCAATAATGTTGTATTTATATTTGTTGGATTAAGGCAACTTTATTCTGTGATTATAGAACACCCAGTGAAAAAGGAACTTGCAGGACAAATCCACTAAAATCTAATCTAGATTTGAGAAAAACTCAAAACCTAAATCTAACAAAGGAGCGATCCTCCTTTGTTATTGGTGTGAGTTATCATATGAGCCATTGACTAAAATAAAAATTTAGAGAGCATTTAATTTACGCATTAAGAGTTGAAAAGCTTTATTGAAAAAAATTAACTTCTAATGTTCAATTTATTCTACATGTAAAATTTAATGAAAAATAATCTGGTAATTTTTCTACTTTTTACTGCCACTCAGATAAAGTTTATATTGTACAATAATCTTGTAATATAATATTGTTTTGAAAATAATGTATTACATTGTATCTTTTATTCAGATGAAGAACTTCCTGACTACATCATGGTGATGGTAGCCAATAAAAAGACACATGCACAGATGAATGAAGATCTCCATCTTTTCTTGGGGAGTAGCACAGAAAAATTTACCTCTTGGTAAATAAATTTTTTTTATTGATATAAGAGACTGTCTATTATCTACTTGTACACAAGATTCGTTTCATATAAAATTTCACTTTGTTCTAATGCTATGAAAGTCACAAAAAGTATTTTTATTGATTAGTTTGTTTTTAGTAAATTCCATTAAATTTCATGAAAGTGTCAAAGCTGCTTACAGAAACATACCAAATTATGTCAATATTGAATAACTAATTGTAGTTTTTTTTTTTTTCTTTAGCTTATTGTACTTTATTTGTTAGATACAAAAGGCTAAAAAACAAATTAATTTTTTAAAATTTTCCTGATCATTGCTTTCAGGTTGCAAACTATTTTGAACAAGCTAAAATCCATCACAATTGGTGAGTTACATTTTACACTCTCACAATTTTTCATTCTATTTATATATGATAAAAAGGTCAGCCAATGAAAAGGTGTATGAAATCATTCAAAAATTCAATAGTCAATCAAAAAGGATACATATTTGTTGGATTCTATTTTTAAATTATTAAATTTACTTATTGATAATTTAATAATTATTCTGTTAGCAGTATTTGTTTTTTATTATTTCTGTATCATGCAAATAAATTATAGTCTGGAGATTAAATTTTTAGTTAACTTTCTCACTCATAATTCTAAATCCCATTAGATAACAAAATAATTTATTTTCTTAATGTATTACTGCTGACTGAAATTATAACCTACTGTATAAAAAAAATTTATTCATAAGATGTTATATTGTAAAAGTTTCTTGTGTACACTATAAAGTTTTGTAAAAATCTGTGTATACATTCTTGGTTTAAATAATATATACTGTGGCAGCAAGAATTCATCCAAACAAGTTTTATTAAATCAGCTGACATGGTCAGTCTTTAATTGTTTATTATATTTTTGCTAGTTTGTTTTTTTATATGTGGGTCAAATAATCATAATAAATTTGGATCCACTAATCATTGTGAGACCCTTCTGTGTCTTCCATCAGCATGGCTGATGCTAACCTCCAGAAAAGTGACTTGTTGCACTTACATGAAATGAAAAGAATATATTATTGAACCATTGCTAGGTCAGCTGCTAAGAAAGTCGGTTCACTGTGTCGTGCAAGACAATTTTTCTCTCCAGAATCTATAATGCATATCTATGTCTGCTATTCATCCATGCTTAGAATATTGCTGCCACATATGGTCTGGTGCCTCTGCTATTTACCTTGAGCTCCTTGATAAAATCCAAAGAATATTATCAGTCTTGTGCTTCAATCACTTTCCTATAGCTGTAAGGTTGCCTCCCTGTGTTTTTTTTTTTCTATAAATACTTTGATGATAATTGTTTGGATGAGCTCTTCACTATGGTGCCTACACTTTTTGAATTTAAGTGCAGTACTAGACTGACGACGAGTTCTTGTCAATTTACAGTTGAGCTGGCTAGATGTAACCGTAAATTCTATGCTTGCAGTTTCTTTTCTTGCCTTTCTTGTAGAACTCCCTTCCAGCTACATGCTTTCCAGGCAACTTTAATCCCCAAGAATTTAAATGCAATGTCAATTGCTATCTACTGTCTTGATTACTCTTTTCTTTTCCTGAAAGAATTAGGAACAGAAACATTACTAATATAAAACAGGTTCTTATAAAATAAATTTGATTAACTATATAAAAATGATTTCCTCTTCAGACACATTGTTTTATAGAGAATTAAGCAACATAAAACAAACTTATCAACAATAATTTCCCATTTTGTTGATGAAGAAATAAGATTGGCTTTAAAGAAATTTAGAAAAAGTAATATAAACAAAACTAACCAGATACGTCCTAATTATAAACAAGATGAAAAAGCTATTAAAATTATAATTTGCCATTTTATAAAACTTATTAATCCTAACAAATACCTTAGATTTATTATTTATTACAAAAATTCAAAATGTCTAATCTAATTCTTAGAAATGGTTCATTACCTCAAAAATCCACCCTCAAGTGTCCTTTGAGAGATTGTATCTTCAACACTAACAATCAACAACCATTAAATTCTTACATTCATCACACATGCACCACATTCTCTTATAGGTTGACTTGTCATTTATCAAAATTTAGTGCAATTCATGCATATGTAGATTAACATATCACAAATAACCAAAATAATATTAACATAAGACAAATTTTAATAGATAACAGCAAAATATACAGGACTCATTGCAAAGAAAAAATTAAAATTATAGTTGTAATATAAGGGAAGCAGCTAATATTAAATAGAGTAGCTTTCTCTATAGGAGATTGTATATTGAAGTGTACGTAGGGAAAAAATCACATCAAAATTCAGTTTGACCATTGTAAATGATGTCACCTTTAAGTGAGGGAATGCCAGAATTAGCCAAACCCTGTTGCATAAACAATTGAAAGTACTCAGATTAAAATAAAAACAAGAATTAACTTTGGAAAGTTGACCAATTATATAA
This sequence comes from Acanthosepion esculentum, assembly GCA_964036315.1. NCBI lineage: Eukaryota > Metazoa > Mollusca > Cephalopoda > Sepiida > Sepiidae > Acanthosepion > Acanthosepion esculentum. Next base: position 35,569,980 of record OZ038502.1, read on the forward strand.
AATGATTTTGTCAAAAGTTGGAAAAACTTTAAAAAAAAAAATTGTACAGACTTTGCTCAACAGTACTTGTTTAAAAGAATTCTTAAAAGATTTTTTCCTGTTATCATAACCTTCTAAATTATTGACAATTTGCTCAAAGAAAACAAGGACCAAATCCCCTCAAAATGTAAAGCATGTTTGTAAGAAATTTAAAGCATTAAACTAGTTTCAATTAATGTGATAAAAAAGTGATTTTTGTTTTCTATGGTTTGGTAGAAATTTGCAATATTAAAAATTAAATATTGGTTGTGTTTCTTAGCACAGCTAGAAATATCTTGTATAGGACAATGATCAGCTTCATAAAACAATGAAAAAAAATATTGAATTCCAACTGGTACAAACAAGTAGCCATATATGAAGTTCAATCAACCAGATAAGTCACTCATTGCAAAATGTCTGTTATTGATTGTGCTCTCATTTAGAGTTTTCTCCTTACTTTCAGGCAATCCTTCTGTGATGAGTGCTGTTGTAAATCAAGAAGTTGAAGACTCTAACAACAGTAATAATAATAATAATGATGACACTGGGGTACCCGAGTTATTGGTGCAGACTGATATGGGTAAGAAAATATATATACAGCATCAAGAATATCCTGAAATTTTAATTAATTTGATAGAAATGTGATTTATTTTTACAGGAAAATTAACTTATTTTACAAAAATGTTTTCATGATATTCAGATACCAGATATTAAAATTTTTTTTTTTTTTTTTTTTTTTGTCTATAATTAATCAAATTTACCATGGTCTATGCTACATATATTTCAACCCAATAATCAATTATTTTTCCATAAATTTAACAAAGACATTTTCCTGTATTTTGATTCTTTGGAAAAAAAAAAAAATAATTTTTTAACATATTTTTAATTTGATAGCAAATTTTATAATGGTGAAATTTATGCAGTAAAAACTTCATTAAGCGGGGTTTTTTTCCATAAAAATAGATATTCACTGCTATTATTAGAAGAATTTAAAATAGCATTATCTATTACAAAATTTAAACTGAATTGTTGTGAAGAATTCAAATTAAAAGTTACATGTATCTCTGTTTTATGCCTTTTTACTTATGTGTATCTTTTCTTATATTACAAACTAGCTTAAAAGCCACCCTATCAAGCAGCATTTAAACTAGCTCACGCAAAGGGCTCTTGGTTGGGATTTCATCACACTAGGTAGGGAGGAGTATATGTGATAGGCAACAATAAACTACAGAAGAATTCAAATTTGATCACTGCATTTAAGTATTGCATTAATATTTAAGCTTACCTTTTAAAAGTTCAACGATAATTCTTTTGCCACCACTTAATTTAAAGACAATTTGATGTACATAGGTCCTTACTTTCCATACAAACAATTATTTTTATTTCATGGGTGATTTTTGCTGGATTTCACAATTTTGATTATTCTCAAATTTATTTCCAAGTTATAAAAATTGTTATTGTACAAAAAATTTGTCACAAAAAATCATGTAAAAAAAAATCACTAAAAACAATCACAGTAATAAAAAGTTGGGAATCCAAAATTTCAGGAGTGTGGATCTGGATCCAGCCTGGAATGTTTTTAATTTAGTTATAGAGTCACTGATTCCAAATTGGTATGATAGGCTATGGCCTCCAGGAGTAAAGTTGAAAACATGGACAATTTTATTTTGAGATACTGTAATTTGAGAACAGTATTTTTTCTCATTTGAACATGAAAGTTAGAGAGTTGTGTCCCTTTAAGTTGAAAACGTTTGACACACTGACATTTGCATTTATTATATGTAGAAGAAGAGATTAAGAAGTTTGAGTAACAAGAACAATCCATTTTTTTCTTTTTTAATCATTTTCTGCCAGAAAAAATGGATGCTGCATATACCAGGATTTTCTAGATTGGACTACATTTGAAAATCCAACACTACTAAATTTTGAATTAATTTTCTTATTAATAGTTCATGTGAAAAGATATGATTACACAGCATGATCAAAGGCTATATAGATACAGTAGAATCAATTAATGTGGAAAGATTTCTTGTATCTTAATTTACCCATAAAAATATTAATAGATTTCTCTCTCTCTCTCTGTTTTTCCCAGATGAATTTGAAGAAGAACAAGAAGAAAGCAATCTGAGTTTAATTGAAAAATCCAGTAGCATTGAAGTTTCACATTTGGCTGGTACTCCTATCAAGGAAAATTTAAAAGGAAATCTCAATTTTACTTCTTCTATTGATGCAAATCATCCTCTCAATGTGCAGTTACAATCATCAACTCATTATCTCAACCCTAACTGTAGTTCCAGTGTTATATCCCATCTTCTACAGAACATCAACACAACTCAAAGTCAGCCTACCACCACCAACACCACTATAACTACTACTACTACTGCTGGGTACTCAAGTAATAAGAAACAATCTCCTCCATTGCAAATTGATTTAATTGCCAGCTATTCTGACAAGCAAATTCCAAATGCTGTCACAGGTCCTCTCAGTAGCCAGACACAGGCAAATGTTCATCTTGCAAAGGTAAGTTTTGTAATTAGAAGCTAATTTCTTTAACAAAATGGAAAATTTGAATGCTTCTAATTACTTATGACTTTTCTTAAGCATTTTTTTCTTTTATGTTTAATTTTATTTGCTATTCTATTTCAGGTGCAGCCTCATAATAGGAAACGTCGTATTCCGGGTTCTGTGATAGGTTCAGTTATTCACCATTCAAGTGGCGGAGAAGAAGAAGAAGAGTATGATCCTTACAACCCTTCTTATGGCTCTGTAGCCAGTGTAGTTCGTGTTACAGAAAGAAAGTTAGTTTCAAAAATAATCTTTTTGTTATTGCATGATCAAGTGAAAATTATTTTATTCATTTATATTTTATTTATTATCAGATCCAGTGTTCCACCAGAACTTCAAGCAAACAAATGTCTCTTACTCAAAGCTGTCAAGGAAGCACATAAATCTTTAGCTTCACAAGAAAAACGAAATGCAGGTGAGTTAAGTTTCTTTTTCAAAATGTTATAAATTATGCATTTGGTCTTAGTGTGTATATCTAATTTAATGGTTAGAAATAGTTTAAAGATCCAGTATATCCAACATGCCATTCATTACAAATTACTTTTTAGTTTGTGCATTACTTATTAACCTTGCATTTTGTTAACACCAAATTAACATCTACATAAGATTTGTTAAGCAATAACAGTACTTAAATAATGCTTTAGTGAAAAATGTTAGGAAAAGATGCAAAAACCAATACAAAGTTAGAGGATGGTAATGCCAAGGAAACTCACATTTTTGTAATAGCATCTTGTAAAAATAGTCGTACAATGTACCATGAATTTTCTTAGTTCCTCCAATACAAAAAATAAAGTAGACAAAGTATTATGGTTTTTCTATGTATACACACGATTAACAAACACCAAAGTTAGGAATATAAAAACAAAATAAACAAAAAATGCATATTCTTGTGTTGAAAGTAGTTCCCACTTCACATATTAAGCAAGAAGAAATTTATTCAGAGTTTGAAATTTTGTTTGCTCAGTTAGCCAAACTTCAGCCTGATTCTGTTAGCAAGATTAGTGACCTTAAAGCAAAGTTAAATGACATAGCACATTCTTATGCAGGTGCTCCTGTTTCCTTTAGTGAATCAAAGTGGAACAGAGAACAATATCAGATAATTAAATCACTTTGTTGTAATAAGTCTTTGGTAATTATGAAACCTGATAATGGTTCAGATGTCATCATTCATGATTATCAAGATTATGTAAACAAGATGATGACTATTCTTGGGGCTTCTTCTAAATTTGCCCAGTTAGGCCCAATAGATAAGTTTGATTCTACATTATCTATTGAGGCTAAGTTCCAAAAAATCTTGTCAAGTCGGTTAAAAGTGGGATTTTACCTACTGACATTTCTAATTAGACACTGGATTCCATTGAGACCTATCTTGTCCATGGCAGGGGGTCTTCTCAACATGGTGTGACCAAATGGCTTACCGCCATATTACAGCCAGTTTTGGAATGGTATAATTCTTCCTGTATTAAAGATTTGTTTGAATTTTCTGACTTTATACAGCATTATGTGTCGACTGACAAATTTATGCGTTCCTATGATATTCTAGCCTTTTTACATGTGTCCCTCTCGCTGAGACTATTGTTATCTGTGCCAATGCCTTATATCATAGTCAATTGTCCCCGTCCTGTTATTCCTGAGGATGTTTTTGTCGAACTGATGAAATTTGTCACAATGTCGGTTGAATTTAGTTTTAACGGCATCATGTATAGGCAAATTGATGGTGTCTCAATGGATTCCCCTTTAGGTCCCATATTAGCTAACATCTTTGTAGGATTCCATGAATATGGTGTATTATGTAAATCTAATAAACCTGATGTTTAATTCCGTTATGTGGATGACCCTTTTTGTCTCTTCAATAACAAGACTGAAGCAGACCGTTTTCTTTCGTCCCTGAATAATATTCATCCAGCTCTCAAATTTACACAAGAAAAGGAAATTAATTCTTCCCTTCCCTTTCTTGATGTTTTGGTTAGCAGAACTTCCTCAGGTTTTCTTACTTCTGTTTAGTGAAAACTGACATTTACCGGTTTGTATACATGTATACTCTTTTTGTCCCATAAAATGTAAAATCAATTTAATTAAGACCCTTACTCATAGGGCCTTCTGCTCTAAAACCAAGCTAGATGATGCACTCAAGTTTATTGCCACCACTCTCTGTAACAATGCCTATCTGTTGGGCATTGTTTAATCAGTAATTAAGAACAATTTTGGAATTCAATAAGTTAAACCAGCTATGGTACAAAGATGTCCTGTGCACCTGCGCCTTCCTTGCCTGGGTAGTATCGGTGATAGATATGCTAAGTGACTTTCGTTAGCAGTTCGACATTGTTACTTTGCTGCTAACACTCATGTAGTTTTTCTGCTACACCATAATAGTTCTTTGATCTATTCATTTAAATGTAGTTGTTGTTCGCACAACATAGAAAGAATGACTCAAAGACTGGATGTCGGAATAAAACGGCATGTACCAACAAAAATCCGAAATCTCAAGTATTCTCCATCTGACATTCTGACAAATACATATTGGTCTTCCATTGCAGATCACATAATACATAACCATAATTGTGCTGCTAATTTCATTCTTAGTAAGTCCCACTCGAATTCCCACTTAAAAATATTGGAGACATTTTGTCCTTGAGACCTTTGTTATGCAAACAGAAGGATTTTGTACTGGGCCTCCGATTAATTTCCATTTAAGTATTTTTTTTCCTTTCATTAATATTGTCCATCTTTTTATTGATAATTATTTATTAACCTTGACTTAGCTCTATTGAGCGAGGTTCGATACTGGTTATCTAGCTCATTTTTCAATTTTACCTTTTAATTTTATCATGAGTAGTAATAAATACAAATTTTGTCTATTCATGGCTGTCATATATATATATATATATATATATATATATATATATATATATACTCACCTCAAAATAAACTAGGCTTTGTGTTCATTACACAATAACTTTCCAACAGACTCCTTACTTTTATAATAGATTTTCAATTTCCTTGTGATAATATTCACGGACAATCACTATTTGCCTTAGAAATATTAGTTTCAAAAACTATAGCAATTTCATTTCATTTCAAAAATTTATCTTATAAACATATTTATTGCTATAATCTTTAAAGGTTGTCATTACAGTTTGTATTTAAAGATGACTCAGTTGTAAACATTGGTTTGTGAGATAAAAATTTCCCTTTCTCCCTGTATACTAAAATAAGTTTTATTTCTACTTTTATTTAGAAAAAAGAAATTACAATTTTTTTTTTTTTTTTTTTTTTCAATGCAGAAAACCTAATTTCATTTTACAAACATATTGTATAATAATTGCATTATACAAAATGTAACATTTTATCAATGTCTTTGAAAATTTATTCCTAATATATTAAAAGATCAATTTCAATAACTACTGGAATCCATCGATTAGTGTGGCTAATATATACATCAGTAACTATAAAAAAATAAATTTTCAATTACTATGGTTATACTCAAGAATGTTTTACCGTATTAATCAAGTATTGAATTTCGGTTTATAAAAATTTTACTGCACTAACTGAAAACACTTTAATTGAATGCCTGTACTTCTGATTTGGGTTTTTTTTTTTTTCCAGAAAAAGCTTTCATAAAACCAATGCCTCAGGAAGTTCCAGAAAAACGACTTAAATTGTCTGAAAAAATGCACCAAAAACGTTTGTTGATGTATTCTCAATCAAAGAAAACTAACAACCTTTTGCCAAACAAGGCAGAAGATTCTTATGAGATAAACTATACTGAAGATGATGGTAAGAAATTTGTTTGAGTCTTATAAAATCATTTTGAAACATTAAGTGGTTGAAGATATTGGATATTGTGTTAGTGATAATATATTATGAAATGTAATAAATACGCAATAACTAATCATGGCACAGAAGGTTGTGGAATGGTTGATGCTGGGGATATCATTGAGAGACCACTTCTGGAATGGGGATATCAGGCAAAGAACTGAAGTGAAGGATCTTGATGTGCAATACTGTCCAAACAAACTCAGACTGGCTGGACATGTTGCCCAGTTCACTAATAATCAATGCACCTGTATAGTTCCCAAGTTGTACCCATATGAGCAGGGAAGGCCTCCATTAAGATGAGGAAACAGATGGAATATACATAAAGAATAGCAAGAACATTAACAAAATGAAATAATTGCCATGGTATGACCAGTGAAGCCAAATTAGTATCTGACAGCCTGAAATTGGTGCAATGCTATCAGTGTGCGGGTGTGTATAAATGCTATTTTTAGTGGATACACATTGCTGTCCCTGTTTTGTTTTTTTCTTTCTTTTATTTAAACAGTGAAATAATAACTCTTAGTTTGCTAAAGAAGTCCTACTAAAGAAAATTGTGCTTCTGACAGGAAATATTCCTTTTTCCCATCAGGGAAACTGCTTTTTTAACCAAAGAATGCTGATACCAGTTTGGCCACGGGGACCAACCTGGCAGAGAAAGGTTTGAATTACCTATTTAAGAAAAGCACATCTCTCATTGAGACTTCTATCAATCTATATCTGTTAGCTTCAGTTTCTTGACCAAAACATAAATGTCTGTTCCCAAACTGGTAGTGACATGCTTTGGCTAAAAATGTGGTTTCCCTAATAGAATAAAGATACTTGTTCGATTCCTTTCAGAGGCACAATTTTTTTTATTAATTTGATTGTTTAAGAAAATAAAAAATAGGGATAACAACTCAAACAGGTGCACCCACTAAAAATAACATTTTTATAAAATTATGTATATTTTTATAATGTGTGTTTGAACAATAAAAAATATTGAGAAATTAATTTTCAATCACACTGGGTTGTACATTATTTGGACTATTGTCCTCATCTTTGTTGCCATATTTATTACAACATTTTGGCCGTTGTACGCTCCGGCCTTCTTCAGGTTGGGATGTCAAACTGAACCCATTTATTTCGCTCACTGGGGTAGACTGTTCTAGTTCCACGTGCCATGTTTAATGGACGCCAGTTATCAGTTATCTCCTGTTAATTTCACTCTGAAAGTTCTCCACTGCCTTAACCGGGTATTGAACTCACACTCTTTGGGTCTGTCACTGGATCTAACTAACGCCTTTATCCACCGTGCCATGTGTCCTTAACAGAAGATAACTGTTAACTGACATCCATTAAACATGGCACATTTAGTTCTTCGGGAGTGTGTATGATGTGTGTAAGTGTATATACTAGTATGGGTGCTGTATAAGGATGAGACAGCAACATCTCTGCAAGCATGTCTGTCGTGTGGGTGAGAAATGTGGGTAGGGCTTGAATTTTGAGGTTATATATATTAATTCTATCTATGTTGTTAAATTTGTGATTAAGCCTGTCTAGATGGAGTATTTTGAAGCACAAAATGCATGTGTCATCATGGTCTTCTAAAATTTTATTTGCTATTCTATAGCTGTACTTTTCTATTTTTTCAATTATAGTGAATTTGGCATGGCTTTTAAAATCATGTTTTTCTAGACAGAAATGTTGTTCTACATGTAGTAATCTTTGGTGGGGAGCCAACTTAATTCGATTACGATAATTATTAATTCTGTAGTGAAAGTACCATTCAAATTTTCTCAGATATTGTTTCTGGCATAGTCTGCATTCTAATAGGTAAATTATGTTATGACTTCTACAGTTGTGGTAGATTTTGAAAGTAGATTTAGTGACTGAGCTAGTGAACAAATTGGTGTGTCTAATGTGGTTACAGCATAAGCTCTTTTTGTTGTTACATGTTTGGGAAAATCCTGGTGTTTTTATTTTTGGTTTATTATGGATTATCTTATCTTCTGAAATGTGCTTTCTACCTATAATTTCCTTAAGGTTCTTAGGTCTACGATATGCTAGAAAGCCAGGTTCGTCAGACAAAATTTTTAGGTCTGGTTTGAGATGTATTTTCCAGTGACTTTTGATTATCTGGGATAATGGAGGAAAAGTGTGGTTGAAAGTGGTTACTAGAGGGATGCGCCTGGATTTATTTTTAATTTTGTACATTAGGGTGTCTTCTCTAGGTGTGGAAATTGCTTTATTTAGGTGTTTATAGCCACTTGTTGTGAATTGATGCTCGAGATTTTGAGTGTGTTTATGTTTATTTAGTTCTTCATTGTTGGAACATATCCTTCTGAGTCTAAGTGCTTGTAAATAGGGAAAGTTCCCCTTGAGGTGTTTAGGGTGGGAAGACTTAAAGTGTAGATAGCTATGGGTGTTGGTGATTTTAGTGTGTAGTGTCATTTGTAGTTTTCTGTTTTTATCTATGTAAATGCAGATGTCTACAAATGTTACTGATCTTGTGGAATTTTCGTAGTGAAACTTAATTGAGTTGTGTACTGTGTTTAGGGTCATGAGGAATTGAGTGAGTTTATCCTCACTGCCCATGCATACAAAGAAGATATCATCGATATATCTTGCATAGAATTCACAGTCACTACCGATGAAGGGATAGATATGAGTCTCCTCAAATTTTCCCATGAATATTGTGGTATATGATGGAGCTGCAATGGTGCCCATAGCACAGCCTCTTACTTTCAGGTAGTGTGCGCCATTGAAGTTTAAAGTATTCAATGTAAGAATATGCTCCATGAGTTTTATGATAACTTTGGAGGGGGAGTTCTTTTTAGTAAGTGCTTCCTTAAGGACAGTTAGTCGTTTGATGTGTTTAAGGTTTGAATAAAATTATCTTACTTCCATAGTCACTAGAATAGTGTTTTCTGGTACTGTTTGCTTATGATTAATTTTGTTTAATAGGTCTGTTGTGTCTCTGATGTAGGATTTTACTTCCTTAGCTAGGGGCTGTATATTTGTACATATTTGGAAATTTTGGTCATATTGAAGTTGAATGATGAAATGACCGGCCTTCCTGTGTTGTTTTTGTATATTTTGTGAAGGAGATAGAAGCAAGCAGGTGTGATGCTTGTGGGTGTAAGTGTTGTGCATGTTTCCATGTCAATTAGTTTGTTGCAAAGCATCATGTTTAGTGAGCTTGTTAATTCTTTCTGATATTCAGAAAGAGGGTCTGTGGATAGGGGTTGTTTTTCTTTCTTTTCTTTTTTTGTCAGCTAGCTAATTGTTGGCCTCTTTAATGTATTCTTTGATTCCTCAGATCACTGTAGCACTCCCTTTGTCAACCTGTGTAATGATTAGTTCATCTATATGCATCTGCGTATCAAGGACCACACACACATATATATATACACATACATACATACATACACACAACTTTTCTATATATGACTATGACTAAATTCCACAAATTAAATAAACAAAATTAGTTTTACCATAAAGCAGTGTTGTAGCCACATGAAGCACTGTACAATATGTGTGTATGTATGTATGTATATATAATACTGTAAATTTAACTCTTTATTTTAAATGCATTCATGCAAATAATTTCCTATCAAACAGAATAAAACATAGAAATTAGAAATCTTACCACTTTATATAGTACACTGATGATGTCTACAGGGTGTCATTCCTGATAACAAGAGGGCCAAGAAAATTAGGTGCCTTGTGTCATATGATATTATAGACAAGATGAATGGGAAGGAACATTTCCTATTGGCTGGCTTATTGATCAGTTACTACAAATTGGTGCCATTACAATTATTTTTAGTTGATTTAATGCAATAAAAGTTAAACATAGTTTGCTGCATGTGATCAATGATGGCAAGTCAGCTGGACAAAATGGTTATGTCAAAATACCTAAAACTATCAACAAACCCAGTATTGAAATCACAGATGACACTCCCCAGTATATCTTTGCAATATATATTGAAATTCAAAATATCATCAGCTTTAAAAGAAGTTGCTATATTAAGAACATAAATTCACTTAAAATGAAATATTAATAGCATGGTAGAATTTCTCTCTTATATTTACAAATTTCAATTTATTTTTTTGACCTCATGTGAAATCTTGATTTTCTAATTGGGTTTAATGCTTTTAACTTTGATTTGACACATTTACTCAAAAAACAAGTTATGCATATGTTCCTAAAAATTAAAAACAATCTTGCTGTTTTATATTAATAATAGTATGAAAAAGAAAATAAAGAATTTTATTTTTCTAGAATTGAATACAGCTGAAGAAGATTCAAGATTGGTGGAATGTAAATTACGTCGTCCACGAATTGCCATTTTAAAGCAAGCAACAACACCATCACTGTTAGAGGGAAGATTGAAGCTTGTCAGTGATTCACAATTAGATGATGATCTTCAGTTGTCAGTTGAATGTGCTGATTCATCCAACTTTGATGAAGAGGAAACAAATTCACAAGAGAACAGTTCCAGAATTGTCAAAGATAAGTAAGTACATTTGTGATTTATTCATTTTTATTCTCAAAAGATATTTTTTTCTTTATTCTGTGCAAACCACATTTTATTAACTGCTGTCTTCAGTACATGTATAAATGTACATATTCATTCTTGCTTGTCTTCAAAAGGAAATAGTCTAATGCTTTAAATATTGAAATTATTTAAAAGCAATATACAAATTACTTACAGATTATAATAGGAAAGTTAAGCAATAGTTTCTCTCTCTCTCAGTACATCATTCAAAAAGTTTCTACCACTAAATTATCCTATGAGACACAATGGATAAGATGTTGATCAAGTAAATCAAGTTACTTAGCATTTGTAAGTTTAATCCCTGTGTCAAGTATTCCAAAAGGTATGCTCTAGTTCAGTAGAAGAGATGTAATATAACAAAAAATTAATGAGATAAAATTAACTGCTATGGAGGTATAGATTGTTCTCCTGCCACTGTCTTTTGGCATAGACAGTTACCGGAAAATGGCCTACTTCCATGGATTAAATAAAGGGTTCAGTTTTAAATTCCTAAAATGTTATGAACTACAATAGTCACTCAAAGTCTTAAGGGTACAAAAGCTGAAATGTTGCAACTATAACAATCAAGTACAAGATATTACTTAAAGCAAATCAGGGTGTAATAGTCAAAACCTTTCTTAACTTAATGAAAATGACATAAAGCAGAGAAATTATAGATACAAATGTAGAAAAATTATAATAAACATTTCGAGATTGCAAAGGATCTGCTTTTAGCTTTGTATTTTGGGATCTCTATTATGCAATTTACAAATTACTTGGAAGCATTCAGTTTTACAAAACAAAATTCCTTTCAATAAAAAAACAAATGAGTGACACATTATAAAATTGCATTATTTAACCGTAAGTGAAGCATTTTCATATTTAATACTCTTTATTTTTAATGCAGTTAAAATAATCTTTCTATAATTTTCATCTTGTAAATTGAAAACTTCAAATACAAAAAATAAAAAAATTCTGCTTTGATACATACACACACAAAAAAGACCATGATTTAAATTTCATATGAAATAATATTGCAAGTGGTTTTTAAAAACTTTCACATAAAATAGTTGAAAAGAATTTTTTCTTCAAAAATGAAAAAAAGAAATAAAAAACATCTTCATAAACTTAGGCATATAATGAAAACCCTCATTTTTATGTCCTTTTATTTTAAAATTAGCAATGTATTAAAAAGCTTCATTGCATATCACAGCTTCTCCTTTTCTTCTTGCTCATATTGTCATTTTTTGTCATTATCTTTCAGAAAACGACAAAATCCAAAAACACAATTCATAGTCACATTAGATGGTTTTGATGACACACATCTCTCAAAGACTTCTGTTCCATTCTCATCAGAAGCTGAAACCATAGAAACTACAAATCTTTCTGTTACATCCTCAAAGTCATTATCATCCAACATCAGTGATACAGCACGTGAAGGTATTTTTACCAACAATAAATGCTGAATTTAATCACAACAATACTTTGCAAAAAAATACTTTTTATTTAAAGTCATTCTATTTAATGGTTGCTTCAAGTGACAAATCTAAGCAAATGTGTGTTCTGAACCACTCTTATTACTTGTTGAAATTTTTATTACTTTTAAATATATGCCTTATCCATTGTTTCTCTAATTTTAAACAATATTATGTGCTTGATTTTATAACTTTTTTTAATAATACAAATTTTTACTAGGTTAACATGTAACAAGCTGGATAATCTTGTAAAATTTACCAATTTTGCTTTGAAATAGTAAAGTAAAATACATTTAGATTATTTGCCAGTATGTTACATCTAACAAAAAGTGAATTTATATTAAACGAATATTTAATTGCTAACTAAAGTTGTGCTTAATAATTCACTGTATTATGTGACAATATTTTGGTTGTTTTGCTGTTGTGTTTTTCTTTTCCTTCTCTTTGAGGTCACTCCATCATAATTTCCAGAGTTTGTTGGTCTAAACAGCACCAAATAAATTTAGTTAGATCATGTGGGGGGTGTCTTTAACTTCTTTGACCTCCAACACTGCAAAGAGTTTTGCCTTGTCACTTGAGGACATAGACCACATCTATGGTGATAAGTCTTCCTCTTGGCATCCTTAGTGTTGGTGATAGCATCATGGATTATATTTTGGGGGAAAATTTTCAAGATATCCACAGGTCTTTTTATAAATAAAGCTAGAGATATGTTTCACACCACCTCTGTAGGCAAGTCTGTATAACTGGCTTGGTAATACCCTAGGCACTATGACAGAGCACCTTATGAGCACCCTTTCCAAATTCTTTTACTTGGACAGACATAGTGATCAGCTCAAAAATCCAACAAAGATTCTACTTCCTCAATTAAAACTACTCTCTGGTGTGTGTGTGTGGGGAGGGGGTTACTTCAGTTGTAAACAGTTCAATGCTCAAAAGCCCAACAGAACAAAATTATTTTTATCATAATTTTAAGTAAAATAAACCTAAATTAAACCATCTTTGTTTTATAAGCAAACAAAAGAAAATATCCCCACAAAAATGACTTCACCACAATTGTTTTATGCAAATATCTTCGTTTTATCTTGTTTAAGTGGGTAAAAATGTTGCTAATTTTGTTGAGTTATTTTTATTAGGTATTGTTTTACTTTTAGGCTGTATATTTTTCAATGAATTTTATATTGAAGAAATAGTTAATTTTGAAAGATAGTCACAAGTATTTTCCCTGATTACTCTGCTGATATAATTTTTATAAATCTTAAATATTCTTAACTGTCTCCCAAAGATACTATTTTTCTAATAGTGCCCACCAATTTATTCAAACATTTATTTTTACAGATGAAGAAATAGTTAAAAAGAAAAAATTAACCACTGAAAAAATTTCTGAAAACTGCAAATTTTGGCCCTCATGCCAGAATGGTGCCACCTGTAAATACCAACATCCAAGTGTTACATGCAGGTAAGTTAGAAAAAAATTATTTGTCCTTCATTCCTTTCCCTGCTTATTTGTCTGATGTCTATTGTTCATTTCATATCCTGATGTCAGTTTGAACAACTGAGGGCAGCATGAAAAAAGTTAAGTTTTTAAACATTAAACAAATCTGAATTATAAGATTTTATTGAACTTTTCAAAAATTATTCAGTAATAAATAAAATTATTTTATTTTTTTTAATTTTGGTGAAATAATTTTAGGTTTGTTATTGAATTAAAATATAAATTTGCAGATGCAAACACACACAATTTGAATTGATGTGTGTTGTGCAGACTAATTTCTCTGTCTGGCAACATCTGAGTAATGGTAAAAGAGCACTTTGAGGTCATTTTTATGATTCTTTCTGTACTTAAAATGGATATATTTTCTAATACATGTAATATTTCAAATGGACAATTTTGATTTGAAATTGCTCATCGTACCATTAGTGAAGCATTATTAGAAACTATTTTAACTGTTCATATACAGTCATTTCATTTCCTGTTATTTATTTTGACCTCTTTAAATAAATGAAAAATCATATTGTATCTGTTTAAAATCAGATATAATGTAAAGTATCTGTGAGATTTTATTTTAATAGAAGAAATTCCTTTCTATCGTTCACTTATCACCTTTTTAGAAAATCATATTGCATAAAGTGAAATTTGTTCTTTACTCTTTTGTTTATATCACTATTTGACAAAGTATCAGTGAAGAAATAATTTTTCTTTCTCCTATGAGAACAGTTAGGACTCAAGGCATTTAACTTTTGTAAAAGTAAATAAAAAATATATTCACAATGGAAACTTCCAGCAGTAGTGTCACTACTAGAGCCTTTATTAAACTTGAGAGAAATTCAATAGCTATATTAAATTTATTAGATTAATACTCAATTACAATCAAAATTTGTGTTGGGGTTAAATTATTTACAATCACTATCTCCTTATAAATGAAAGTATTTTATTTTAATCATGGTTTTTGCAAAACTTTGCTTCTAGATTTTTCACTATTAACAATATAGGAAAGGCCAATCTAGTCCAAGGGAAAAAATAATTTTGTTTTAAAACTTTAAATAAAAAGCAAACAGAAAAGTCATATTATAATTCTTTATTCTAATCTTCTCTTGGTTACTTAAAACTGACCACACTGTCTACTTTATATTTTTTTATTGCTTACACTCAATCTTCAATATTGTTTTCTGTTGGAACCAGCTCTACCCAGCCTGCAAGTTGGTCAACACCTATGGCATTATATATGGGCTCATTTAAGATACTTGTTTTATGTCCACTGTCTCCTCCATAATATAAAATTAATTTTAATGAACTTCCACAAATTGGCTTCTTGTAAGATGATATGAGATTTTTTTAGTTAAAGTTTCAATCCCCAGTTTACATTGTGATAACAAGAACCTTCTGAGCTAGGCATAAAAAAAAGTATGCCATTACTCCTGTAAATAATATTTCATATTATTTAAATCTGGACATCATTGCCTTTTGAAATGTTCCTCTTGTGAATGTACAAAGCAATCCCATCACCTCTTCCTAAATACTTTCAATAGTAAATACGACTACAACTTTCATCACCTGTGATAATTTCAAAAATGATAGTCAGGTTAGCATTAGCCTTCTCACAAATCTCAAGGCATACATTGAGATAACAATGCTTTTGAGAGACTGTCAAGACACTGGGATAAACTTTGCTGCAATGGTATACATGTTCAAGTTTTCCTTGAACATGTTTTTCAAGTTTTTCTGGCAGACTATAACTGATTCCAGTCATGTCAGATTTGACAACAGTGCTCATGGAGGAGTTAACACATTTTTTCTGGCCTTTTGATGATAATTGCTTGTTCTGAAAGCTTATCATTGGCAATCGACCCTTGACCAGTCTGAAAATATGTATACTATTCAAAGAACTGTTTGGCCAGAGAATGTTTGCCAAAAGCCTAACAAGGATTATTGTGAAAGCTACTAACAGATTTGTCAAATTACAATCACAGCTATCATCCTGTAAACTAATTTTAATATATTATCTATTATTCCCTTATTTTTTGGAAATGCATTGTTTGCTTACATTTTCTTACATTCTGACTTGCAATATTTGAATTATTATTTTTACAGCAAATTTCCTAACTGTAAATTTGGTGATAAGTGTGCATATCTGCATCCAAAGTGTAAATTTGACACAAAGTGTAATCGGTTTGACTGTCCATTTAGTCACAGTCTTTCAAGGTCAACATTACCACCACCTCCACTAATTCTACCATCACCACCACCTACAGCACCAACAACTGGTAAGTAATTCTTCAAGGTTTTCTTTTCATTTCGTATATTAGTTTCCTTGTTTAGTAATATTTGAACTTACTAATCTAAAGTACAAAAACAAAATTGGTTGAAGCTTCATTTTAAACATTGTATAAAACATTGGCTACATCTGTTTAAATTTGAATAATTTAAAAAATGAAACACTCTAAATATTTTGTCTGATCAATATTCTTAATTTTCAGAATTCCCTTAAAATATTGTTTATCTTGCAATCTTCATTTTTCATAAGTGAACTGTCTTGATTCAGTTCTCAATTTTTTTTTTTTTTTTCTCATAATTTTTAATCAAATATTGTTGACAGTTACAGCAATTTTGGATAATGATTTTTTTTATGTTTAAATATAGGTTTAAACACCAATTGTTAATGTTTTATTGATATTTGTTATTGCATTTAATATTTATGAGCAATGTATGTTCATATCTATTAAAATGTCATTTGATCAAAATTGCTTATTTGAAATCTTCTATTTTTCTAACATCGATAATTGTTTCTTAGCATTTTAATGCTTTTCATTCTGTAAACTCTCATTGCAACATTTTCACCTTTTTGTCTCAGTTCCTGTAATACCCACTGCAACCCCTGTTGTGCGTTATCGTCCCCCATGTAAATTCTTCCCTACCTGTAAAAACATGAGCTGTCCTTTCAGTCACCCAAAGGTAAGTAAATCTCTAGTTCACTCCTAATTATTTTTTCTTCAGTAAAAATACATATATATTTTACTACCATGTTTAAATTTACTGTAGTGTTAGAAAATTTGTTACTGAAAAATAGACAAAATTTATTAGGTCTCTTTACACACACCTAATATTTTTGTAATTTCTGTAAAAATCATGTGAATGCCTGATCATTGACTCATTTGTTATAAATATGAGTGTGATATGATATTAAATAATTTGTAAACGAAATATTTTGAAAATAATTTTTTTTTTTTTTTTTTTTTTTTTTTGCAATATCTTTTCACTGAAAGTTTACCTTTTATTTTGCAGCCTTGTCGGTTTGGTATTAGCTGCACAAAAAAGCCTTTCTGTACTTTTTATCATCCACCATTACCAAAGCAGAACCAATTACGATGGAAAGCTGATAAATCTCTTACATCTGAGTAAGGATTATATTTCATACTTCTTAAAATAACCCACTTCTAGTTTCAAACAATTCTGTAGATTTGATCTGAAATTCCCTGTCTTTAAGCATTCAGTAACCTACATTTATCCATGTATACACACATTTACTTTTCATCTCAAAACCTGTTCTATCTTACAAAATCCCAGCTAAGCTTTTATTTGTATTCATTCATTTATTTTTTTTTTTTTTTTTTTGCTGGCTGCTTCCTTTACAAATTCATGTCCAGATCTTGAAGGGAAAATACAATCCTACTCTAAAAGTCAACAGGTTTATTTCTTTTCATTTGTTTATTCCAACTCCAAAAGATTATATGAAAAAAATAGTATAATAAAATTGGAAGTGTCTGAAGAAATTATTCAATTTGTCATATCAATTTTCTGAACATTTACTTTTTAAAAATAAGATTTTTTTTTATTCCATACAGCAATTGTTTTGTCATTATCCTTTCAATTTTTTATCTTATTGTAAAATAGCAAAGCTTCCAAACATTACAAAGCTTTGATTTGGTTAATTTTGTCATACTATGTTTACATTTAGTAGATAAAATTAGAAAAGATAAGAGATTTGTTTGTTATTTTAACTTTTTAATACTAAATTCGTTTTTTCATGATCTTTCAGTTCTAATTAGCATATAAAATCGTTTTCAAGAAGAATTTAAAATCTTAAAATATACATTGGGAATAAGAAATGCTTCATAAAAATTAAAAACTTTTGTACTTTTAATATGAGACAAATGATTTATTACTATAATATATAGTAATATATATAATTAATATTATAAACTAGGACAAATTGTTTATTTATACAAGAGCTATTAGGTGTGAGCTGGTGTATCAATTGGTTGACCCTATTTACATTTATCTCATTCTAATTCTTTTAAGGAAAACATGAATCCACTTCTCACAGCACTGTCCCATCACCAGATATCAACTCAAAATGTCCCATCACCAGATATCAACTCAAAATGTTTCATCATTTGTCTGTGATGATAAAGAAGAGTGACTGAATGAGTATCTGGGTAAACCACTCTCCCATAATTTCTATACCTACCCAGGCAGCGGCAACAAAAAATGTTCTCATAATCAAATATATAATTTATAATGTTTGATCTCTATCTTTTTGACAGAAATCTTTATATGTGGAAATACATGAGCAGATGGTGAAAGTTCGTATTTTGGGTAGCTATTTATCCAAAATATCTATAATTGTTTTAATGAACATTCAAAAATTATGATATTGGTATTGTTTCTTATCACCAGCTACACAACTAGTCCTCTTCTATTTTATAATTTATATCCTGGTTCAGGTTTTACTGTGAATTATTAAAAAAATAATAATAATAATAATAATAACTATGAAGAAAATATGAGCAAACACTGAAAAAATTCTCTGTCCAGCTCTCTTCCCAAACTCTGAACATCAGAAATTTTTTAAATTGCTTCATAGTCTGGCTGAGAACATTCCAAATCAAGAAGCCTATGTAGGAGAAAGAAGGCAACTCAGTTGAGATATGTACAGTGTAATTAATTTCATTTCAATCATTTGGAGCTAACATTTTCAAATTAAGATAACAGCATTAAATTTTAAGGAAGAATTTTTTTTAATTGTTTAGCTATTACAAGAAAAGTAATTTAATATTTTTAAAATTCTTCATTTAACAGTCTTAGGCAATGTTAATTTAAATTTGAGTATGTTTAAGAAACTGAATTTTTTTTTCATTTTTTTATACATGTTATTGACTAACTTTATATTCCTCTAAAAGTTGATTTGTGAAATTTTTTTTCTTGGATAATCTGTATTTTTCATTATTTTTTTTTATATAATTTGCTTCTCACCACCCAAAACCTCATGATTCAAACTGATTTTTTAACATATACCGTATATAAAGAGTAATGAATGTAGTATCATGAAACAGGCAAAAGCTAAATACTTGCAATGTTTTTTTTTTTGTTTTTTTTTTTTTTTAAGAGATGCTGCTAATCTTGCTGACCAAATGGAATTGAATCTTGAACAATGGAATAATCCATACAAAGTTGTAAATACAGCCAATTCATAACAGAGGTAAGATTTATTTGAAATAACAAGGTTACTTAGCATTACTTACATTGATCTTCTGTGATCTTACTATATGTTATAGTAAAACTGGTTTGTGAGGGGGGAACCACAAAACGTAAATGCTACATGATTATTATGCTTGTAACATTGTTATTTCTAGCAAGTATTTTCACACTTGCCTCAGAAATAATAGTAAAATAGCAACTGAAAAAATATTGCTTTTTAAACAATATTTGTGTAAAGATTCTATTTCTAAAAATCAAATCTCTAAATGTTGTCTTTATATAATTTTACTATTGAGATGTACAATGCAAGTAAACATTTACAAATCCTATATTATTAATTCAAAATAAGTTTTCAATATAAATATGGAAAAGCATTATTCTGTGTTTTAAAAAAAAGTGTATGTCTGCCAACAAAAATCATGCACTTCAATAAATACTTTGTTCAGTTTTTATAAAGAATTTGAAAATGGCAAGATAACTTTGCTGTATGAAAATTAATTTCCTGGCTGCAATAAATTAAAATTGTTGACTATCATTCTCCATTATTTTTGTAATCACAATTTCAAATTAGCATTTTGCCCATTTTTATTTTGCTAGATTGTCTTTTCTAACATAAAAAAATGAAATGGAATGTGCATTAATGATGACATTCACACAAATTGTCTAAAATTACAAGAAAATGATTTTTTATTAGAATCTTTAGATGCACATACAATGAATTTTGTATATTAAATATATATCCTAGTGTAAAGAATTGCAAAACTGCTTGATCTGTAAAACTATGAATTAGATAATTACATTTATCAATAAATGAAAAATGAAATTTGTTTATTTCAGTAATAAATATTTTAATGTTTTCCAGAAGCTTCAAATTAAAAAGAAAATAGTTTCTTAAAATAGTTTTTGATTTGGCTCATAATTTCTTTATTAGAAGCAAGAATTTTATACCAATAAGTACCTGCTATGATTTGTATGAATAGATCAGACATGTCAAAAGTTAACTTTGTATTGAGTTTTCTTTGTTTAACTGTTAACATTTTTACATTTTCTAATTATTTTTATTGTTCCATCTTTCATATTTTTTTCTGATTTAACTTTTTCTTATCTATTTCAGAATCACAACACATCCAATGAAAACATAATCTGATTAAATTAAACATTTTTAGGGAAATATTTACTAAATATGGCATTTTTGTTAGCAATGACATTGACAGTATTTGGAGATCATTAAAAAAAACACCTATTATATCATGAACCATCAACCAGAATTTTTTACCTGTTTATAACCCCCATATATTTCAAAATGGAAAAGAAAATGAGATCTAATTAGAACTTGCCTAACATTTGTTTTTATTAGGACATTTTGTTTTATTGTTTCTATTCTTTGGGTTTCTTGACCTGTTTTCAGATAGATAAGTGATTTTTATCTATTACTCCTTTTATATTAAATTCATTAAATAAACCAGGAATGTGGGTTTGGCTTTATCAAAGGAAACCCTTAATTTGGGAATTTTTTTAACATACAATATTTTTATTAATAATTTAAAGACTGACAATAATCTATCTACTTAATTTAAGCCAATATAAAAAAAAAAAAATTAAAATTCCTTACTGTTGTTGGTGCTAAAAATACTTGAATCTGATATTTCTTGAATCAAAAATCATATAAATAAAACAACTAAACTTTTTTAGAGATTGGTTTACATTGTTAGTTTCTAATTTTGAAAGTCAAGGAAAATCTTGTATTGATTCACATTGTAAACTCATGTTTAAAATTAACAATTTGAACAACATCTACATCTCTGAAATATGACTTGGAGATAATCTGAATTACATGAAAATATCACTAAAATGTAAAGAGTTGCTAATATAAAGAATACAATGTGCATACACTGTTTCAAAACCTGAAATTACTTTTCAAGCTATTTCAAGATATATTTCTGCTGGTTTTTAGTTCTCAGGTCAGTATTTACTGATAAATATTAATTTCGAAGACCCTTGCCATACTTTTTATTGATTCGTTTAAAGAAAATACAACTGTGATATACTATCTTTTAAAAAAGACTTATGTTTCTTTGATATTATATAATGCAAGTATTAACTGTTTGTTTTTTATAAAAATATTTTACATTAAAGTATTAAAATACCATTTGCCCTAAAAATGACTAATACACCCTCACTTAAAAAAAAAAAATCCCCAAAATGTCACATATCACAACTTCTCCATTTTTTTTCTCTTGCAATATTAAATTCCTTTAATGAATTAAGATAATATTAGTACTTCATTTATAAAACACTTACCTCCATCCAATTGACAAAACTTCTGTAAATTGTCAACAAATGAATTCTATTCTGACAAAAATAAAAGTAACTCAAATTTACAGGGTTTCCTTTGTTATGATTTCCTGAACAAAATTTCTTGATTCTGTTTCTTATAGAAAATCAGACAGTAATTATCTCTCTAAGTTTCATTTTAGAAGGTAAATATTAAATTTTTTTAAATTGTGCAGTAAAAAAAGTAATATTTTTATCTCTATCTCTACATTATGGAAATAAAACCAAGGAAAGGATTTTAAATATGGATGAATATTTACAAGAATAATTTCAGTAGAAAGGAATTTTCATAATGTTCGAAAAAGAAATTTTTGAAACTTTTTTACAGACTACGGATGCTGTAATGATAACAACAATAATTCTTAAAAACAAATGCCTAATAACATGAAAATTGTGTTGACTTATTCACACACACACACACACACACACACACACATTGTAATTATAAAAGAAGATTAACACCTATAAAAATCATCTCTAAATCACTCCAGATTTAGAGTTATCCACAAATTTTGATAATAAAATCATTGGAGTTGATTTTTTTGTTGTACTCCATTTTTATTTATTTAACAAGATCTTTTACTTCTAAAAGAGTTATTTACATTTTAAGGACCAATCTCAACTTTATTAGTCTAATATTTCCTTTTGTATTTGTTATACATACAGTGGGGGGGGGACAAATATTCATACATATACAAATTTTTAATTTATTGTATTTCCAACTAATGAATAAACATTTCATATAATTAACTCTACACAGATGCATAACAACTGAATTACTTTTCACCTAATAAAATGGATAAATGGCATTTATTTCTATTAAATCAAATTTTTTTTCTGTTTTCTATGTATATTTAGTTATTATGCACCTGTGTAGTTAATTATATGAAAAATATGTTTATTCATTTAGTTGGAAATACAATAAATTAAAAATTTGTATGTATACAAATGTCTCCCCCTCTGTGTATGTGTGTGTGTGTGTGTATATATATATATATATATATATATATATATATGAGAAAGAGAGAATACATGACACTGCAAAGCCAGATTCAAAATTATAGCAGGCATTACAATACAAAAGAAACAACTCACATAAAATATCTTTTTCTACAGAATATTCTATATTGAAATGTGTATAATATTTAATATGCATACAAAAAATAATACATAAATAATCAATACATGCTGTTCAATTATTTCCAACTCCAACAATCTAAAAAAAAAACAGGATGTAGTCAACAAAATCTTGTTTAACTTACTAATAATGACCGAGTCGGAAGTACTTGAGCAAAACAGAAAAAGGATACATGAACTTTGAGCAGTTTATCTATGTTAACATCTTATTTGAAAACTGGAAAATATAAAAATTTAAATAGGCAGATCTTGTCTGATGAATTTAAAAAATTTGTTTGTATGAATTCATGCTGCCTAAGTACCATATATATATGTTGGACTCTCCCATCGTATTTGATGTATGAGAGTCGAGCAGCTCTGTTCCTAAGAACCAACAACCCAGACACCAGCACACATGATTTGATTATAGTGGTGAAGGCTTTGTGCAGAATCAACCACACTTTTTGAATATATATATATATATATATATATATATATATATATATATATATATATATATATATATATATATATATATAGTTTTTGAAATAATGAGGTTTGTAAAGAGCTTGTTTTTCTTATTTTATAGAAAACAATAAAATTGAGTATAACAACTCAACATTTACAAAAATGATTTTTTTTCTGGTGAATTTGTTCCTATATCTATTGGTTGCATTCTGTTTTATAAAATTCTCTAGATTTTCCTTTTAAACTGTTTAAATTTGTAAACTTGGTTAATGTGTGAAGTTAAAGTGAAATCGGTTTTTTTTCCTACCAGAGAAACAGTTATTGCTACTGACTACTGTAAAATGAAAAAAGAAAAAACTACATTATCTGAATCGGTTACAATTAATTTTGTATAATCATAACTTTCGCCTTCTGATATTTCCTTTTTTTTCCTTTTCTTTCAAATTGAGAAAGAAAATTAAATAGTTTTAATTTTTCTTTTACCATATTTCCTTCCTTTCTTCCATTGTCTTTATTCTTATTTGCAAGTATCTATTATACAAACAAAATTGTATGTCCATCCACTTTTAATTTCAAAATGATTTTTCTATATTGCTAGGTAGGTAACCTTTGCACATTTGGGAAGGATATTAGCATAATCCAGAGCCTATACTGGCAGCAAACCGCCTGTATATGCATAGAAAATGAATTCAGTAAATATACCAAAATAGAAATACGGCAAGGATGTGTCTTCTCGCTTTTTCAGCTTATACAGTGATTGATTCTGAGAGAATTAGAAATCGTACTAGGATTCATTATTGGAAGCCACAATCTTAAGAACATAAAATATGCAGATGACCCAGTCTTGATAGCAGACAAGAACTACAGAAGTTAGTGAAGGAAAACCTGAAAAAAGAACTAAACTTGCAAGAAAACAGAATGTATGGTTGTTATCAAAAGGAACAGCCCAACATGCAAATTACAAATTGGAGATACTAAAGACATGTACAAGATTTTAAATATCTGTGAAGTGTTTTAACAGGACAGAATGTGTGACACTGAAATCCAAATGTACATTGGAATAGCAGAAGATACATTGCCAAAGTTAAGCAATATATTAAGAAACAGAAAAATTTTGTTAGAAACATAAAAAGTGCTGAACTGTTATGTAATATCACTCCTCTTATGTGGTAGTGGGTGCTAGACAATATCCTCACAGGCGAAGAAACTTAAAGCAACAGGAGGATGCTGAAAATACCATGAGCCCAACATATGAGCAACAACAAAGATTTAGAGAAAATGGAAACAAAAAGGACACATTTTATCAAGAAGAGGTAATTGGGATTTCTAGGACACATAATGAGGAACGGTGGATTGAAGAATTTGATACTCACAGGACCTTGAAAGGAAGAGGGACAGAGGAAAACAACGTGTAATCTACATAGCAAGCTTGGGTAAATGGCTGGTGGGACAAGGTTTAGGAGGGATAATAAAAAGACAAAATTTATTAAGAGCTACAAAGGACAGGAAATTGTGGAGAGCCATGATCGCCAACATCCTGAAGGGACATGTCACCTAGAAGATGATTTATGAAATCCAGTGCATTAAGATATTCTGATTCATAACAATAGAAAATAAGCAAAATATTAGATATTATTTTATTTTTACTTAACACAAATGATTTTAAAAATCATTAAATTATTGAAGTATAATTATATAACTTAAAATATTATATACTAATTTTTATTACTTACATTATCTGAAGGGGTTGCTGAAAAGTTCTCATTCTAACTAAGAATCCGTTAAAAAAGGAAATCCTATTTGATCATTTGGCAAGATTTTGGGAAGTGGATCCAGCCAAGAACTTTTCGATATCTTCTTGACTCTCTTTTATTTCATCAATGTTACAAATATTGTTATAAGTAAAAATTAGCTAGGACACCGTGGAGAGTGGGTAGAGATGTTGAAAGGCCCAAAACCCCTAATAAACCTCAGCTAGAAACATCACTGATGATGTGTACCAAAGCATCCAATAGATGTATTTTACCAAATATATTAAATATTTTCACTTAGTTTCCAGTAATTTAATTTTTAAAGTTCTCAATTTGTGTAAAAAGTAAAAAAAACAATCACACTCAGCTACCACTCTTCAATTTATATGCATAATGATGTTGAAGCTCAAATCTGTAACGATGTGTGTGATTTCTTATGAATTTATATTGAATATTCTTTTGTATATTATTTTTTAAGATGAATAAACTGATGGACAAAAAGCATAAGCAATCCACTCTCTACCATTAGTATAAGAAAGAATAATTTTTACAAGTTGATCTATAAGGAATTAGAAAAAGTAAAATCAAATACCCAAACTTGTAAATAGTGTTTAAAATGTTTTATTAAATTAAAACGCCCCCCCCCACTGTATATGGTTTTCTTGAGACTAGTTTCTTTTGTTTGTTTCTACACAATGATTCACAAAATCACTTTGATACCAATGAATACACACAGTTGAATGTCATAGTAAGCTACCACTTGTACAACCTTCTCAAAATCCATAAAGGATCTTCTAAGACTGATCATTAGTTGTCAAGAGTCAGCATGTTATCCATTAAATAGATATAGTGGGAGATATAGACCCAAAACAATGAGAAGCAAATTCCTATCTCCTGTAAACAACTTTTCTCATTTTG
The DNA here is from genome assembly GCA_964036315.1 of Acanthosepion esculentum. Classification (NCBI taxonomy): domain Eukaryota; kingdom Metazoa; phylum Mollusca; class Cephalopoda; order Sepiida; family Sepiidae; genus Acanthosepion; species Acanthosepion esculentum. Next base: position 35,595,943 of record OZ038502.1, read on the forward strand.
CAGAAACAAAGAAAACCCACCACCCATCCTTTAACCTAGTGAGTTTATTTGCTAGAAGATGAGGCCATGTCAGTAATTCAAGAAAAACTGGGATCCAATACAACACTTGGGGAATGCATCAGCATCCCCGTAAATAATCAAATGGAAATGCCGATAGTTTGTGTATAAATTGGAATCTAAAATATACGGTGACAATCATTATTATCTCCACTAATGGTGAATATATCATTTGAGGAAATAGTCCTTAGGAAAACTGGTTAAGATGCATAAATGATAACTGGCTTCACCAAGAAAATATAAAAGTTGTTAGGCCATGTGAACTCTATATGATCTTCAATGCAGTTGACTAAAGAAAAGAACAATGAGTCAGCTTTTCTGAGTGTACTAAAGAACATGGACTTTAGGACATCTATACATTATAATCATTGCTTAGATAGTATCTAAATTACAAATTCCAACCACTCATGCAGTACAAAAAGGGGAGCATTTCCTGCTTACTGAGTAAAGCAGACCGATACAAATGAGGGATAAATGACACTAAAAAAAAATGAAATCCTGCAAAGTGTGTCAGCAGCAGATACACAAACAAAATCTAGTCATGACCAAGAACTGCATGCATAATAGTCCAAGCAGTTGTGGCTGAGATTACAAAAGTAAAAATGGGCACCCACTATAAATAAAACTCGAGGAACACCAGAAAACTATAATGTGTGGAGACACTTTAAAATCTGGTATAGTTGACTATATCTGGGGCAGGGGGTAACCAATGCTTGTGAAATGAGGCCAAAATAACAGAAGCAGCGATAAAAAAAAAAAAGACTGCAGGAATATACCTATATACTCTGCTTAAATAACCCAATAAGCAAATTGTGTATTGGCATTAGTAGACTGTGGATATCACTATTAAAAAAAAACAACAGGTAGTGAATTTAAGAACCCATGGACCTAGTAATGTGTACAGTACTCAAGGTGTGATCATGAGATCAGTGCAGAAAATGGCTTCAATAAATTTAGGGGCCAAAAAACAATGGATGGAATGCATGAAGGAAGAGATGCACCTGTACTTCTGAAGTAAAATTCATCAACATTTTAGAACACAAGACGCACAAGCAAGGTGGGGGAGGACATGGTCATGGGGATAAAGACGAGGAAATGTCAAAAACAAACAAAAAATTTTATAAGGATTTATAAAATCATTGTATTTTTATTTTTTTATTAATTTTCTTTTCTTTGTGCACCTCCCACATTCCCTATAACAAAATTCAAACAAGAACTTTGTTGGTTTTTTTTTGGCGGGGGGTAAGCATTTACTACAAAGGATCTTATGGCATTATTCAATTTGTTTCCAAATATAAAAATAATTCAAATTCAATTTTGAGTTTCTTCAACTGGAATTTATTGCATCTTTCATATTTCATCTAGTGGAATGATATTCATTGATCAGATTTTGTTGTCTGTGAATGTAAACTAGTACCGCTTTATTTTTATCTTAATCCACTTCAACATTTTACTGGTAGTCTTGACTGACTTATGTATTGTTGTTTAAGAATTTACTTATGATGCTATATATAACAAACACTTAAAATGGCCGGAATTTAATTTTTGATTACTATATTAGTAAAACATCCAAATAAAGGTTTGAAGTTGCTTCTTTCATTTTAATGGTGAGAATGAAATTTTATTCAACCAACTGCCAGATTTGCATATACACTACTGGGTTTTATTATGCAATACAATACTTATATAATAAAATTAGTATTAACTAACTAATGTTAGTAAAGTTTTCAGCATATACTTATATGATAAATATACCATGTGAATTTCCACTGTATTAAAATATTTACAAGGATTTATTTGGTGTTGTGAGGTTTTGATACAGCTCAATGGTTGTATTTTGCAAATAAATATCTATTATATAGTTGTTAATATTTTTTTTTCATATATATAGATTTTCATGGGACATAAAGTTAAAGTCAAAATAGGAACACAATATTGGAAATTGTGCAAAACATGAATGCATCTTTGGGGAGCAGTAAAACCACTCCATGTAATGTTATGGTTGAAATAATCGAAAATTTAACAAAATCAGTGGATGAAAGACTGATGAAGTTTATAGAATGCCAAATTAACCTGTAAAATAATGTTTCTTTGTCATTTATTGATAAATAAAAATGTTGCACTTTGCATAATAAAACATGACAACTCCCAAATAAGTTCTTATCAATATTTTTAATATGGATTGATATAGGCTGAAACTTATATTTATATGAGAAATATATTGTATATCTTAAAATTTTACTAACATCAACTGAATATCAATTCTATTGTGAAAACATTGAGTTGCAAAATAAATTTTCATGTAGTGTATGTGTTCAAATATTTCAAGTATTTTAATAATGATTAACATTTACCTTACTAACTTTATAAAAGAAAACATAAGCAGCTATTGAAAAATTCTCAGCACAAAATTTTTCCCTCAAGAAATTTTTAGCATTCTCTAAACATTATCAGGCAACTCTAATGGAAAAGTGTAAACAAGAATAAATCAAATAGATGATAACAGATGATTTTAATTTTTGCCATCCTTTAGAGACATTTTCTTCAACTGGGAAGATCTTCATTGACTTAAACTAATACAATTATCACAAGCCTGAGTCCTGCACACTGACATGATATCTTTCAATCTAACAAAGATATATCCGTAATATTCATTAGATGAGTGACAACACTTGATTTTATAAATGCATAAATAAAAAAAACTAAATTAGTTTCCAAGACAAGATACTTTAAACTTTTATTTGAGGGGTTTTGAGTTGCTAATATTCAATGTAGAATGTGTAGATAGCAGTTATTGGCATATGGTAAATGGAATTAGCAAGCCAATTTCAAATTCTCACCTAGTCTGTTACATTCACTTTCACACTATTGTTCTTGGGAAAGTCATGAATCCTTCTCTTCTCTCACCAGTTTGCACAGTAGACTGGTTTTTGAGCCTTGGGTGGCAACCAGTCTAGGAGAATAACTACTACAAACTCAAAGCAATGGGAAACTGCTCCACTATCTATCCCAAGAAGTCATAAAAATTCACAGATATTAAAAAGAAAAAGCTGTGAAGAGCCATGATCACCTATATCCTGAAGAGACATGAAAATAAAATAAAAATTCAATGTAAGTTTTCTTTTCTTTTTCTTTCACTATTTTTTCAAAACTGAAAAAGATCTTTGCTACAAGCTTAATACCAAACTTAAACAACAAAGTTAACTCAGGTCTTGACTTATTTGAAACTCTTTGGAAATTGACAAATCTTAGGGAAGGGAGGTGACATTAACATCACTTCCAAGAGACAACCCAGTAGATCTACTATTCTGTGTAATGACAACACACTTCAAACTCAAAAACTGATAGGAATTAACAGGAAAAAAGGAATAGGAACATTATCACAAGTGATAGCAAACATCTATCTCAAACACTTCAATAAGTAGCACTTAAGACAATCACCTTCCTCAATGACATTTTACTGGCCACAATAGGAAAAAGCACCAAGGCAAAGAGCTCTCAAGCCTTGAATATATCCCTTAAGCTGATGAGTGGATATAGAAAAATGGTCATCTTATATCAGACATGATAGAAAAAATAGAATATGTGGTTTGTAAAATATCAGGAGCAACAAAACCTAGGTTTCCATTAAGAAATGAACAAAATATACAATATTCCTTGTTTCAATACAAGAGAAAATGAAAAATAAGTAAGTAATAGTAAGAAGGAAAACTTTACTAGAAAATAGTGTAACTAAACAAATTAGCCAAATGTGGAAATTATGGGAGTCACTAACAAAAAAAAATTTCATTTTTACCAGAATGGGAGAAAAAAAGATTGTGGGCCATCTGTATATCCCACAATGCAGCATGGTTTATGGCGGGGGTGGGGGGCTGCAGAACTCATCAAAGCTTATAATGGTGGGTAGGGAGGAGAAACAAAAAAAACAATGCTTAATTACCAAACTTTGTGACTTGGTGACTCAGTAAGAAATCACCAGGACATAAATTATGAACAGAATTCATTTCCATTAGGTGTTACATCAGATAAAATATCTTACCTGAAAAGGGACTGGGGAAAATGTAAAGAAATTAACAACATAAATGAGGATAGTTTAAAAATAAAGAAAGAAACAGAGGTATACTTCTTGTTTATTTTATCTACTGATCCACTCATATTTTCATCCTGAGTTTAATTCCTACATTCATCGTAATTTTAATATGGTTAAACATAATGTGATTTTATATACCTGGTATCATTACTTAGTAATGATATATTTCATGTTTATAGCATTACAAAACAACCATGTCTTATGTTGCTGTAACAACACACTATCTTATTACTAAATAGAAAGACAAAGTTACTAACACATTTGCATTTTATTTCTTTTGTTTCATGTTAGCTTTCTTTCAATGTTATTTCTTTATGATCGTCATTTATCGACTGGAAAAAATTAATAAAAGGCAGCAAACTTGAATAACTTGTAATTAAATGGAACCTTAGATTGTAAAATAACATTTAACAACAGAGGTAATAGTTATCAACATACATAAAATTCAGTGTGTATGCACATAAATACTCTGTATTATATATCATGTTAATGTTGTGCCATGTGGGACAACTGTGAGTAACAGTGAATGACAATGATATGCGCACAAGGTATTGTGTGCATATCTGTAGTAACACATGGTGTGACTAACTGACTACTAGTCACCACAGACATTATGCTTGATTGAAACATGATTGGTTTCTATTGGCTACAAGAGAATTAACTCTGTATATATTAATACATCACTGTGTGTGTGTTATACTTTTCTACATTACAATTCCTCATCATTCTGGTAATGTAGAAATCATAATTAGTGAATGGAATGTTAATTGTTTAGTTCAATATTCCTGATATATCAATAAGAAAATCCATGAAATGTTTTTGATACGAAATTAAATATTTCTGTCATGTTTTTCTTATGACATAGATAAACTAGTTTGTATGTTAATGTCCATTTTACAGCTTATTAGTTTTATTACATGTGTTTCATATATATATATATATATGAATTAGTAATCAAATTCAGTATTTACTTACCCTTACTTATACTTGAAATGTATATAATGCATATCAGTATTATAATAAAATTGGTAATTACTTGCATTATATAAGGATATAATAGATTTTATATGGCACATATAACAAATGTATAAGGTGTCATACAAGTTATAAAAAGAAAACAAAACTATTCATGATTTGTGCAAATTATAATTAGTGCTTTGGATATTTACAAAGTTTATCTTACTACAGCACAAAGCTAAATGAGAGAAAAATAATGGGTAGAAAGATTGTACTGCACCAATATTCTAAGTGTAGAGAGCTACCTGATTTGAAAATTAACATTTAAAATTCTGGCTTTTTCAGATTCAAAAACCAACCACTGAAACCAATGAGAAATATCTAAGTCACTCAGTCTAATTTTTTAATTCATTGCTTTGAACACTGAAAATGAAGAAGTGAGAAGTTAGAAAATTTTCCCTAACTCATTTCTGATACGTTTGTAAATCCTATCTTATTTTCTGAACCAATCCTCAGGGAAAAACCTCACCCCCAGGACCAGGAATCTAAATTCAAGTGACACTTGGGAACAAGCCTTGTACAGAGATAATGGGAAAAGGCATGGCTTAATCAGTGATTTATTGTTTTCTTTTTTCTAACTATATTAAACATCCTATTCACTTTAATATCATGCAGCTGTCTTTCAATGCCTGAACAAAAGATTCCAAAACCTTAATAATAATATCAGAAGCTAACAAAACCACTTCAAATCTATCAGAGGTCAGGGAAAGATTTATCCCACTCAGTCATTTCTATTTTTCTATCAACTGAATACTTAGTTTGATAAATAATTAATTAAATGAATTCATCTTTTTATGTTTGCTTGCTTTAATGAAAAGAAAAATAATCAAGGCATTCAAATCTGATTCAATTGCTACATTTTTTTTATTAAATCCTAATTAATTTCATATTTTCATTCTTTTTTTCAATTTCTCTGTGTTGCCAGGATCCACAAAATTGACCATTCATTGTCTTGTTTTTGTTGTTGGAAAAAATATACAATTACTGATTACTTTCTATTTACAAGGGTTACTTGGAGCTAAAATAGCCATTGATATCTTTATTAACCTTTTTTTTCATTAATTTTATCTCATAACTATTTGATTATCAATTAAAGAGATGGGAAATTTATTTGGGTTTTGATAAAGCAGCTGAAGATATTTTTCTAGTCTTTGGTTTATGATCTGTTTTTTAATGGAGAAGAACTACGAAATCTCAACTTTCATTATTAATTTGAAGTTCTTAAAATACAATAAATTACACAACACTTATTTCAATTAATCACATTACTTAGAATAATTACTTCACTACTCATATAAATATAAAATGTTTTTGTTGGCAAGTGAAAAATGTCTATAAAAAGGTACTGTTGATTATTTATGGCTAATTTGTTTAAATAATGCACTATTGTTTGCATCCCATGGCATGTAAGTAAAATGAACTAAAATAAGTAGCTAAGTAATCATTTTAAGTTCTCTGAATATCAGTGCCTTTTGAAAATACCTCATTAATATAATTCCCAATCATGTCAATCATTCCCAATCATCAATAGACACAAAATAATCATAAATACCTATTGGATAATGGATTATTATTAACTACTCAAAATACTAAACTCATGGGATTATATTTATTTCAAATCTTGCTCTCTTTAATTATATAAAAAATGAACAAAATATAGTAATCCAGTTCTACTAAAAAAAATAAAAAAATATTTTTATTTACTTTATCTGCTAACGAAATGTTTTTAAATGAATACAAAATATTTAAGAGAAAAATTAAAATTTTACAAACAAATGGAATTTTCCCACATAGAAAAAAACTTTGTTGGCTCATTAGATACACAAAAAAGGGCTCTTACTCAATGTGGAATTAAAACAGAAAGAATTGGTTTATTTATAATAAAAAACAAATTGTGTGATGTGTTTTGTCCTTTAGGACTTCATTGTACTAAAGTGATGTTTACACTGATGTAACTACACAGGCAAATGAATGAGAGGGGACACTGAAATTTTAAACTTTTAAATTTAAGTATTTTTTTTTTCTGCAAAACTATATTACCTGACCTTGTAGATAGACTAAACAAAGTTGAGCATATGATAGAATCCACTTACAAAACAAACAAATAGCACTTTAGCTTTCCTAGAATCATGTTACTGATAATGAACTAAAACTAAATGTCCATCACAAATCAACTAATAGAAATGATCTCATAATTTTTTATTCTCACAACAGCAATAAAATCCAGAATAATTATTGGATTCTATTAAAATAATTTTAAGCTACCTAATTGTTTCATATTCAATGCAAAATAAGAGGCTCATAAAATATTTCAAAATAGAAGAGTGCACCATTCTGACAAATCCAATGAATCAAAATATATTATTCTACCTACCAACTCTATCACAACTACAATTGAAAAGAATTTATCTAAGCTTAGCAATATTTGTTACAACTAATTCAAAAACAATAAAAACTTAATTAATACAAAACAAAATAATAGCTAAAACTTGAAACTGGAATAATGTCTACAAATAATACATAGGAGAAATTTTAAGGAATTTAAATAAAAGATTATATGAACACAAAAGGTATCTTTTACAAAATAACATACTCAATGCATATACCTAACTATATTTTAATATCCTTCAAAACCTTTAAGTTAATTTCTGATGCATCTAATGCACTTTAATGTAAGAGTTTAAGGGAAATCACTCTACTATTTGTATAACCTAACAAAAATTTTAATGCAGTTGACTTTTATATTAATTTCATTTGCCTTACTGCAGTCAAATACAATCTCCATCAACATATCAAGTGGAATCAATAAGTCCATAGACAGATTATTATTTAAATTTTGATCTGAAATTTCTACTGTGTAATGTTTGATCCATGTGATTAATGAAGAAACATTGGAATAGGCATATTAACAAGGATGGAAATTATCTTAAAAACAAATATTTGTTGGGTAAAACAAATGTATTTTTCATTATTGGGCTATATATTTATTGATGTATTTACATAAAATCCCAAAATAATGATAGAAAAACCACAATTATAATAAACTCAAAATACTTACAATAATGACATCATACTTTCAATCTTATAAGCTAAAAAGACTGAAGCAACACAAAATCTGATTTGGGATTAAAAAAAAGAATGTACTGGAAAAATAAAGGAAGAGGACGCCTCAAAGTTTTTCTCAACCAATCAAAAGGATAGAATTTGAAATCTAAAACATTTTGAAAAGTAGTTTAATGAACTGGCCAGCCCAAATAAAATGGAAGCAGTCATTTGGTTTAATTCCTCACAATACAGTTCATGTTTGTGTAGTCTGGAGAGATGGCATCAACAGAACAATTAACTTTAACAGTAAGTTGAGAAAAGAGGACACTGAATACTGAAATACTCAGTGACCCTCAAAGAACTCTATGACAACATATGAAAATTTAATACAGATAATTCTGAACATGCTAGTCTGAAAAAAACATGCAACCACACCACATTTTCCCTCAATAATATGATCAACTCACACTCTTCCACTATAATGCTATAAGGCTGTGCCAACTTCTGAAAGTTTACCACTAATGATATTCATTTATCAGAAGCCCATACAATCAATCCAGGTCTCACTGAAGACTCTCTCTTCAGTCCTATCATTTTTCTGCTATATATTAATGATCTGCCTAAGACATTCTCAAATCACTAATAAATATATAAACAGACAATACCACGGTTTATGTGAGCACCACCAAAAATCTAGATGACTGGAAGCTAGCAGGTAATCTCTCCTCAGTAACTTTCTACTTGAGTTGCTCTTGGGCCTTATATTGAACAACATTAAAAAAAAGAAATTCTTTCCATTTAATAAATAGACACTCCTACTGTGTTGACTTATCAACTCCTAAATGGCTCAACAAAATTTGACAATACTTCATGAACTTTGCTGACAGCATACACTCTCTACCAAGAACTTTTATAACTTCACCTACTACAGTAAATCTTCATTTTCTTATGAACATTTTTCTAACTAGATTAATATTTTAGGCACTCAAAAAATATTTTGAGCAAGCTCCTATACCTATCTTCCTTTTCACAGAAATTATTGTAAAAATAAACAATTTCTTTCTGTTTCAATTTCACATTGAACAATCAGTGCACAATAAAAAAAAAATATCCTGTTTAGGTTAAGTGTTTAGGTGTTAATCAATATTTTTATATGGGAAAAACCCCATAGATTTGCATGTCATCATTATCATGAGTATAGATATTATTTGAGATAAATAGATGATCAGTTACAATCAAAACAGTTGTCATTTTATTTATTGTCTTTCTTAGATTCCCAGTAATTACCCTTTCATTATATTCTAGAGATTTTTTATTACACATCACAGCAAAGTCTTGTATGGAAGATATATTAAATTTTGAAAATTATAGAAAACAAATACTTGAAAAGTACATAGGAATTTTTTTAGAAATTATTTTAAGGAAATATTTCTGAAAATTTACTTTTTAATTTCAACTTTCTCAAAATGTAATGAATTTATTTTAGTGACATTTGGGCTTAAAAATATAAGCTACATAAATGAATAATGTATTGAAAGAACTCTTACTATTTCAAAACAATGTGCAGAACCTTACAAAAAGCCTTCAGAAGTTTCATATTTAATAACAAGCTTCTCTTATCCCATAAAGTGACTTTTTTTATATTTACCTCTTATATTTTTTTCTAAAAATAATTTGGATTTTATAACTGAGAGAAAATTATGAAACAAAGAAAAAAATTATAACTTGATATTTTTTTAGCAAAGAATAAAGAATTCAAATCTAAATCAGGTGAAGAAGTTCCATTTAATTTTATTTTTAATATGTTTACTGTTAGTTATGTTAACTTTACATTTTATTGCCTGCAAATAAGGAATCATCACAAACTGAAGGAAAAAATTGATCTTCCCTTATCTTTTCAACCACTTTTTTTACTTCATCTTGTGGTGCCAACTAAAGAAAGTGGCGGATGTCAAAACATGATGACGTCATCGAAGGAGGAAATACACTTTGTGCCGTCAATCCATCGTCGTATTCGTTTTCACTGGCAAAATTGTTCATCCTCTTCCTCTCATCGCAAACGACTGTGTCACAAGCAGCAGGCCGTGAAAGGAAAAAATTAGCGTGACCATCTGTAGTGGTTCTACACTACACCTACCTACCTACTTACCCCCAGCAGCTGACTTTTATCTACTGTAACTTAAACTTTTTGTACATTATTGGGTTTTTGTGTGTCGGAAGTGGATCGGACGAGACTGCCTGACTCCACAAACAACTAGAGACATTTTCACACACGCACAATTTTTTTTTTCATTCCGTCTCCAAAGAACTCACAGAACCTTCAAAGCATGGCTACTGATGAACTGGCCAATAAATTAAATCGTCGAATAAATATCAGTGATGCCATCGAAGCTGGAGATACCCCTCCACCTTGTGCTAATAAAGTCTTCAACCCTTACACGGAGTTCAAAGAATTTAGTAGAAAGCAAATTAAGGATTTAGAGAAAACCTTTAAAAAGTGAGTATCTGTATTTACTTTCCTACCTTTTTTAACTTTTTCTTTTTACTCTCATTTAAAAAAAAAAATTTGTATTTTCTTTAAAGAAGTATTTTTACTTTTTATTTTCCCTTACAATCATTGAAAAATAATAAATTAGTTTAGAAAAAAGTCTGTGTATTCCGAGTCCTAACTCTTTCTTTCGCCTTTTTCAATCGCTAATTATAAAAGTCCAGTCGTTAAAATTAAAAGCCTTTGTTGACTCTTAAATTTTCCACGCATTTATTTTTAATTTCATCGGCACGCACATTTACTTGCTGGCTTTCTTTTTTGACAATCTTTCTCATTCCAACCGGGAGTCCAAAAAACTACCTGCAACACGCGTGTTCGTGTTACTAGTTTTCTTACTTGCTTTATGTCCCTATTTTGAATAACAGAAACAAAACAAAAAAATAAATACAATCTTTTTTATACGTTCATACTGCAAATACGCCTGATTCGTAATCGCTGACAGCATTAATTTTTAAGTATTCAATCTTTCTTTGACTGTCAGTAAAAGTAAAGAAATTACTCCCAAAATGAATTTTGCGAGCAATTTAAAAAAACATTCTGAGTAAAATAAATCCTTTTTTTTATGACAAAAGATTTGACCAGCACCAGATATCGTTTAATTTCCGATTTCTCGTATTTTCATTCTTTTAGTCATAAAAAAAGGAAATTTTTAAGTTTGTAGAACAATGACAACGAACGATAAATTAAAAAAATGACTATGCGAAATCTAGTTATCTAAAGTTTTTTTTTTCTGTTATTGTCTTGTGGAACCACTTAAATATTCCCATGTTTATGTTTTTTTTATATATTTTGTAGCTAAAGTAAGTTAAGTAGCTTCTGCTTAACAAAGTTTAGAGATCCTCCCTTCATTGAACTAGCTAGCTAGACAGACAGACAGACAGATGAAGGCAGAATTTTTTTCCTTTTTACTTAATTCATATCGCGAGTATTTTTCTTCTTCTTCGACTAAGTTATGAATTTAATTCGCATGGACGGATTTCCCCAAGGACAGAGCATCATTTTCTTCTATCCAGAGAAAACAGGCAGAATTGAAGTTTAGTGTTTTGTTGATCATGTGAATGGGAAGACGTAAAGGAAAAATTTCTGAACAAGTCATTTCTTTTGACTGAATTGCTGTTTATTTATAAATTTATTTTACTGTCTCTGGAGAAGAAATATAAAAAAATGCTGTTAGTTAGTGTTAGTTAAAATGTTAAAGAATTTTCTAATCTAATTGAAGAAGCATTTCATTTCAGTCGGAAATCATTGTTTATCTGCATTATGTTTGGTTTTTTAGTTTCTGTTTAGTTTACTACTGTTAAATTTTGTTATACTACAGTACACTTTATTAAAAATGCATTGAATCTAACAATAAAACATGTTTATTATTCAGATTCCATGCCCGATTAAGCTCTCTTCTTCAGTCTTTGTATACTTCGCTTTTTTTATTTTAATTTAAAATTTTAAACAAAGACGTTGGATGACATTACAGATGCACGTGTCTTTGATGTTTTCTTTTATTTTTTTAATCAGTTTTGTCATTTTATTTCTGCAGAATTCTTTACACTCTTCTTAATTCATATTTCTTGGTATTTCTAATTTATTCCACGTGACATTTAACTTTAAATATCTTTAAGCGCCTTTTTACACCTACACACTTCTTCAGGCAAGAGAGACAGAGCTGGTTTTCTTTTACTTTTCTTTTCTCTCCTTCTCTTTTTATTTATTTTTAAATTGAATAAATTTCCATCGTGATTACGTTGTTCATTTCTCATTAATGAACTATATAAACTAAACAACACTTACTTATCGCATGATTTTTTTACATGTTTAATCTCTTTTGTAAAATTTTGTTTCTTTTTAGTACGTTGCTGCTTCTTCGTTCTTCATCCTTTCAGTTTTCCTTTTAAAAGTGTTCTTTGTTGTATGATGAGGATCATTACAATCGGCTTATCTTTGCAATTCTTTTTATGGCGAAGGATGCACTTAGTATTGCAATAACTTATGCACGCATATTCATATGCATTGAAATGTGCGTCGTCACATTTCATTTTATTTTTATTTTATCTTCTGTTCTGATTATATCGCGGTTAATCTGATGAGAGTTGGCTCATTTAAGTTAGCCATGTTTATTGTTTCTATAAACATGGTTGGTTCAAGTTCTAATCTAAGGCCAGACATCTTTACCGTTTTCGTGTATTTGCAAAAAAATCGATATTTTTTTTCTGCCTTTTAACTTTCATCAATAAAATTAAAATATATTCATTAGAAAGCATTATACGAAATAACTTAATAAAAATCTGTTTTTAATTAAAAAACTAAAAGGATATTTAAATTATTTTTAAAAAGGGGCCAGAAATAAACTCTTACATGGGAAACCAGGCAGAATAGTCTGAAATTAAATTAAAAAAAACCTGCAAATAGCCTACTCGGATGCATTTTATTAATTTCATAGATGTATGTACAATTTAAAAATCAAAAAAATTAATATTTTGGTTCGTCTGTGTTGTGGTGGGCAAATCCATGCTTCTCATTCTGGGTGCTGTGCAGCTTCCCTTGTCTTTGATGCAGTTGTAGGAGAAAAAGAACTGAATCTGGGGCGAAAAAATATACAAGGTGTCATTAGGTGTTACTCTACTACTCGAACACCTCAAAACATGTTTTTTTTACCCATCCTTTTTTAGTTTTCTCTTTCTTTTTTGTTGGCTTGTTTTGTTCATATTGCATCTTCGTTGCATATGTCTCCTCCTCTTTCCTTCGGACAAATATTTTGACCTCTTTCAAAGTCTTAAGATATTTTTTTTTTTAAACAAACTTGCTTTTTAAACTTATAAACAACTAAAGTGTATGTTAAACAAATCTGACCCTTTTTCTTCTTCAATTTTTAATTTGATATAATTTTTCCACTCTTAATTATTGTTCTGAAATATTTTGAAAGAAACACATCCTTTTTTTTAGTTTTTTTTTCTACTGTTGAAAATTAAATAAATAGCTTATTTTTCTTTTATACAGCTATAAATCGGTTGTTAGTGATTGATTAAAAAGTAAAAACTGTGTCGGTTCTCTTTTAAATGTTTTCAAAATATATCCCTTTGATTTTTAGAACAATAACATCTGCATTTAAATTTTAAAATCAGTTTTTAAAAAATTGCATTTTTGTAATCGCTGTTTGTTTAAAAATATCAAAGTAACCACTTGGATCATGAATTAATAATGCAATGTATTACCAAACACGAAAGAAACTTTTCATCCGTGATTTCTAAAGGACTCAATGAGATCGATTATTTATATTATCAGACGTAAAACTTTCTAATTATCAAGTGAATTGTTTAGGGAAAAAATTGTTACACTGTTACAAATTAGGTGACTATTTTTCATAAGATGCAAAAACATTCTAATGAAGAATTCAAACTCATGGGAAGTGGCAGCAAACGAAAAAAAATATTTGCTGCTAAAAAATAGAATATCACTCACAGTAAAACTATTTTCTTTTAACAGAACTTGGTTTATATTTGTAACTGATTTTTTTACTGCAGCAAATTTATTTATTTAAATATTTATTTGTTAATTTTTGTTCTATTTTTTTCATTTATCTTTTCAGTTTTCAATAATTGGATTTGCATTCCCCACATAGCCACATATAACTTTAATTTGTTAAATGATCACTATCACTAAATTAATTAGAATTAACTATAAAAGGTTTATTTTCAAAAGGAAATGACTTATGATTCCAAATAAGATTGAAGCTCATATTACACTTGTATAGACACAAAACAATTATCTTTCATCTGTATATTTATTGAACAAAAACATGATAAATGACAAAAGAACAAACTAGTTAAATATTTTTGTTCTCTCAAATGTTCACTTCTGTTATCCTTACTGCAAATCAGAGGTTGCCAGACAATCTATATTAGAAGTAACTAATTACTGATTTTCTTGATTTGCTTTCTAAAATCTCTGTTCAAAAAGAAATATACATACCAGTCACCTACAGTAATGTTAGTGATTAGTCACTTTAAATGTTGCCCTCACCCTGAGAGCTGAATTAATGCAGACACACAATATGTGACTGCAGTTTATGCTGAAGACCTGATTGAAAAAATTTCTTCATTGTACATTTTTTTTAAATAGTGAGCCTGCATTAACAGAAAAAATAAATTACATTTGGTAAAGATGCTATATGCAAACTTCATGCGTAATGCTACTCTGTACAATCTATTCTAGTGTCTTCAATCTTAATTCCTAAATTATTGTGAAACAACAACAAATCTTTTTATTCATACATGTAGTTGATTATTGTTTGTTATTTTTAGTCAAGAGTTCATTTTTGTATTTGCATTTTTATAAATTTTCTATTTTGCAGTAAATATTCTGAATATTTCGATCAGATCAAATGATTTTTGAAAGGGATGAATGCTTTTCCAACATAGTCAACTATACAAACAATATCTGAAGGGAAACGATTGCTATTCATGTTTTTATTGGGATTTTTTATTTTCTCACTGTTTTCATTTTTTTTTTTTTTTTGCATACTGTATAATTTTATATGACTGGAAGCCACTAGAACATCAAGCAAGCATCAAAAATTCAAATAATGGTAATATTGTGCTTTCAAAAATACCCTGATCTCTGAAAATAAAACTGGTAATACACATATCTGAATTTTATTTTCATTGATTCAAATGACAGGATATTAGTACAAGAGAAGCACTGAAAAGTTCTTTAAAAAAACAAAAGAAAAAATCTGTTTGGTCAGATATGGAGAGAAGTTTCAGGTTGAGAACTTTTCAACAACAGGACTGTTTCTTTACTTCCAATATGGAGGATGGCAATTCTTTAGAAATGTAAATAATTTAACATTTTCATAAGTCACAATGTTTTGAAAGTCTTTGAATAGACGGAAGTAATCATGAAGTAGTTCCTTTTTTATGAGTCAGTTTCAATTGAGTTATTAAGATGCTTTCAATGGCCTAGTTTGTAAAAACAGTACTTTTTTTTAAATTGACATTGCTAAAATCACAAAGATTCATTGACAGTAGTTTTTGAGTAAAATGGAATCTGTTAAATATTTTAGGAAAAAGTAACAAAATGATGTAAAATAGCACATTAGTAATTCTCTCTTGGAATGTTGACCTGGCTCACTTGATAAAGCAGGTGATTCTATTTTGATAATACCATTGATGACATTATTAATCTAGAAATAGTAAGTCTGGATAATACTTTCTTGTTTCAAAATTACAACTACACTTTAGTAAAATTTAATCCCTTACTAACAGAATGAAAGGAAAATTGTGCTTTATAAACAAGCCTAATCCAGTAGGATCTTTGTCTGAACAAAGTCAATTATGACTCTCCAAACAACTTTTAAGAACAACACACTTAATTTCAGACCTAAGACAAGTTTTATTCTTCCAAAAATTTACTACTGATCTCATTCTTTTAGATTAACATATTGAGTGATCCAATCTGTAACCTTCAAGTATACATTTTACAAAGATGGATCTACATTTTATTTATTTGTTTTGCTGCCATTCTCTAGATTTGCACTTCCAGACCATTTTTGGGACAAGTTATTTATTCAGTTTAGTTTTAGTAGAAGACCAAGTGCATGGGACACAATAATAATTTGCAATACAAGCTTCCTAATCATGACATCATGATGATATGAACTTGTTATTTATTAATATTGACCTCTTCAAGTTAAAGGTGAGTCATTATCTATCCTTCTTACACTCATAATCTTCACTTCCTACCATATCTTTCATTCATATCTCACATATCAACTGTAATCCTCTACCTTTTGTGGCTCTTAAGCCTTGTATTAGGTGAAATTGACACAACTATTTGCTCCTGTCATTAGTGGAAATAAAAAACAAAAACTCAACTAATGTTCTGCAAGTCCAGTTTGACAATTACACCTCATGATGCATCTTCTTTTAGGGCAAGTTTGTATAATAATAGTTTTTGAATTAGGTTTCATGTTCTCCGTCTTGCAAAGCCTATAAATAAATATTAGTTTTTCACATTTTCTTAAATAAAATATCAACTATGTAAAGCTAATTTGAACTCATTCAACTCCACAATGATTTAATATGAACTACATATCAGCTGATTAATTCCTTATTCTGGCTGTAGATTTAAAATGTTACATTTTGTAAATATTATTTAAAATGTAATAACTGTTACTTTGCATGTTTCTCCTGTAAATTGAGAAACATGAAAAGTAACAGACATTACATTTTAATGCCTTTAAATTTCCAATTTTAACTGGAATTTCTAAAATCATAAGACATCTGTCATTTTTTCTTGTGGGACAATTATGGGTTCAATTTTTTTTTTTTTTTTTTCAACATAAAATAAGTTGGGCATCTTACTTTGCATTGCTGACATGTTAACAACCATCACTCAATTTGTCTGTCAAGCTTTAGATAAAAATAGTGAAGCCTGGGCTCTGGCTCTAGATAAGTGCAAAGGCATTTATGCTGGCCTTCTCCACAAGCTCAAGGGCTATGGTGTCAAGGAATGAATATTTGGCTTAATCTAATCATTCCTAACAAATTGTGTAATGGAGTATGTGTTGAACAGACATGTTTCCAGATTATTTCATACTAACACAGAGTCCCCCGGGTCTCTATCTTTGAACCTACAATGTTTCTGATCTTCATCAATAACATTACTGATGTCATCAGTTTCCAACTAGATATTTATGCAGATGACACAACTATTTGCTCCTATCTTAGGATGTCCAACAGACCTAACAAAGGAAAACTGGCAACTACTCTCAAAAAGGACCTCCACTCGGTGGTTAATTGTAGCAAGAAATGATATGTATATTTTAATGCCTCCAAATTGATTTCATTTAATTACCACAAAGAATCTTTTTCTGCCTGCCATCAGCATGGCTGATACTAGATTCCAGGAGAGCAACTCTTTGCATTTTCTTGGGCTCACGTTTTACCACTAACATGAAGTGGAGCAACTATATTGATTCAATTGCTATGTCTGTTGCTAGTAAAGTTGTTTCACTGTGTTGTGCCAGAAAATTTTTCTCATCAGAATTCATCATGCCCACTTATAAATCTACCATTTGTCTATACATTGAATATTGCTGCCATATTTGATTTGGTGCTCCTACTGTATATCTTAAGATTCTTGACAAAATTCAAAATAGGGCCTGTAATTTCAGTCACCTTCTCACCAACATGACATGGCTCCACTATGTCTTTTCTAAATATTTTCATGGCAGCTGTTCTGATGAACTTTTTTTCCCTAGTAATTTGTCTACTTGAATTTAAGCATTGTACTAGATTGGCAGTTAGGTCTCCCCATTTTACTTTTGAACTAGCTAGATGCAACCACCACTTTTCTAACAGTTCCTTTTCTCACACTTCTCACCTGTAGAATTCCCTCTTAATTTCTTGCTTCTCTGTCATCTACAATATTCAAAAATTTAAATGCAACGTCAATCGCCATTTTTTTGTCTTCCTGCGTAAAAATAAAGATAAATTAATGTAAAGTATATTAGTTTATAAAATATATATTAGTAAAATTTTTACATTTGTTCACTGGCTGTGGAATTTCATTTTAGAAATGGAAATGTTACATATATGATATGAAAAATATAATAAACTCTAAAATATTCATTCTATGTCAAGTTGTAATAATAATGAGTGATCACTAACTGAAGAAGCAATTAGCAAAATAATGGAAAAGAATTATATTTGATATGAATATTTAAAAGAATTGTTAATAGAAGGAAAAGTTAGTCTTCATGTTTTTGTCATTAACATACAATCTTTATTTTCCTCAGTTAAATGTTTTATTTTTAGTTTTTTTTTCTTTAAACTAAAATAAGAAAACCCATTCACATGACTATGTATTAGGGTCTTTTATGACTTTAAATGTTATTTTTGGTGGACATTTGTATTTGAGTAGATGCTCCTTTACTAAATAATATATTTTATTTTCATCTACAGGCCTGAATATTCAAAAAGTTTTATTAAAGAAAAAAAAAGGTGCTCTCCAGCAAGATTCAAACCTGTGTCCCACTAGGCAGAGGGAACTGTCATTAGATCCAACATGATCTAACTCACTGAACTACAGAGAACTTTGCCAATCAGGCAAGGTTGAATAAAATTCCTCTTATAGACTTTCTCAAATTTTTCATATCTGCTCAGTTTTGTATCCAAACATAAACAATGCAATTTCCTAAAGAAGTAATGGATGTTTTATTTATTAATCCAACCAATTTTATCAAATTTAAATATTATTTTTAGCGGATACTCATATTTGAGCTCAGTTGGTTAGAACACATTGGATCTAACATTTCCCTCTACTTAAGGGGACACAGGTTTAAATCTTGCCAGAGATAGCGCACATTTTCCTTTAATAAGATTTCTTGAATATTCAGGTAAGTAGATGAAAATAAATATACTAAATAAATAGAGTGTCTCCTCAAATAAGAGTATCCACTAAAAATAACATTCAAAGTAATAAAATCTGTCAGATTAATAAATAAAAATCCATTACTTCTACATTAGTCTTGTGTTTGTTGTATCTAAGTTTTAGACCTGCAAGGTTAGCATCTTTTTGTCTTTTTCTAACCTTGATTGTAGAAACTGTTCAATATGCAATAACTTCCAATGACCTGCATTGACTCCTGATACTCCAGCTAAAATTGGTGTTAAAATTTATATATGGCTCGCTTATGCATTCACATTTCATTTGCATGTGTGCAGCTTCTTTTAACTTATAGATTCTATGAATAAGCTCACCTATAAAAGGAATTGTCATCTTTTCTTACTACTAAGCTTAATTTATCTCTGATTACTTTTCAATGTTACTCAATTGTATAACATGTTATATATGCAACCATTACACATATTTGTTATCTTGTGTAAAGAGGTTGAATAATGTTGTTTTATTATAAAGCAACCCTGATATCATGGACTGCAGATAGTTTTGATCTTTTTGTGAACTCTTCTTGTATAGAAGAGAGAAAGATGCTTTTATTTTATAATGGTTATCCTCTTCAGGGTGTTTTCATTTTTAACCAATCTGAAATTTGTATACATTTTCAGTTAATTGTTTCTTTGGAGTGCTTGGTGAATTTGGGTCATGTTCCAACTGCTTATGAGTTTGGCCTAGTATTGTTTGCAATAAATTATCCACTCCTCCAACATAAAAATGGGGATGGTAAAACTCTAAATATAAATCTACACAAGTTAGTTTCCCCATTTATACATGTTCCAATTTGAATACAAAATTAAGACTTCTAAGAAAACAAGTTCATTTTGTGCTCAGTTTGTTTGTTGTGAGAAACAAGCATGAAAAGCTTAATTGTGAAAATATTTCCCTATGAGAATATCAAAATAACTGTATTCACATGTTAAAATTCTTCAAAATACTTTGATTAACCACATAATTGCAATTTCTAGATATTAACTAAGTTTACCAAAAAACTACATAACTGTAATTTGCAAATTATATTTAAATGACATTTTTTACTCTGATAATAAATTAAAAATTAGAGAGCCTGTTCTGAACTTTCGTTTCAGATAACTCAGTTTTCTTTTTTTCTTTTTAAGCAATCAGCAAAAATAATTCCAGTGAAATGTAGTCAACTAAACTAAATTATGTGTTTATCAGACTAATCTCAATGTACATTACTCTGACCTAATTCTTCAATTAGTTTCTAAAAATTAATAACAAATGCAATTGTCTTATTTTTAAAAAAATTTTTTTTATAATTTTGTGCATCTTTTATTTATTTAAGAACATCAGCCAAGGGTCTTGGTATATTGAATTATTTTGTTCTTATTTGATGAAGCTTTGTCTGTTCATAAAGTTGCTGTAATTATTGACACACATGATACTAAAATGACAATTCTTCATTCAACTTTCTTCTTTCTCCTCCTCCCCATTTATTAAGTTTTCTTTATCAATTATTAACTTCTTCATTAGTATTGGAACCATTTAAGTGTTACTGTTCCTCAACAGCAACTTATATATTTTCTGCTTTGGATTTAATCGATAAAATGAATTTCTGTTGTCAAAAAAAAAATTATTTGTTAACATTAATTATTTATTAATGTTGAATTTATTTTTTTTTTTTTTTTCATTTTCTCTCTTTCTTCTTGGATGACAGGAGCCACATAATCTTTCTAGCCAACAGTCTTCATAAATATCCACATTCCGGTATACAAAAACTCTATTAGTTGGCTGAAATAGTGCCTTATTTTTTATACTAATGGGCAGGGTTTAAAGCAACTTAAAAGCCAGAATCTTAAATGCTGATTTTGTCAAGGCAGACAAAGCCTACCTACTTATAAAATTGGAATACTATTATCTTCCTCTCTTCATATTTCTCTCATTTGGTCATCAGTTGAGATTAGTAATGATCGTCATCATAATAATAAAGTAACAGTATCTTCAAACAAAATTTGAACTTGCGTTTTAGACCGTGATAATTTATATTTAATCAACCAAATCAAGCAAGGTTCTTATCTGTAGAATCTCACACTCTACTTTCTACTTATTTATACATTGTATAAAGAAATTTTCAGTTGAAACTCTTAAGATTTTCATTAATATTATACCTTTTTTTCTCGTTCTCCATTTTATTAATTCTTTATAACACTCTAAACAATCCATTTGCATGTGATAATGAAAATAGTTCATTGTCTGCTGTTGTATTGGCACTATTAGCCTTGTTGCACCTGCATACTTAAAGTTCTGCTGATAGTCCTAAGGGAATATAACAAGTCCTAATTTGTATTGGTAGCTACTATCAGCAGAAATGTTGCCTATTTATCTTTGATAGATGTGTTTTTCTATCTATCGTTTAGCTTTTATAATAGATCACTTTCTTTGTATCAGTTAATGATTTATGCAGATTTAATTGATCTGATCTAACAATTTGTTCTCTATAATGAATAAGGAAATCCTGTCTGTCTATAAGGTCTTTCTTGACTCCAAACAAATGACCTCTAAGTGATAAGCTCTTTTTCTGTTAATAAGCCCTTGTGTTTCCTGTTGTCAGTTTTACAACCAGAACTGATTGGGTGTCAGTTTGTGGGAAGAGAAAAGCTTGTGTTTTTTCTGTTCATGTGAACAGACTGAGACATACTTAATGAGACTTGTAACAAAATTACTTTCCTTGAAAATGAAGGCAACACTGGCACTAATAATGTCTTAATAGCTAAGTGCATGTACCAGTAAATGGAAATTAATGACAATTAAAATCAATAAGTACTTCTGTTTATATCCTTCCTTCCTCTAATCTAATGTTTTTAAAAGTAATCTATTTTTCTTTTTCTTCCCCCACCCCCTTCCTTATACAAGGGCATCTACTATGCAAAGTGGTTCTTAATTCTAAACTTAGTAATTCTGATTGCTTAATGAAGCAAAATTATTATTATACTGGATAATGAAATATTGATATTATGCTCAGGTTATTTAAAAAATTTTAATAACATTTTATACTTGTTTACTGTTCTATATTTGATGTAGTGATTGAACCAGCAATTGAGTTTTGAATTACATTTAATGTTATTTTGGTGATTTTTCTCTTTTTTTTCGCTTGTGGAATATTGTAACACATGTGACAGCTTTGTTGTAAATCAGTACAAACCCACAACTGGATAATTGAGTTCATTCTTAACATTGCATTTTTAATTTAGCTCTGGTGGCCATGTATTTAACATCGTCCAAAATTGACTAATTGTGTTACATTTTAGTATCTTTTAGTGTTTTCATATCTGATAGTATAAGTGTTGTAAAAAAATGTTGGGATAGTTTCTTGTTGTACTGAAATATTCTTAAAATTTTAAAGAATACTTTTGCTAAAAGTAATTTTTCTTAGGATCAATTTTCTACAGTAGCCCTCTCTCACTTATCCAGAAGGGGAATACATTCCAGAACATCTAGCAAATGCCTGAAACCCAAGGCAATAGCTAT
Source organism: Acanthosepion esculentum (assembly GCA_964036315.1). NCBI lineage: Eukaryota > Metazoa > Mollusca > Cephalopoda > Sepiida > Sepiidae > Acanthosepion > Acanthosepion esculentum. The sequence continues at coordinate 35,618,640 of OZ038502.1, forward strand.
AACTTTGGGATCTGTCTTGCTGTAACCACAAATAATACCAAAATTTGTTGGGTTTTTTGTTTTTTGTTTTTTTTTTTCATCCCATACATGAACATTTCATTTCAATTTATAAATTCGATACAATAAGATATTGTCTGGAGATGCATTTCTTCTACCAAATATTGAGAATACTATAAACAGAATACATAATGAATGAAAAAGTTTCAAGGAGAATAGGAATTACAAAGAAACTATTAACAGTCGGAAAGAGACAGTTGAAATGTTGGTGATACATAATAAAGTAAGAAGGCTTGGAGAATTTTACACATGCAATACACATTGAAAACAAAAGAAGCAGAAGAAATAAGTGAGAATCGTACTTAAGTTTGAGCAAATTGATGGAGAAACAAGTACCACAAGGAGAAAAGAGGGTCAAGAGCAGCAAGTATCACTAAGCAGCAAAAGGCAAGAAGCTGTGGAGAACTACAGGGAATATGTTGCATGGAAAGAATTAACATAGCTTTCTTGCATTAATTATATGAAAATAATGTCTTGCGTCTTTGTTTTGAGTATAGGAAATAACCAAAGAATTAAATTTGTTTTTTTTTTCTTTTTAGATTTGCTCTATAATTATAATAAAAAAATGATCTCTCTTTACATATTTACATTTCTTTCATCATCTTCATCTCTCTCTCTCTGTCCACTCCTCATACTGCTCTCTCCCCTCTATGACCTTCATCTTCATGATTCAAAGGCTTGATTTCATTTGCTCTTATTGCATTGGGTTATTTGAACCTTTCCCATATCCATCAACTAATAACAGGAAATTTCTGGAATAAAAATCCTACTGACACGTATTACAATTTATTTCCTAAAACCCAGCTAACATGACAGTATTATATGTTATCCTGATATAACTAACCTTGTCCATGTAGAAAAAAAAAACAACAGCAAATATAAGAAAACTTAGAAAAAATCCACTATATATAGTGGAATTTTCTAAGTTTTCTAGATCCTGATGAACAATTCTTGTTCCCTCTCATCCTTTCTTCCTCTTCTGAGGAATTTTGGTTCCATTGATTTGGCCAAGTAACTGGCTTGACAACCTGCCTAATTTGTATTCTGTAATACAGGTTGTTGATAGCGACAATAAAGTGAAATTGCTGCCTTACCCTTATTAGATCAGATAAGACATAAAAAAATTCCTCAATCTTTTTCTACATTCAAGTATTCAGTGCTATTCTGGACAGCATCACTATTAGGGAAAAAGTATGATATTGTCCTGCATTCATTGAAGTTGAATTTCTCACAGTTGTCTTTCATGATATGAGAACTTCTTATTTTGTGATAGTTTTGTAGAATCCTGATATTTTCTTTTTTAATGGTGTTGTCTTCTATGTTTTGCCATTTGATTCTATATTCTCATAATCATCATGAGTGATATCACTTCATATTTGCCAACATCCATGCCTACATAATCAGGCCTTTGTTCCTCACCTTATTCTTTTAACAGTTTATACTGCTTTTCCTATTGTTTATGTTGCTGTTATTTTAAAAGTTCCTACAAATCCACCAGAGAAAGGTAACGGTCTTCTTTCCCATCACTTTAGTTGCTCTACTTCCGTTGTTCATTATGAACTTGACATTAAATTGTCTTAGCATGGAAACCGAGCTAACAGAATTTCATTAGTTAGAATGAAAACACAAGGGCCAAAATGTGTTCAAAAGAAAGGCTATTGTGGCATTTTCCTTTTTATTCTAAGAGAAGGAAAAAGTTTTCAGTGAGAGTCAAGTGAAATTTACTGTCTGCATTCTTTATTCTCACATTGTATTCTTCAATAATTTCACTCTCCTTATCCTACTGTTGATTTTTTTTCTTTTCTCTTTCCTGTTTTATCTTTCTGTCTTGCTTTGTCTTTCTTTTTCTTTCCATCTCTATCCATCCATCTTTCTTTTCTTCTCTTTCCATTTATCTTCTCTTTCCATCTCTCCTTCTCTCCCCTTCCATCTTTCTTCTTTTTTTTTACCATGTCCATAGACATTCCATCCAAGTCCAGCCTCTTCTAATATTTAGATGCATTTGGAAAAACGCATTTTCTGAAAATGCTAATTGCATTACTATAATATAATAGTATTTTTTTTTTCCTTTGTGGAACAAGTTTTTAAATTTTGATGATATACAAATTTTTATAAACATTCCAGAAAAAGATTAAAATACATTATGACTCTGCTAAATTTCTGTCTACAGATCATGTGATATCAATTTGATTTGTCTCTAAGTTAAAGATTACTTTTCAGTGTTATGTTGGCATTGAAGGAAGAATGCATGAAAATGCTGAATAAACTTATTAATTTGATACAAAAAGGAAAAAGTGTTAAGAAATGATAGAATTATTACAGCTGCAAGTGTTCTTCAACACAATATGTGAGTGGGTGTTTATAAATGCTTTTCATTCTGCTCGGCATTCTACTCTTACACATACCAACAAGACTCACATCTGGCTTTTATAAGTGTTCTAATTAATATATAAGTTACTGTGTGTCTGCATTAAATAAGAAGTCCTTATGGAAATAGGAATTTGAGAAATAACCTGACTATACTGATTTGGCTGTAGTCTCAAGTCTTAGTACAAGTTAATTTATTCCATAAATAGATGATTATTCTTTTTTTTAATCATTATTTTCTTATTGACCATTCTCAAACATTTTACTTTAAGTATCAATTTATTGTCTGATGCTGACATCCTTAACTTTTGAAAAGTTGTCTCCTGCTTTGTCAAAAAAGATGACTAAATTTCCTACCCACCACTCTCAACTTTGAAAAAGAAAGCCAGGGGAGTGAGTTTTACTTTAAACTGTAGTTATATAATTATGAAACCTTGGCTAATGTTTGCTGGAGAATATTGATAGCAAAACAAAGGAAATAATCAAATTAAAAAGAGATGAAAATGTTAAAGTTTGACACATAGCACATTAAATATTGTCATCTCATCCATTACAGCTTGTTAAATGTCTGTTCTCAAATGGTTGTTTATGTGTGCATGTATACATGTGTTAAAAACTATATATTTTCTGTCTATTTAATGTTCTTTTTTTTCTAATGTACAAATATCCTTTGATATTGGGAGGTGGGGTGAAAATTAAGTGTTTTAAAAAGTAGATTGTCTTTTTATTTATTTATTGCCACTCAACACACCAGTCAATACACTGTACTGTGTTTTGTTGTCCTCAAACAAGATGAATACCATTACTGGTACACTGGCATCAGTTAAAGCACCAGATAAAATCTCCATTAGACTGTGAAAGACTGACATGTTGTGCTGTTTCCAAGCTCATTTTAAGCAAATGGTTTAGTTTGTGTCTGAAGGAGATATCATAAGGCTATGAATCCAGCCTGTTGACATGATCTTGTGCTAGAGGATGGTGTACATTCTTTTGGAATTTGAAATGACTCCTATAGTCCCTCTTGACAGGTGTGAGATATTGTTGCAGATCATTTGCACCTTTTCATACTTGCAAGGTTTCCTGGTGGTGATGGTCTGTTTCAGCAAGATAGTGCCAATCATGCATAGGTGACACAAAAATGTTCCCAGGAGCACACAGCCAACTTTTAGCTACCTCATTGTTGACTATACTCACCAGTAAACTCTGTTGAGCATGTATGGGACATGTTGAAAACCTCATTAAATTCCAAGCAATAATACCCAACAAACACAATTCATTTATAGACAGTCTTGGAATATACCTGGATAGATATACCAACAAAACAGCCCCAGTACCTCATGGACACTATACCATATCTAGCCTTTGCAATTATTCAGACAAAGGCTGGAGCTACAAGTTATTATAAGTAATTAGGTAGTTGTCTTTGATTTTTGGCTATTCAATTATATATGCACATATGCATGAGAAGATGCTGAAAAAAGACCAGGGCCTGATACACTTCCAAAAATCTAATATTCTGTCATTAAGAAAAAAAAAACATTACTAGTTGACTTTATTTCTACTATACTTTTTTCTTTTGTCTCCAGTAACAATAACATTCATTAACTTAGATATTTTAGTTAGCCCTTTTCCTTGTCTTTTCCACAACCATTTTTCACTTTCTGGCTAGTATTTTGAAATTTACTTAATTCTTTTCCTTCTTTCATAAACAGTTTCTTCATTAAATAAAAATTAAGCTTTTTTAAATCATTGCCTTTCAGTTTCTCTTCTTCAAATGGAATTTGATTTAATCTCTGTCAAAAAACAAAAGAAAAACAAAACTAAAGTAAACATATTTTTGTAACAATGTGCAAATTAATTTTCTAATGTTAAAACAATCTGCTTATATATTTTCATTAACACAAGTGAAATTGAAAAAGTTAAAATTCAGCAGAAACAATTTCCCTGACTTGTATAAATGCAATAGAGTTAACTAAATTATATTTTTAGAACTTTCCATTTTTATTATTATTGATGATTTGGTTGGTTACATTTTAGAAGTAGCTATATTTATACAAATTTGTTATAGATTTTCTAAATACCTTTCTTGAATTTCTGTACTTGCCTCATGTTACAAGTATATATGTTATCAACTTAGATGAACATCGGTATCATTGGGAGATTCTGGAAAAGAATAAAGAAAAAAAACTTTGTTACAATTATATTTAACTCTGTTGTTCTGAAGTTTTGAGACTGATTTTGTTATTATTTATTATCCAGACTGTTCTGTCTCCTTCTTATATTGAACATATTTTGACCAATGTCTCTAGTATTCCTATCATGTTTTATGTGATCATTAGAAGTTACTCAATACTGCTTCCTTTTCTAGTTCATCATTTTTTTTTATTCTTAACTAATTTGACTGGGTGTTAAGATCTTTTGTTAGCAGTGAGGGTTGTCAAGTTTGGAATCTGTCTTCTAGTTGATCCTTCTTGTGAGAAGTGCTAATTGGGTTCAGTACTAGAAAATTTTGTCTTTATTATTGTCAAGAAGTTTCAAAAGCACACAATATTATTCTTGTGGTAATTTATGTACTCGTGTCCTTACAAAATTTATTCTTATGAAAAACTAAAGTAACTCTCATTGTTAATTAAAACAAAAAAATTCTAAATTTATCTTTAATTTTTACTCAGTATGACAATTAAAAGCTTAACATCTAAATCTCTTGTAATCTGCTTCTCTAACTGAATAATCCATCTGAATCTCAACAGCAAATATGTTATTAGTGATACTTTCTTAAAGTGTCTCTTTTTTTCTTCTCTCTCTTATTCTAATGAAATTAGGAAAATTTCTATCAATACAAATTAGAGAAATACATCTTGTCAATCTATCTTCATTTTTCCAGTGATAAAGCTTTATATATTAATTTCATTGCATAAATTCTCTACCATTTTTAATACCACAAAATGGCAAAATTTGCTAAAATGTATAAATCAGCAGTCTGGCCACATCCTAAATATTTGCAGTCACTTTTGTTGGACATCATCATGACTAAATGTAAAGAATTCATTTAGGAATGATAATGAATACAGTTCTTCACATGAAGTTATTTTAGCATTAGAAAATAATTTAAATAATTGAATTCTTTTTTTCTTTTGAGGAAAGAAAGGCAACAATAATGGTAAATCAATTTGTAGATTAATTATATTTAGAAAATTTGCTTTATAGATTTACATTGGGGCTAAAATTTTATTTTTTCCAATTTGTTACATAGAAAATAAAACTTGTATTGAGCCTTGATCATTTTTTTATAATTTATTTTAGTTTGTTCCATAAACTGATAATTTGAACATTACTCTTACTTTCATTATTTTTGCAAATAATAAAGAAGTTAAAATTTAATTAACACTTTTTTTTAATATCTAAGTTCACATATAAAAATCATATTGGTGGGGAAAATTCCAGAAGTTGTAGATCTGAGCAATAAGATCTGAATAGTTACTCAACAAATAAAACCAATATTAATTGATGAAATACATTAGTAATGAGCAATTAAATACATCATAACATATTTTTAGTTTACAAATTATAGTGGATAACTGTCTCCTGTAATTAGTGCATTTGTAATTAACACTGCTAGAAGTACAAACAGAAGTAATAAGATTAATATTAATGAAAAGTACATTGTCATGATTGTAATTGCTTCCGCTTATTAAAAATGCCAAAACCAAAAACACAGTTGACTTCTTCCATATTAATTTGATTCTGTTCAATAAGTAGATTGAAATAAGTGTTTGCATCTTCTCAGTATCGAGTTGGCTACTACCCAGATTACCACTTGCAGTTCTCACACAATTTCATATGGCAATTTTTGGCCTTTTTTCAGGAGAACAATTTATTCAAATATGAATACTAATGTAGATTAAAGGTTGATTTCCACAAGTTTCAAGAGATACAGATTGTCAATTTTTGCAACTTTACTGCACTGTCTGTTTTCCCTTTAGTTTGTGAACGTACTCTTTCCTATTCTATTATGAAAAGAATTATTAAACAACTTGTACTGCTTAGATAATGAATATTTTAAATAGCATTATATTAATAATAATAATGTGTCAATATCAGTATTGACTATATTGTTATTTGGCAATCTTCATCAGTATTAGCACTAGTTATTTATAGGTAAGTATCAATTTTCTACTTCCTATACGTTGAGGCTATATTTAGTTGAAGAATTCCACCTTCACGTATTTATTTTTTATCATCTTTGAAAAGCAATATTCCTACTAGGTAAATATAATGATTATCTGGCACTAGTAGCAACTAACCCCTGTCTAAATGCATTTGTCTTTATTTGATAATGAAACCTGATTTATGCTTGAAGAACTAAAGTAGTTCTAAAGAAATCAATTATTTATGTGGCAATTTTTTGCCTTTGATTCCTCCATCTTTTAGACTGCATTTTCGCCAGCTTGTAAAATTTAAAATTTTTTTGTTTCATAAATGTCATTCTTCTGAAAAAGATTTTTAAGTGTCAACCAAATATTGTCAAAGAAATTCAATTCTATCAAATTCACACTCTTATGTTAAAGGACATTGATATGTATGTTATACATTAAAGTTAAGAGTTTGTTGCTGTATTTTAACAAATGTAATTCTGTATACAAAATAATTTGATTATCATTTGATGACTGTCTTACATTTTAAGGGTTTGAAATTGTTTCAAAATAAAACATGAAAATATTAAACTGTTGAAAAGGTTGATAATTAATAATACAATCATCCTACTAAAGTCAGTAAATATTATTAAACTTATTTTATCTAAATAAACTTTAGTTTGTATTTTTTATGAAAAAGAAATTATTTTAAACTGCAGTTGTTTGCATGAAATAATACACACATAGTAAATTCATATGAGTTAAGATCTTATTTCTGCAACTTCCCAAAAACAAAGCCCAAGTTTTCATCAGTGGGTGCCACTACTGAACAGAGAGCCTCTTATTGAGGTAATTTAAGAAATTAATACTTTGCTCACCTCTTGTTTAGCTAGGCAATGGGCCAATGATGTTGTCTAAGCACTAACTTAAGCACTGCTCTGTTCTGAATTTAAATCTGCTTCAGCCAACCTACCAATCTTCCTCTTCCTATCCAATGTGCATCAAGACTCTCATTTTGCCCAAGTCGACTACTATTTACCTGCTATTTACTCTTATTACTCCAGCAGAAAAAATTGGTAGAAGGTTGTTTTAGAAAGTATATATCTAATAAATGAAGTATAGAATTCCTTTTTTTTGTAAAGAAACTGTTTACTGCTTACAGTATTTATTTATCTAAATGTCACAAGGTATTCAAGATTGAGTAATGAAAATGTAAATAATTTAAGAACAGAAATACACAGTTGGGTGGGGATTCTTTTCCAGAGATTCTGCCCAGCTTTCTAGTTATTATCTCACCATCTGACCTACTTATAAAACATTATTGAATTTTCTTTCTCATAGATGAGTTTATATTAATGAGCTAAATTCAATTTCTGCAACAGATTTTGTTCCTTTTGCCTGAATGAAATCATCTTTCAATAGACAACATGGCTAAAATGATAGTGTATTCCCCACCTGTGCTAGAGATTGGTGTTCAAACAAAGATGAATGCTGATTTTCAAGATAGCCAGACTCTCCCAATTTAGAAGGCTGGTGCAACACATTCTCCTTTCTCCATCATTTGGCTTTGTGCCATAGAAAACTAAGCTTAGTTAAAAATATCTATAATGTACATACTAAAATATACTGGAGATATTTGCCAAGAAAAACTACAATTGATGATCTTTTTATTGAAATTCAATTCTCCAAATCATGCGATGAAAACTTAAAATACTAAAGCTTTTTTTTTTTTTTTTTCAGTCAAATATCTTTACTTTAAATGGGTCTCAATGTATTTACCCCATTCTCCTTTCTTGAAGATTAGAAAGAATTTTTATTTCTAGAATGAGTATGTCATTTTTATTTTTGTCAAAGCAAATAAATTTAAAAGAGCAAGTTAGTTTTATGTTTAAGTCACACTGAATGTAGAAGCATATTATACATGATTCACGATAGATTTTTCTTTTGCAAGTTTAAATAAATCCTACAAATATTTAATATAAAATAAATACTTTTGTATATTCATTAAAATTTGATCATTTCATTAAAATAACAAAAGGCACTTCAATTTTAATCTGAACATTGAATGGGAGTACATTATTGTACTTTGACTATTCTTAATGTAAAATTAGCATTCCTCTTAATCTTTGAATATTCATTATTTATTTAGAATTAATTTTAACATTAGTTTGTTATGATAAGTAAATCTACTAAGCAGCAGTCTGAGTCAACACAAAAGAGTTGGGTGTGTGCAAAGGTTAATCATAGGTTATTTAACCTGTATAATGCTAGATAATCTTACTCATAAAAACAACTGAAGTTTGGCTTTAAGCAGTTTTAGCTTCTTATTGTGTATTTTGTAAAAGCATTTACTGATGAAAGCAAAATGATAAATCCTCTTCCATTAGGAAGTTGCTATAGAAAACTACTTTTATGTAGTATTAACTACAACTCTTCTGCACTTTTTTTTTCTCCACCCATTCTAGATTAATTTTTACTTTGTATTTTCTGCATACTGTTAGCAAGTGTTAATGTTATTGCATTCTTCTTCTAAAGAATATATATGGTTCCATTCATGCTGTTTGATATTGATCACATTTGTTCAATGCTGAACATAACAAACCCTTTCTTTCTGTTTAGAAAAGTGTGTGGTGACTTTAATATAATTGTGTGTTGGAGATCTATAAACTAACTTAATGCCTGGATTTTAATTTTATGTGCAATTCTAAAAAAAAAAAATTATCAGATTATACATCTGATAAATGCCATAGTTGAAATGTGGTGTTAAAAATGCCAAGAATAAGAATTCTGGTTCAAACAGCTCATAAAATTTTATGCATTTTTCTTTTCAAATGTAATATTTCTAGCATATTTTTTTCTAATTAAAAAAAAATTAACTCTTGAAATTTTAAACTGTTTTAACTACCTTGAAATTGGTTAAAAATTATTTTTAATGAATATGAATAGTTTAAATATTTTTTATGGAATTTGTAATGATGATTAAAATAGATTGTCATATGTATCCCTTATATACAGTCATTTATTGTATAGCTTTATGTTCATATACTTATATATATCTATTGTATATATTTTAAATTGATTAGTATTAACTACTGCATAAATTTCCATCATTTGTTGTTGAGCTATAGAATTGTAATGGTAGAAATCCCTGTCATTCATAGTTAATGGGTTAAGACTTATTAAACTGCTTATACTTACCAATTTGAAAAAAAATGTCTCATTGTCTAGTGACTTGAATGTCACTAATTTTTCTATTATTATTAACCTTGAAATAAAATTTCTCCATTGTATTTTAGCTGTGCAAAGCAATTTTTGTTTTTGTAAGAAATGTGTAGACAATGTTCAATTTTAATATTTTTTTTTGTGAATCTGAAGTATCAAGTTTAATCATATTTAATACATTTATCTAATTATATTTAATATTATCTAATATATGGATTTGTGATGACTATGATTGTTTCAGAAATGGGCCAATGAAAACTCTTAAAATTATAAATGAATTATCTACTTATGAATAACTATTTTTTTAAAGATTTCACTTTTGTCAACCTCTACCTGAATATAGTCTTTTCCTGTATACTTATTTTAAAAAGTGATTCATTTTCTCTTTACAAACCCAAAGCATACATATTAATTTTTTGTCAAATAATTGTAGTTTAAAAAATTAGTTTGTAGTATTTGTTAAAAGCCCTTATAACTTTTTGTTATATAACAAATAAATTAATATTTTTTTAACGTTTTAATGATTTTCATTTTTTCTTAAGTTAATTACTGAATGTTTTACAATATGTTTTTAAAAACTAAAGTTATTGTTATAATGCATGTATAAATCTTGTTCTTTTTTTCTTCTCCTTAGAACTTTACATTTAACTTTTAGTCTAACAAATTTCATAATCAGTGATTTCCAATTTCAGATTTCCTGGTGGCATATTAAAAATGATGGCACTAGTTAAATAGACTATCCCATATCACCCTCTACTATGTAGAGGGTGATAGGGGAAAATTTTCCAGTAAATAATTTTTGTCAATTGGCATTCATTAGATCTTAATTTATTGATTTTTTAATCTATTTAGTGTGTGTAGGGGGGTACATATTATCAATAGTGTTAAATTGATCTGATTTATCTGCACTTAGTTTTTATTTGCAAATGATGTCTTGAATATAAGTTTGTCATTGATACCTGCCTATTGTTTTTATACTTTTGTTAATTTATGTACCTTTTTTGTTCAATTAAAAATGTGGCACTACTTTAAAAATCTTTTTTTTTGTTTTCATATGCCGGCATTAATGACATAAGCAGTTTCAAACTTGACATTTGTAAACAAACAGCTAATTTCATTTAATTCTGTAAAAAGTCAGTGATCAGTTTTACATTGTATCAATGAACAGGACCTGCACCCCTCCACCCCAATAACAAATTGATATTGTTTTATTCTGACAAATGTCACAGCTTAAAGAAGGCCTAAAGAATGTTAATCTCCAGAAATAATTTCCCCAAAAATATTTTGCAATTTTTTTTTTACAAGTGGACAATTCTACATAAGTAGTGCCTAAATGATCCAAAGCCTGTTTGTGAATAAATTGTCTTCTAAATAATTAATTTAATGTAATTAAAATATAAAATAAACGTTAAAGGAATATTGAAATGAAGTACTTTGAAAATCAGTTAAAACCAAATTTAATTTTCCTTTTAAGGGAAAAGATTGGTATTCAAAATCTTTCTTGCTCTTTATTTTTATAGGCTCAACATTGGTGCAAATATTTTTAAAGTTGTGTCTTGTAGAAATTTACTAAACTTAGTTTATTGTAACACAGGACTACAAGAGTAAAGTAGCCAATAAGGATCAAGCAATGGTTTGCAGGAGTAGCTTGTTTAACTGTAGTAGATGCAGTCAAATTGTTATAGTGCTGAAATTTATGAAACACCATGGCACTGTAATTGGACTTTGTCAATTCTTTCTTTTCTTTTTTTTTCTTAAAAAAAGCATAATGCTAAAATGTTCTTAATTCTTTAAAAAAAAAAAATGTAAATATTCCTTCTCCTCAACTGTTTTGTAATTTTTACAAATTGCAAAGGTAAAAAAAAACTTGATGAATTTTGATTCCATTTTCTTTTCTTTTCTTTTTTTTTTTTATAAAAAAGAAACTGGAATCAAAATTTTAAAATCAAATTTTAGAATCAAAAGCTTAAAATAAAAATTTGAAAATATGAAATCAAGGTAATTGGCAAATTTATCATGAATAATTGCTTGTTGAGAAAACAAAGCAAATACATAAAATACTTCATCATAAAGAAGCTGGTGTATCAGAGTGTGCAGTTTCAGATGCAACACAATATAACACAAAACATTTTAAGGCATAATTTGAATTTTGTTTTATAAACTAACACTGAAAGGTAGAATTAAGCGTACAGGTATCCCTCGATTAATGCACATGCAATTAATGCATTTTCAATGAGTGAGCTAAAATTTGTAAATACCAAAATTCGATTAGTGCATACATAATACTCAATTGGTGCAATAAAACATTCTTCAGTTTAAGCATAGTAACTGAAAATTGATTTTTTTTTAAGTTACCGATGTACTAATTAACCCCACTAATCGAGGGATTCCTGTATTTGATAATATCTGTACATAAAAGGCATCATAATGCAGCTAAGAAAACATTTCAGAATTATTGATTTAAATATTAGCTGAGTCCTGACACACGTTTGATTGATAAATAAGTTCCTAATTGAAGATAAATTATAATTGTTAAATTAAACAATAGATTTTCATTTTTTTTTCTTTTTAATCATTCATATTAATTTCTTCATTCATCTGTGAATTGTCATATACATTTTAGAGCCATTCTATGTCAAATCAACAAGGTTTAAAGATATACAACTTGACCATATTGGGAGATATGAAAATGTTAGCATATAGTGGCAAATACCAAAATCTGCCATTTTGAATTTGGACCAACTCAGTAAAACCCTTGTAACTCAGGCCACAGTCAAAAGTTCACCACAAGTTATTATACATATCTTGTCATAATATAGACAAATTTGTTGTCAAATTTAAAAAGAAACACCTTTTTCAGAAATTAAAGGTCAAATATTTGACCTTTAAACAATATGACCTTTGTAGGCACCATAGCTATTGGTATTAATTAAAATTTATTTCTTTTTATTAGTATTTGGAATTAAAATTATCAAAATAAAATTTTGATAAGATGAAGCTGAAATACAAAAACTGATTTTATTTATTTTTAAAGCTTATTTTATAACTTTTATAATCTACATAGAAACATGTTTAATATTAGATATATTTTGTTTTCAGAGAGGTTCGTCTAATGCTTACAAATTTTGATTTGACATCATAAAGCAGTATAACTTTATGTATAACTTCTCAACCCATGTAAATTTAGATGACCTAAGCTCTCTTATACTCAAATGTAGTTTGACACATTAAGCCACCAAGTGGGAATTTTCTCAGTCAACTTTTGATCATATTCAGTAATTGTTTTATGTTTTTGTTTTGTTAGAAACCAAAAGAAGTTGTGTTTTCTATAATTAGTGTATAAAGCTTTTATCTTTCTCAGGAAGAGAAAATAGTATCTGCATAAAGGGAAAGAAAAAAATGAAACCAAGACTACTTTAATAGCTAAATAATGTAGGTACCTTCATGAAAACATGCTCCAAACATAATGAAAATATAGTTTTATCGTCAAAATCTTTGTTATTATTAAGAGTATTTTTTTATTCTTTAACTAAGAACTTTTACTCCTTTTTAGAACCTTCAAAATTTTGAATAAAAGACTTGTTTTTCTTGCGTCAGTGGTTGTACTAATTTTTAGCATAGCAAATTTTGGCTCTTTTTTGCAGACATATTAATTTGGAAATTCTTTTTTGCAGACATATTAATTTGGAAATTCTTGCAAAAATCAAATAATTGTCAAATTTTAATGACATTTTCAGGACTTATTCACAAAGGAATGAAATTATTTTTGAATTTTTTTTTATTAGAAAATCTTGATAATTTTTTTTTTTTTTTTAATATGTTTCAGCCTCTTACATCATTTTATGAAAACTAGAGAAATTGAATAAGATAAAGTGACTATATTAGAAGAATTTAAATCACCAAATTTTTTTGCAAAATTGGACCTGGTCTTACCAAAAATCTCTTCTGAATAGAAAAATAAAAAATGCAATAAAACTAAGACATTATTTAATTAGAGAAGCTTTTAATTGTTTTTATGAATAATATATATTAAAGACAATATTCTCTAAAGAAGAAGAAAAATTTTCAACGAAAAATGAATTTTTACAAGATTTGTTAACTTTTTTTCTTTTTTCTTTTTTTTTAAAATTTTGAATTGAATAATTTATAGTTTTTAAATCTTTTAAAATTCATTTGCAGTGTGATAATTCTTAGGAAATATTATTAAGTAAAACTATATTTAATAGCCATACATTTTAAAGCTTATTACAATCTGACGACCCCAAATACTTTTCCTTGTCTGCTATCATAGTACTGTGTCATCTGCGTATCTTATGTTGTTAAGATTGTGGCCACCAGTTTTCAATCCCAGTTGGGTTTCCAATTCTCTCAGAATTGGCTTGCTGTATAGGTTGAACCGGTTGGGTGAGAAGATGCATCCTTGCCCCTTTCTATTTTTGTATATTGGCTGCACTCATTGTCTATGTGCATGCATGCTGTTTGCTGCCAGTATAGATTCTTGATTATTCTGATATCTTTCCCAAATATATCAAGGTTGTTGAGCAGTTCCAGCAGATCCTTGTGGCATACTTTGATTGGAAATACCTGAATAAAAGGCACAATCTATAAGAGGCCTGACAGTTGTGTGACTGGGGTATACAAATGGGGGCAGATATGTAGAGACTTAAATAAAAATCTTTTGACACTTAAGTTTATTATTAAAGACACTGAAGTAAGTATAAAGTTTATTTATTAAAAAATATGTTAAAAAAATTTTTTTAGCAAAATTGACAAAAAGCTGTCAGTTAAGAATTTTATCAAAAAGTTAATTTTTTTCTTTTTTATGGTATTGTTCTTCATAGCAATGAACATAAATATTTAGTTTTTATAAATAATTTGTGTTCTAACAGGTTTTTTTTTTAAATGTTTAATTTTACTATCCTTTGTAAATACAAGACAAATGTAAATTTTTGCACTGCTCGATTAATGAAAAATGTTATTTACTAAGAATTTTATCACAAAAAGTTGTCATAATTAAATTCAGTAAATTTAATACTTTTTAAAAATGCTGCAAAAAATGTAAACAAAGAAAATACATTTCTGTGGTGTAGTTGAACTAATTTAAACCACAAAATTCACTAAAATATCATTAAGAATTTTGTCAGTTATTTTTTCTATAACAATGACTATAAAATTTATCTTTTTATGAATATTTGTTCTTTCTATTTTATTTTAAGACTATGTTGAATTATCTTTTGTAAATAGACAAAATATATAATCTTTGGGGGTAGAGTTGTACAATAGGCACTGACCAGAAATAATCATTTGTTTCAAAATTGTTTTCATATTACTAGAGATTAAGCAATCCAGATCCTGAATATTAAAACACAAAGATTTTTTTAATCCATGCATATTTTATAACCATGCAAAATGTTATCTAAAAATTTCATATTGAAAAAAACTAAATTACTTAGGTACCTCCATGAGATCGCTAAAAAAAGAGCATAGCATGATGAAAAAGATGCCAAACTTGACGAAAACAAACTTTTATCGTCTAAATATTTGATATTATTAAGAGGAAAGCTCAGTTTATTTTAATTATTTAAAAAATTTTTTCCTTCTTTTTAGAACAATCTAAATTTTTATTTAAAAATCCTTGTTTCTCTTTGTATCACCAGAACTAGTAAAATAACATACAATTTTTAGCATGTTTTTTTTTTTTTTATGACACACATTAATTTGGAAAATCTTGCAAAAATAAAAATAATTGTCGGATGTTAATGAAACTTTCAGAAAGTATTCACAGATGATCGAAATTATTATAAATATGTTTCTTTTATTAAAGTCATGGCAGAAATATTTTTTTTTATATTTATTACGCCCCCCCCAACTAATTTTATGAAAACGCAAGAAATTCGATCATGTCAGGTTTAGTGATTACAATAGTTAAAAGCACAAGGCTTTGAGGAATGCAAATCATGTTTTTTTTTTTTTTTTTGCTTTGAATTGGATCCCCCTACCTGAAAATCTGCTCTGAATTGTAACATACAAAACTCAATAAAACAAATATATTATTTAATTTCAAATGCTTTTATTTGCTTTTAGTTGTTTTTATGAATATGGACAATATTTTCTGAAAGCAAAAAAATTTTTCGATGAAAAATGAATTTTTAATACAATTATTTGTTAATTTTTAATTATAATAGATTTTTACATTTAAGTTGTTAAAATATTATAAAATTAGTTAAAAGCCGCATCGGGTTTTGTAAGTGTCCTGATGAGATAGATCTTTGTTTAGTGCATTGTAAATTGTATCATTTTGACTAATCAGAAGACCCGCAGTAATTAAGAAATGTAATTTTGTGTTTATAATCGGGCTCTAATTATAAAGTACGGAAGACCAACCAGAATACAATTAAGTTGCGTTATTTGACTTAAGCATTGTTCTCCGCTGTTAAGGCCTTTACTTTATTGAAACACGTGTGGAGAAGTTTATTTGATTTTTCAATTTCAACTGAGAAGGGTACCTACAAGTATCAGGTTCATCTTATGAAATTTATATGATCTTATTTTTATATTAATCTCAGTTATGGCATTTTTTCCATAAATGAAATATCAAAATTAATAATAAAATGAATGGAAATACAAATAACACAGTAAAATGTAGTAAATGTACATAAAATTATAGTATTTTATGTACACCTTTAATAAAATTTCATGAGAAAGGTACCTATAAATTAATTAGATACCTTTCTTATGAAATTTAATCTCATTCATAACAGTCATTTTAATTTCTTTTATAATATATTTTCCATAAAGCATCATAAACGTAAAGGTGAAAGCTAAGTACAAAAAACAAAAAACATTAGAGCGCTGAAAGTTTTCCTTAAAAATAACGAGGTAAATAATTTGTTCACTTAAATGTAAAATATTTCACTTTTCTCCTTCTGCAGAACAAATTATCCTCACGGAATCCATGAATGTCATTCATCACCTGTCAAGTGATGCAAAAGTTTATGATCTGCTTTGTTTTATTTTCAAATTACATCTTTTCGGCGCAGAAGCTAAGTTAAGCTTGGTTCAAAATATTTTAAATAAACATTATAATTTCTGATTTTCTTAAAATAAGTTTTGAAAAAATGATAATTGATATTTAAAAGAATTTCAAACTGAGATTTTCATTGATTTTATAAAATGGGAAAAAATGGTTGCCATCTGTCAATTTTGCTGACTAAAAAAAAAAAACAAGATTTTTAACAAAATTTTTGGACGTGTTAGGAACGATTCTCTTAATAATAACATAAACATTTAGACGATAAAATTTTGTTTTTGTCAAGTTTGGCGTCTTTTTCATCATGCTATGCTCTTTTTTTAGCAATCTCATGGGGGTACCTAAAATTACTTCAATTATATGTATCATCTTGCAGTTGCATAATCTGACACTTATTGTTAACAGTATGAAGCATCTTATGAACTTGTTAGGAAAATGTGGTGTAACCTGACAATAAACTAATATTGATAATTTTAACAATGTTTTGATAATATTAACCAAGCAAGTATTGTTCAAAGAAACAAAGATTTACTGGTTTTAAACTCTTTCACAAATCACTTAATGTTTCTAAGTTATTATAAGCAAGCATTTTTTGCTTAACTGAATGTATTTTCATAACTTTAGCTTGGATCAGCATCTTTGAAAAGACTTTGTCCATTGACAATAAATAAGGAATATTGTATTTGCTTTTTTGTCTGCCTTTCACTCAAAAAATCAATCTGTCCATCTTATATGCACACATGCACGAACAGAATATTTATTTCAAGATAATTGATTGTGTGTTGGAGAACATATCAGATCATCCTATAAGTAATATCTGAATTTAAGGTCAGAAAAATGTCAACAGTTCATGATTATTTTGAATCTATTAACATAAATTACTTTATTGCCAATAACCTTACAATTCACAAGCTGCTTAATATAATTTTTTGTAATAAAAAAAAGGAAAAAAGCATCTTTAAGGTTGAAGGAAAGATATAGAATAGGTAATTTCCACCTTTTCATATTTCTAGAACTAGTCCATCAAGATGACTTTAGTAAAGATTCTAGAGAATGTTTTTCTACCCAGGTTGTCAATATTTTCAAATATATATCTTTACTGTATAGGACTGCATTATTACGATGAAACCCAACATCTTTGAAATTGACCAAATTGGGTGTTTTTTCCTTCAAAGCTGTATTTTAAAGGTGCTGATAATAGATATATGCTGTAATAATAATATTGACAGAGCAATTCAAAGTGGATCACAGTAATATAATCCCATCAAATACCACACTTGGATGAAGGTCTATTTTGGGTTGTACTTTAACCTGTTCAGCCCCCAAGAAACATTATCTGCATTGTTTTATATTCTTGTAAAGTATTGCTGTTCTTGTTTTTTTGGTTTTTTTTCATGACCAGTCGCTAATCTGTCTAAAAAATAGCAAGATACAGAAGTCCAAGTGTTGATTCTTGCTTTACATTTAGTGCTGGTAAAGCTACAGGAAACCCATTTCCCAAGTTTAGATGTCATAGTTGTTGCCAGTAACTGTACACCAGTGAACAACTTAAATTCTGCTTTTGAGCTAATTCATCAGCTGTAACAACATAATTTCTATTTAGTGCAATCACAAGCAGGTGACATTCGACATGATCATCAGCAATTTCTTTAGTTTGATAAAGCTATCTCATAAACATTATGACTATTTTGAATTGCCTTTTCTAAACTCCTTTTCCTAAGCCAATTTCCTCTTTAGGAGGCTCAAGATAGCAGGAAAGTTAATTTAATTATACTGTGACAATGTAACTTGCTCATTAACAACTGTACAAATATATACTAACATGTATCAATATCATTTAGGCATTTTAGAATAGCAAAAATATCTCTCGCTATCGGAATTGAGACATTAACTATGTGATGACCTAATACTTCCACCATTCATCACAGCTGTGATGTCCTGTAACATAGGTGACTCTAGTGAACATTGACTACCACATAGACTACAAATGTCTCTGTGCTGTATCCCTTCAGGATGTGGGTGATTATGGCTCTCTACAACTTCCTATCTTTTGTAGCTTTTAGCAAGATTTGTCTTTTCACGATCACTCCCAATTCCTGTTCTACTATCCATTTACACAAGCTTTTTAAATAGGTTTCTTGCTGTTTCCCTCTCTCCTTTTGGCTTTTAATGTCCTGAGTGTAAAATTCTCCAAGTTCTCTTTCCTCTTTATGTGCTCTAGAAATTTCAACTGTTTCTTTCTGATACTAAGTATAAACAACATTTTTTGTTTCCATTATCCTTAAAATTTCCTCTTTACTCACATGTTCAGTTTGTGATATTCTCAGCATCTTTCTGTTGAGCAACATTCTGTTGCCTCAAGTCTCTTCCACATCTGTGAGATTGTTCAATATTCATTGCCATGTAGGAGGAATGATATTAAATAACAATTCAATACTCTTTTCTTTGTTGCTAACAGAATTTTCCTGTTTCTTAATACTTTACTGGGTTTTTGGAAGGCATCTTTCACTATTCCAATGCGCCTTCGGATTTTGGTGTTACACTTTCTCTCTTCTGTTAAAACACTTCCCAGATATTTAAATTTTTGTACTTGCTTTATTTTGGCATCTCCAATTCATAGTTTGCATCTTGTGCTGTTCATCTTGCTGACAATCGTATATTCTATCTTACAATTAATGGTTAGTTCTTTCTTTCTTGCCTTCCTTTACTACATTCTCTTGGAGTTCTTGCAGTTTCCTTTCTGTATCTGCTATCAACACTGCATCATCTGCTAATGTTGTTAAGATTGTGTCCACCAATAATAAATCCTAGTAGGACTTCTAATTCTCTCAGGATTGCCTTGCTGTAAAGGTTGAATAAATCTAGTAAGAAGATACAGCCTTGTCTTATGCCCGATTCTATTTTTGTGTATTTACTGAATTCATTTTCTGTCTATATGCAGGTGGTTTGCTCCCAGTATAAGTTCTGAATTTAAACATTTCAAACAGTTATTTGTGTTGTACCTTATCAAACACTTTTTTGTAATTTATAATACATAGGTATACATTCTTCTGCATTTGGATTGCTCTTTCTGATATTAGAATAATATCAGAAATTATTTATGCTCAGAATAATATTGCATTCCTTGTTCAAGTGTCTTCAATGAAACCACACTGCCCTTGTCCTATTTCTGGTTTAATTCTACTATACACTCTATTTATCAGAATTCATTAGGCTGATTGTCTGATGGAACTTGCATTAATTTGCACCTGGCTTCTTAGGCAGCACTATGAAAATAGATTGACTAAAGTCTTCTGGTATTGTTGTATATTTCATTTATTATTTTCATATGGATACATAGCCAAGTGGTTAGACCATTCGCTTTCTGACCATGAAACCAGGGTTCGAATCTCACCATGGTCGATCTGTCAGGAGACTTCCTGATGTTATCTGACTGGATGGGGTCGATCCCACCAAGCAGCCCTTTTGGAAAGTGCCTGAAAACCATACCACAGGTTGACCCAAGCCTAGTGAGTGAAATTGAGTAGACAGTACCCCTGGGAGCCATTGATAACTGTGCTAGCACAAAGTCACAAGTCATTGTAACTGAGGCTTTGAGCATGCAGGCCTTGTTCAGATTGTTGATCACACTAGATAACACACTCTTTCCCAGAAACTGTAACTAAGGTCTGCTCAGCATAGTTGCAGTATAAACCACAGGTGGGCTCTGTGGGTGTTGAACAAACACAAATGTGCCTGAGCAAGCGTCTGCAATTGGGATTGGCTAGCCACCCTAGTAGAGAGGTATCCTCGAATACAAGTGGCCAGCTATGCATTTTCATAATCTTGTCAATGACAAAATCACAACAAGGCAGCAAACATCTGTTACAATCCCATCTGGTCCTGCTGCTTTTCCTGTTCTTCTCGGACAGTGCGGATCTCACTTCAGACTTTAATATTTCAAGTCTTTCCATATTTTTGTGTATTGCAAAAATACAATAATTTTTATTTCATTGTGAATGAGTTCTCCTACGTATTTTTTTCCATTTTTTAATGGATGTATTTTTTCTTTTGTTATTATCAATGTTCCCACTTTTGATATTGCACATTCTATCAATGAGCCCATCTTTTATCCTGTTATTTCTTTTATTAGACATATCTGCCTTATCTGTGATGCTCATTCTTTTATTTCTTTTGTTAGACATATCTGCCTTATCTGTGATGCTCATTCTTTCTGTCTCTGCATACTTTTCAGAGACATTTCTCTTCAAAACTGCCTGTATTTGTTTCTAATTTCTCTGTGTAATGTACTGTATTCTGTACCAGATATTAACATTGTTTATTGTCTCCTTTTAATCAAGAATTTCATGGCACTACCAAACCTATACTCCTGTTGGATTCTACCAAGAAGAAACCAAATGAAAGTGTACCAAAATGTTTCAGACCAGGAACAATCCATACAAATTCTGAAAGGTCATTTCTGAATTTGTGCTCAAGTTCATCAACTCAAAGGAGTTCACTATGTGCACAGGTGCATCTGATATTGCTTAAGAGTAGTTCACATGCAGGAGGGAGAAGATTCTGAGCACTTGGTTTACTAGCCTATGCTATTAAAAAGTTAACAATCGTGACCTGAAATTTAACAATACAAGACAATGTAAACAAGTAATGTATGAATAAGTCCATATTTATGTTTCTTCCCCTTGAAAGACAATTTTTAAAAGAACAAGAATAAAAATTGAAAAAAAAATATATTTTAAATTCTTTTGACAGTATGTGTAAACTCATGAATAAAAACAAGATCCTGAAGAAAGAAATCCAACAATGCAAATTTCAATAATGCTAAACTATTTTGAAACATTTTACTTCAAATGTTTCATGTTGGCATTTATTTCAGTCTCTTGAGAATGAGGTGAATGCCAACACATATTTTTCTAGAAACACTCCCTTGCTTGTTCTAGTTTTTTCTATTTACTCACTATTCAAATGATCTTGTGACTTAGTAGATCATGAGCTCCTAACTTGGAGTAATTAAATTCTGGATTTGTACTTTTTTAAAAATCTCAAGTTGGGAAGAAAAAATTTGAATAAAAAAATTTTGTATTATTTCTACTGTTTTTGATTTGTATTTTACACTTAATTATTTTGTTATGGTGTTACCAATGTATAATAGTCCAATTCATAGGAAAAAATATTGAACCAGTTATCTATATGTAAAAATTACCTCTGTCTTTTATTTAACTGATTAATGAATAGCCTACCTGCCCCAGTATTAGTATTTTGGTTTTGAGATAATTCTTTGTTTGTATGTATGTGTGCTGTGTCGCTTTTATTAGAAATATCTTTTATTTTAGTTTTTTATATTAGAGTTGGTTAGTTTAGCAATTTATGATTCAGTATCAGTTTCCGTTTTTGGTTTTGTTTTTCCCTTGATACTGTGGCTTCGATTTGGTTTTTAATTTAGTATTTTTGCTTTCTAAAGAAGCCATTCATTTTCTTGCGTAATGATAGCATTTCCATATTTGATTTCATTTGAGATTGATAAATTTGCAACTTTCAAATTGCAATATCTCATATTTATGATCCAATCTTAAAAATATTCATATGGCTGGAAAGAAAATAAAATAATCTTTCTAAATATATAATTTGTGCTTTTTCATTGAATTATTGAATGATCTTGCATCTCGGCTTCAGTCACTTTCTCACCACCATAAACTTGCCTACCTGTGCCTTTTCTATAAATACTTTCATGGTAATTGTTCAGATGAGCTCTTTACTATGGTAGCTAGACTTAATGAATATAAGCGCCATACTAGACTGGCAACAAGGTTTCATCGATATACAGTTGAGTTGGCTAGATGTAACCATAAGTTCTATGCTAACAGTTTCTTTCCTCACACTTCCAGCTCTATGCTTTCCAGCCAACTTTAATCTTCAAAAATTTGAATGCAATGTCAATTGCTATCTACTGTCCTCCTGATTACTCTTCTTCTGTACTCGCTCTTTAGTAATGTTTTGTGTCTTAGTGGCTTTACTGCCTTGGAATTAACTTTATTTAAAAAAAAAAATATAAAACATTTACCATTAAATGTAGGTTTTCTATATAATATACATTATTTTTTCATGACCCTTTGTTTAACTAATATACATTATTTTTTCATGACCCTTTGTTTAACTAATATACATTATTTTTTCATGGCCCTTTGTTTAACTAATATACATTATTTTTTCATGACCCTTTGTTTAACTAATATACATTATTTTTTCATGACCCTTTGTTTAACTAATATACATTATTTTTTCATGACCCTTTGTTTAACTAATATACATTATTTTTTCATGACCCTTTGTTTAACTAATATACATTATTTTTTCATGACCCTTTGTTTAACTAATATACATTATTTTTTCATGACCCTTTGTTTAACTAATATACATTATTTTTTCATGACCCTTTGTTTAACTAATATACATTATTTTTTCATGACCCTTTGTTTAACTAATATACATTATTTTTTCATGACCCTTTGTTTAACTAATATACATTATTTTTTCATGACCCTTTGTTTAACTAATATACATTATTTTTTCATGACCCTTTGTTTAACTAATTCAAAGAAAATCGTTTTCTTTGAACTCCAACAACTTCAGTTTGAATCTTTGAAGATATGAGAAATGATCCTAAGAAAACTGGAAGACCTACCAAGATTTATTATTAGTAGACATAATCTTAACATGAGATATGTGGATAACATGGGGTTGATGGTAGACTCAGAAAGGAAACTAAACGAACTATGTGAGTGATGTAATGGAGATGTCAAAAACAAGCAAATGTAGAAGTTTTACTATCTGGGTCATGTAATAAGAAATGGCAAAAAATGCAATACAGAAATCCAAAGCACATAGGAAGAGTAGGATACTTTCCAGAAACTAAGCAAAGTAGTGACATAGAAAAATTTCATTAGAAAGAAAAGTACTGAACTACTATATATTAGCTAATCTTCTATATGACAGTGAATGCTGGATAATCTCTTCACACATTTGAAGTGACAGATGTGGTTCTGCCAATGGATGCTAAGGATAATATGGATTGAATATGTAACCAATGAGGAAATCTTAAGGAAAATAGAAACTTCAAGGAAACTTATACTTAAAATCTGTTGGGATACTTAATGAGGAAAGAGGGCCAAGAGAACTTGATACTCATATGACATTGAAAATAAGAGAAGCAGAGGAGACAGCAAGTAACCGATTTTGTAGGTTTGTATGAATGAATGGCAGAACTGGGACAGGAAATCGTGGAGAGCCATGATTGCTTGCATCCTTAAGAAACATAACATATAAAACACCACCATGAGTATTGATATGCTGATTATATTGATCATCTTAGTTCATGAACTTTATCATCTTAGTTTATGAACTTTATTGCATTAATATTGTTAAAGTCTATATTTGTCCTTAAAAAAAACTAAAATATATTCTTTTTATATAGCTTGTTGCTTGTTCCTAAAAACAAAAATACATTAAACAATAGGTGTTGCTTTTTTATAAGTTGTGAAGTTAAAAGTACTGTTTACTTTCTGAAAATTGCTGATTATTTTGTTACATATTTACTTTCTGTAAATGCTGAAATAATGATTTTTTTTTTTTTTCAATTGAGTACACATGTGACCAGTTAGACCAATTGTCCACAGCTTATCATCTGACATCAGAAGGATGTTTTGAAAGTAGGGCATGTATAGTTTAATGTTTAACACAGTTGAATGAAGAGCATTCTTTGAGGACAAAAAAATTACTTTAACAAAAATCTTCTGTTGACGCTATGAGGATATTTTTTTATTATAAGTAAATATGACAAGATTTGAGAAAAATAGAACAGAATTAGAATTATCAAATCTGAAAATAACTTTCTTTATCTCTTAAGACTTGTTTAAAATTTAATCCTAATTGTAAAAACTAGTATTGGGAAATATTTTTTTTAATGTTCAGCTATCAACATTCAGCATATATAGAATTATTTGAACCTATTCATGTCTGTTTCATATCTATAGCTACTCAAGCACTTAACTCCATTTTGTAACAATTGAGATTCATGTACTATACAAATATCACTAGGTTCTACTATAGTGCAGTGGTTAGCGACATTGTATGTCACACTAAGTTGCTTATGCAGTCAGTCAGTCACTCAAAGCAATGGTAATAAATTAACCTCACTAGAGAAAATAGCTACACTATAAGCCTTTAAGCAACACTATACCATTATTATCAGGTTTTATAAATATGCAAATATCAAAGTGTTATCAAATTTTCAATAATTTGTATAAATAATACAGAAACAAATAATCCATTTTCTAATGAAGATTTAAATGTAATAACAGGATTTTTTTCTTTCGATATTTACACAAGCAAATTTAAAAAAATATTTTATTCACATGAAATTTATTTCAAAATCATGTTGAATAAACATTTTAAATGAAAGTAATTTGAAACTTTTAAAATGCTCTGACAGATGAGCTTGAAGCAGATGTTATCCATTTGAAATATTTTTCTTTTATATGAAATTTGATGAAATTTTAAAATTATAAAGCCTATTAAAATATCTATTTACAAAATTTGTTTTTGACAAAACAACATTTAATAAATGCATTTTTTAATATCTCATTTCGGAAACTGTATCAATAATACAAAAAAAATAGACTAAAAGATATTCTGTTCCCCTCTGTTATGTAGATGCAAATCTACTTGTAACCTTAATTATACAAGAATAAGGGAGTTCCTTATAAGAGCTTAAAATATGACCAGAGAAAATACTCTTTGAGACCTTTTTAACTTTATAAAATAAAAGGTTATATTGACATTCTTCATCTCTTCCAATGACTATTTGTTATATAAAAAAGAAAAGACTAGCAAAACCTTTTCACCTTGACTTTTATTTATATTGTCTTTTACAGATATTTATATATGAATTTTTGCGCGCACACACACACACACGTATATATATTTAGTATTGTTTTTTAATTTTATTTCTGATTATATTCTCTTATATTTAAAATTATTTTATGGATTATTTGATATTTACTTGGTTTATTTTTCTCTCTTGTATTCTATTTAAAAAATTCTAAATAAAAAATGAAGCATTTGAAATTTTCCAAGGATATTCTAGTTTAAGTTGTCATTCAGCTAACAGTAATTTTTATATATCCTATGTTTCTAAAATTGTTTACCCATTGTTCTCATTTACGGTCATAGAACGTTTAGTTATGCTGTAAGGATGAAATAGATATGGGACCACAAACAATGCTCGTTTTAATATGCAGTAACAAGCAAAACTTGCTTTGCTATTTATAATGCTGCAGTACTTTATCCCCTCATTTAAATCTATTTACTGACATTGACAATGTTCTGTTTTAAATATCAACCTTCCTCTTCTGTCTTATTGATATCTTTTTCTCTTTCAAAATTTATCAAATTCATTTTTCTTTATGTCAGACTAAGAATTAACCAATTATATATTGCAGCCCACACAAGTGCCACTCCCGAAAGTAATATTTTAGAAAAAACAATTTTATAATGGTTCACATTCCATATGGTCATGAAACTAGCAACTTCATCACTTAAAACTTATTAACGAGTGAAACCTCAGCCATATTTGCATGTTAAGTTTAAAGGAATCTAAAAGTATTGAACTTTATTGATTTATTGTGCGTATTTATAGTATTATTTGTTTTGTTTTTTTACTTTTATACTTGGTTCCAGAACCATGCCAAATTTAGCCAGTTCAACAGAAGTTATATGGTAACAATTCAATAATATATTTCTCACCTATTAATTATGCATGTCTTATATCTCTACAGCATCACCAATGTTAGAAACTTATATTAAACTATTATTAAATGTAAATTAAATGATTGAGTAAAGCTGATGGTAATTAAGTGAAATTCAAATGCATACTCATAATTTTGTTTGAATTTAAAGAGATGCTGGCCCATCAGCTGCTGAAAAATCAGTGGTGCACTTGAATTTTGGTAATTCGAGTAAAAGTTGACACTATGAAGTCTTTTCTTTACTAAAGTTATGAAAAAAATTCTCTAGTTAATTTTCAGTGTATTATTATAAGTGAAAATTTGGGAGAAAACTAAAGTTTTCCTATTTTACAGATGCTTTTTTTAGACTTACAATAAAAATATAAAAGAAATTAAGATATCCACCATGCTCTCTTTCAAGATTTTTTTAATAATCTTTAAAGCCAGTTTTACATTCAGGATTTGCTTTATTGTATCAATGAAGATTAATAGTGCAAATCTAAGAACATCCAGTGCAGAATTTATCAAGAATATTATCATGGGAATCTAAATAAAGAATCCTTTCTGACAATATAGATGATGCATTTAAAGATATGTTGATTATTTTAGAAATGGTAAAAGCTGAAAATTTGATGTGACATTGTCTTTATACATCTGTCTGTACTTGATCTCAGATTGCAAGTGACAGAAGAGTCCTTTCATAGAGACTGTGGTAGTAAAATGTGATAAAATACTATCTTAACATATATCCTATGGATGATATGGGTTCTTCACTCTTCTGATGCTGGCAATGTTACTTCTTTACTTGAGCTTAGAATAAATGACATCTGCAGTTTCTGGCCACACCTTAGTAATTAGAAAGCTAAATTTCTCCCTGAAAATTCTTTTCATATGTTAACATTTATTTTATTCAATGGTTGTTCTCATTATAATGTTAATGCTATATATCAATGTTTGTTCTACTGATATTTATTTTAATAAATTCAACTAATTTCATTACAAGCCATTTCATTCTTTCAAATTAACATCTCATTGAAATGGAGGGCTTAGCAAGATATATTATACATCCACAACAGGCATAATTTATATGTGGAGAGCTGAAAGTTTCTCAACCTTACCAAGTAAAGGTTAAAAAAAACGGATTCTTTTTGGTTATCTGTTCAGATGCTGGAAAGTGTCCCCACTATTTTGTTATTATTACTTGAAACTGATTTCTTCATGAAAATTGATATCTTGAATAATTTTCTTCTTATCTTTATTAAGGTAGGAATTTCCCAAGTTTCCTAAAATAAGTAAAATCAAGTGATGGCTAAGAAAAAAAAAATCTGTTTGGTGTGATTGCTTTCCTATTGTCATAGATAATCAGGATATGAATCTTATAGAAAGAGTTCTATTTTTATTATTGAAATTCATTTACATTATTTTATTACTTTTCTATAACTTTGAAAAGTTTATAACTTTTATTTAACATATAGCAAACTTGTAATTACAATTAAAAAATTTTTTAGTTTGATTGGCAAAAATCATAGACATGGGCCTTCAATCTATACATTGTAAATACAATGTGGGTTCATATTTACTCCTCATTTTTACCTCAATTGAGAGTAGTCATGTCTGTGTCATAGGTTAGAATTGAAATTCCTTTAATTTTGTATTATATTTATATCATTTAAGTAATTTTAAAATTGTTTAGCCTAACAATGTCTCGCCAAGACTAAAGTGTTTTATCAACCTGCACCAACATCTTTGCACCAGCCATCACCAGAGATAATATTCAATTTGAAAATGTCAATAGCATCAAATGCACAATCTTTCCAGGATGGTTCTCTGGACAAAGGAATTAATGTTTGAACCAGCAAAACAAACCCAGTACTGATGGGAATCTGTTACAGAGTGTGTGACCAGCACCATATATGCCTGTCAATGAAACTTAAAATGTACAATGAAATGGTTCTCCTTTCTCTCCTCTGTGTATTTAAAACATGAACCTTGTACTGCAGACATGTAAAGAAATTGGAAAAGTTCAACATGAACTCATGCTGCAGAATTGCATCACCAACCTTGAAATTTTGGGCAGTGCTGACTGAACCAGCATTGAATCAAGGTACAAAACAATGGGTTGCAGAGCCACATTCAGATTTTTTTTTTTTAATGTTGTTTGTTATTTGTATAAAAATACCTTTTGTATCTAATATAGAATGC